>CM042181.1:31428040-31430438 GCA_023376005.1 Doryteuthis pealeii
TAATTGTTTTATTTTCAAAGTTTCCTCCGGACATACATATATACATAACTACCCGTTATATATGTATAGATAAAACCAACTAACCCCAAAATAAATAAAAACAAATTCAAACAGTGGACTTCAGTCACAGAAGGTGCTGTAACTTCAGGGGGCACATATTATAGTCTTCCGAGACTGAAATGACAATGACTTACTCTTCACTCCATGATGGATCCACACGTTTCATGGCTAAAATCTCTACAAAAACATAGAGTATAACAGGCACATGTACTTATGCTGATATGCCGGGACTGGTGAGCCCAAACCTCTATAAAGATAGAGTATACAGAGCAACCACATAAAGATACATATATAAACAAATAATCGATTATTCTCGGTTCGTTAATCTTTGTAAATTCATCATAGTTGTTATTTATGACATTCCGTTTGAACAATCAAATAAACGTGGGTCAATAATTCTTCTTTTTGAGACAAACAACATAAATATTCACGGAAAATAGTGTTGAAATCGTGTTAAAAAATGCTTTTACGTGTTTTTATTTATTTCTGTGAATTTTTGGGATGAGGCATGATAATTTGGATGATTTGGATTATTCGGACTATTGTCCTCATCTTTAATGTTATCTACACTATTTCTCTGAATTTTTTAGATGAGACTTGATAATTAGTAATATTTGGATTATTCGGACTATTGTCCTCATCTTTATTGTTATCTACACTATTTTTCTGAATCTCTGAGATGAGACTTGATAATTAGTGTTATTTGGATTATTCGGACTATTGTCCTCATCTTTAATGTTATCTACACTATTTCTCTGAATTTTTGAAATGAGGATTGATAATTTGTATTATTTGGTTTTCTCCGGACGTATAGATTCACACAACTGCCCTTTATATATGTATAGATATAATATAATATACCAAGCGTGTTGGTAGATCCTTGCGGAGAGAAAAAAACCAGCAGAGAGTTTGATTGTAAAAATATACTACCAAACATCAACCAGGAAGAAAAAAATTTTTGAAAAAAAGAAAAGACCAAGATATTCGTACCAACAAAAAATAATCTATTGGTACAGTATTTGGCCAAAAGAAAAAACAATTTATATGTATATATATGTATAAAGATATAATATATTCATATAACCGCTAGGAGAAGCTAATCTGTAAAAAGTGCTCGATACCTAAGTAGAGCCAAGTAGATTATCTTTATTATATGTATAGATAGATAAATAGATAATCGTAAGTTGTTTGTTATCGTTCAGATGTAGTAGTAATTTCCTGTTTGGTGTAGTGTGTCCGTGATGCCAACTTTTTTCTATTTGGTGTAAATGGTCCGATTCTGGCCAGGAAGGGGTGGCCGTACCAAATAGTGATGAGGAAATGCTCAAGATGCTTGAAATACTGCATACAGTGAATCAGTCTTATGAGCTATTTGGATCAGAGAGAGTAAAGATTTCTTTGGATTTAAAAAGAGATTTAAGTAAATTGAAACAGTGGTTTATTTAAAGCATTATATTTTTTTGAAAGCAATATCAGCATCTGGTGCGTATCCCACTATATTGATTTCATAGACAGTGTCAATTAATGCTCAACATTTGTTAAATTTGTATAACCTAAAGAGGCCTTGTTTTTACCATAGAAATAGCATTAATACAATATACAATACAGTATGATATAAAATGTTAAGATTGCAACAATAATAATTAGTATTTTTGTTTGTTTTTAAAATTTTTGTTTATCTTTTTGCCCTCTTTTGTAACTATGGTTACAATTACTGTGACCAACAAGGATGTAAGACAATAAGGATAGATCTAGTATTTATTCACTGGTCCTGTCAACCTGGTTTGGTCTTAGGGGTGCTACTCATGTAACGTGTCTCTCTGACGGGAATTAATCTGGCAGAGTGGAGCCCATCCCTCTTTAGGTCTATAACTGGTTTGAATTCAGTTTCTTTCTTCTAGACAGGTTGCCATATTAAGGTTAAATAGCCCAATCTACCCTACTATTTACCCATAACTGGATAAATGGAGAACAGCTTTCTTGTAGGATTTGAACTCAGGTAACTGAATTTACTTCCTATAAGAAATTAACTGTTATACCACACCAATGTAATTTATTATCTAATAATAAAAAATGGCTGATTGATGCTTTCATCTAAAAAATAAAAAGATATTAATATGTAATTCATTAAACCTTTTTGAAAGTAAAAATTAAACATTTTGATGATAACAGATTTATAAGATTTATTTAAAAAAAAAAAAAAAGTGATTATACTATTTAGTTAATGACAAATTTATATATAATATTATCTATTTACCAACCCCATCTGCACGAGCCGGATGTGGCACAAGGTCAATTTCTTAAGCGGAGTTCCAACAGTTTGATCTCCTCTTTTTTT
>CM042181.1:31430538-31488038 GCA_023376005.1 Doryteuthis pealeii
AAGAGATTTATATAAACGCGTCTATATTTGTTATAATTTGAAAGATCAGTGATATTCCAAGAAATATCACCGTGGTCCGTGGCTATAAGACTCTACCACTAGATTAGTTCTTCACGAGAGTGATATTATCTTAATAGACATTTAGTGTCAATCATTTCAATAAGACTCGATTCTACTAACTTATTTTTGTTAGAGAATTATTATGTATAAACACACCTACAAGAATGGCTTGTCGCAAGTGTGTGTTTTACGATTAATTTTTTAGGATAATTATATATGTTTTTGATTTTTTTTTACCATAGAATATAGCAATTAATTGACAGATATTATCAATACAGTTGGAAATAAAATTGTTAAGGATGTAACAAATTAGTATTTTTTTTGTTCGTTTTAAAATTTTTGTTTATCTTTTTGCCCTCTTTGGTAACTATGGTTACAATTACTGTGACCAACAAGGATGTAAGACAATAAGGATAGATCTTTGTAATTTATTCACTGGTCCTGTCAACCTGGTTTGGTCTTAGGGGTCTACTCATGTAACGTGTCTCTCTGACGGGATAATCTGGCAGAGTGGGCCCATCCCCTTTAGGTCTATAACTGGTTTGAATTCAGTTTTCTTTCTTCTAGACAGGTTGCCATATTAAGGTTAAATAGCCCAATCTACCCTACATTTACCCTGGATAAATGAGAACAGCTTCTTGTAGGATTTGAACTCAGGTAACTGAATTACTTCCTATAAGATTAACTATTATACCACACCAATGTAATTTATTATCTAATAATAAAAAATGGCTGATGATGCTTCATCTAAAAATAAAAAGATATTAATATGTAATTCATAAACCTTTTTGAGAGTAAAAATTAAACATTTTGATGATAACAAGATTTATAAGATTTATTTAAAAAAAAAAAAGGTGATTTATACTATTTAGTTAATGACAAATTTATATATAATATATCTATTTACCAACCCCATCTGCACGAGCCGGATGTGGCACAAGGTCAATTTCTTAAGCGGAGTTCAACAGGTTTGAATTTAGAGTATTCCTTCTCCTAGACTGGTTACCTAGCCATGGTTAAAGAACCCAGTCTGCCCTGCTATTTACCCATAGCTGGAGGGAGAGTAGTATTCATACCTTTCCCAAGGGTATTAGCACTAAGTGAAATGCAATTACCACGTCCAGAATTTGAACTCGTGGCGACGAGTCCATTTCCCATGGCTTTAACCATTACACCACACGCTTCCTATTTATATATAATATAAGGTAGCGTGGACCTGGAGTCAACGGCGCTTGGTTACCGACATATTGTCGTCTATGTGATATTCTTTCCTCTAATAAATATATATATATATGTGTGTGTGTATGTGTGTAAAATGAAAATGGAAGTGAATCCGACGGTATGTTGAAAACAGAAATAAAGGAAAGAAAGTATAGAATGGATAAAATAGGATAATTTAATCAATTTTACTTACACGTGTTTCGGTCAGGAGTTTATCCAAGTGTACATTTTCAAAATAATAATAGATTGAATAATGTACGCATGGATAAACTCCTGACCGAAACACGTGTAAGTAAAATTGATAAAAATATCCTATTTTATCCATTCTATACTTTCTTTCCTTTATTTCTCTTTTCAACACACACACACACACACACACACACACACATATATATATATATATATAATATATATATATATAAAGAGAGAGAGGTATGGTTGTGTGTGTGTGTGTGTGTGACCTCCATGTTTTGGGAATGTGAGTATGTATGTTAATATAAAATAAATAAAGTCACCAGGATGGCCTAAAGTCGGTATCAGCCAGACAGTGAGGGAGTCTATTCCCTTTTCGCTAGCGCTAGACCAAGGAGATTGTTTTTGACGTCTGAGGTGGTACGCCACACCTACCATCAGCTCCTTACTCTACCGCACAGATCCCTGTGCTACTCAAACGCTGAGTTGGCGTGGGCCGGTATCGAACCCGAAACCTTGTGGTTCCTTGTCAGACGCTCTACCGACTGAGCTAAACCGGCCAATTTTCTCGGGTGAAATCTTTTTTCTTTCTGATTGTATTCGTTTATCCGCGAAAATTGGCAAAGATTTGCTAATACCAAAATAATGGAAACTTCGTTGATCTCTTTTTTAATAATAATATAATTTTCTAAATCCTCTACATTTATCAAGATTGTGGCGAGATAGAAAATAATGATATGATATTGAAATATGGAGGAAGTGGTATTTGGAGAAAGGATAATAAGACAGTAGTAGGCAATGAGAAAGAAAGAAAGAAAGGAAAAGAGAAAAAAATTAAAGAAAAGAGAAAGAAAGAAAGAAAGAAAGAAAAAAAAGGAAAAGAGAAAAAATGAAAGAAAAAAGAAAGAATGAAAGGAATAAAGGAAAAGAGAAAAGTGAAAGCAAGAAAGAAAGAAAGGAAAGAGAAAAGTGAAAGAAAGAAAGAAAGAAAGAAAGGAAAGAAGAACAATGAAAGAAAAGAGAAAGAAAGAAAGAAAGAAAGAAAGGAAAAGAGAAAAAATGAGAGAAAAGAGAAATAAAGAAAGGAAGAAAGGAAAAGAGAAAGAAGGAAAGAAAGAAAGAAAAAATGAAAGAAAAGAGAAAGAAAAAAGAAAGAAAGAAAGGAAAAGAGAAAAGAGGAAGAAAGAAAGAAAGAAAGGAAAGGAGAAAAAATGAGAGAAAAGAGAAAGAAAGAAATATATACGACAGAATGGTTAGAGTCGTAGAAAATGGACTCGTCGACTCGAGTTCAATTCCTGGACGAAGCTGTTTGCATTTCACATGGTGCTAATACCCTTGGGAAAAGTATGAATCCGTTTCTCCCTCCAGCTATGGGTAAATAGCAAGGCAGAATTGGCTCTTTAGCCATGGTTAGGTAACCAGTATAGGAGAAGGAAAACTCTGAATTCAAACCTGTTTTGATTAAAAAGAAAGAAAGAACGAAAAAAGATGATTAAAAAAGAACGAAAGAAAGGGAAAGAGAAAGAAAGAAATTGATTAGAAAGAAAGAAAGAAAGAAAGAAAGAAAGAAAGAAAATGTATATAATGTTTTCGGTTGAGTAAAACAAGAAAATGAACAAATAGATAAAGAAGGAAAGAAAGAAGTTGATTAAATAGAAAGAAAGAAAGAAAGCTGGAAAAGAGAAAGAAAGAAAGAAAGAAAGAAAGGAAAATAGAAAATAGAAAAGAAGAGAGAAAGAAAGAAAGAAAGAAAGAAAGAACGAGACATTTGAGAAAACGAAAGAAAAAGAAAATGTTACAGAAAGAAAGAAATAAAATGAGAGAAAAAAAGAATAAAATATAAAAAAAGGTTAAAGAGCCCAGTCTGCCCTACTATTTATCGATAACTGAAGGGAGAATAGTGGAATTCATACCTTTCCCAATGGTATTAGCGCTCGTCCAGGATTTGAACTCGAGTCGACGGGTCAGTTTTCTACGACTAACCATTACACTACGCGCTTCCATTTTTATGATATACTTAGCTAGTTGGGTCGTCTATCTGGGTATCTTGTTTGATTCTCTGTTTTTTTCTGATGTGGGGCTTCTTGGGGCTGCTCATCTTTCTGTCCGTTGCTGCTTTTAATAACGAAACAGCCAATTAAGAACGACAGACACGGAGAAATGGTCTATTGACGGCAGACGCCATGTGCATCTATTCCGTTAAGTCTCCCAGCCAAAACTAACTTACTATCTTTCTGTTCTCACGCTTGTTTCTAGCCAATCAGAGACCAACTACAAGTTTATTAAAAGGTTAAGTCCTGCCACTTATACGCTCTTTTGATGATTCAGAATTATCGTTGTTTTCAATACTACACTACAGTACATTAGGTACCACCAATTTTCCCTGTGAATTTTACCACGCCTCTATTTAAAACAATAAAAGTTAATATTTTCTTGAACATGTTTTGTCCATTTGAAAGTAGAAACATATAAAAAAAACTCCTAATGATTTTTTAATTTTTTATTCAGCTTACGAAAAAACAATATTTACATTTTAGCACCCTTAAATCAATTGAAATTTAACGTTGCTAAAAAACTAGTTATGACTCGAGGCTTTTTTTAAAATTCTATGAAAAATCAAATAATGGTCCGATTTTCACGAACATTTCCATAATTACTTACCTTTTAATGAAAATATGTCTGAAATACTTTTTCCCTAAAATGTAATAGGAGAAATATTTTTACCCACCTATTTTATTTTATGAAATATGAAAAAATGAAACGACAAAAAACAATTTTTACTTTTTTCTATAAAGATAAGAGTCTGAATAATTATATCAGAAAATTTTTATGAAGTTTTTATACGAGAATTTCTGTAGTAAAAGCACCATGAATACAAAAGTGTGGTATTAATGTTGGTTGTTGTAGTAATGTGTGGAGGATGATCACTAAGTAGGATTGAGCCCATTCTAGTAGTGAATCAGATCTTTGTAAGGCTTGAGGCAAGGTTTTGTGGTTTTCCTCAAACAATGGTTCAAATAAAAAATCTAATTTTTGGTATCAGTATTCAATTATCGTTTTTCGGTCTCGACCGGAGGGTCCGGTGGCTTCGTTCCTGGACCGCGAAAGTTAATATCGTTGATCCCAGGTGAGGATCTCCCTAGGCAACACCTGCCCCCTCGATTTAAAGGGGCAGAGCTGGGTTTATTTGCCTGAGGTGCCCCTCCCCTTGAGGAGAAATGCCCGACGGATCAATGCATTTTTTTGCACCCGCTTCCCATGAGCTTTGGTTCGTGGCGGTCCGGCGTTAATAGGGCCTTGTGCCTAACCTGCACAATGTGGGGTACGTGGTAAATAGCATCAGTATTCAGTATTCATCTATCTATCTATCTATCTATCTGTCTTCTCCTTTACGAGAGCTCCTCGTTGCAAACTAGAGTACCCACGATGGGACAGTGCTCACGGGGCGGGAGAGCACGTAAATGGGAAGTACTCGTTGCAAACCAACTACTTGTACCTATGACCTACCGAAACAAGCCGCTCGCTATCGCTTCGCACATTATCAATGTTTGACATCAAATTCAGTTGTTCTCTTTTGCAGTCCTACCCACGGCATAGTGTCTAGATCTTTTGGTATTTCTACTCTATTTTCTCGTAGAAATTCTATGCATTTTCAAGTTGAAACCCCAACCAGCCAGCCAGCCAGCCATACACACACACACACACACACACACACACATACCTAACACACAACTTTCGCATAGATGGACAATTTGGTATTTTTTTAAAGTGAAAAATCGATCTACCCTATTAAGATATTTACGTATTAGATCAAATAGAAGTGTTTGTTGTCGACTTTTGATCAAGTTAAGACATTTACGATTTGGTATTGGGAATAAAGGCAGATGCAAATAAGATACTTTTAAAGCCGAGAGAGAGAAAGGGAAAGAAAAGAAAAAAAGACACCCCACCGCTCCCACCGTCACCAAACAAATAAAGAAAACAATTAGTTAACCTTTCCTACCTGACATTGTCCCCCACCCCCACCCACCATACCCACACGACCCACCCCACCCCACAAAAACAGTGCGAAAATCCATTATCTGTATGACACTTTCGATCACGCTACGGTCGGATTATCAGAAAGAGGCTAATCGAAATGAACATCCATTCGTTATTACGTGACAATATATTCCCTACCATCTGCTCAGTTTCATGTTTAATTCGAATATCTTTACTTGGCAGGCAGTCAATCAGGAAATCGACGATAGACGCCCCCGCATTCAAGACAGGGCGTCCCCGTAGCGCCCTAGGTAACATGCTTATCAGCAACATCGTAGCGAACGGGTTCGAACTCCAGTCAAGCAATTGTGTTCAATTTCGGACTAATACCTTTCGGTAAAGTAGGAACCTCCTCGTACCCCAACTGTGGGTTAAATAGTACCACTTCTAGGCGCGTGGACTAATGGTTAGAGTCGTAGGAAATGGACTCGTCAACACGAGTCATATATGTCTACTTAAGAGCTATTGTTAAATAGTTCAATGTGTAAAATGTATAATAATCTTTATTTAACCCCCACCCTCTCTCTCTCTCTCTCTCCTCTCTCTCTCTCTCTCTATCTATCTATCTATCTGTCTTCTTTCTTTCCTTCTTTTTTTCTTTTCATTATGTTTGATTGAAACGGGTTAGCGTTATTGCTTCCGCACACTCCATATCTTTCCCCTATTCTCTTTTTTTCTGTCTTTCTTTCTTTCATTCTTATTATATTTTTCTACGTAGCGTGTGCTTTTTATTCCCTTTCTTAATAATAAAAACGGAATTTCCATTATTTAGCTGAGGTGACAACTCGCATAAGAAATAATAATTCAGCGAATAAGCAACAACAGATAATCAGGATTTACCGGTTTAGTAATACCGATTTATATATATATATATATATATATATATATATATATATATATATATATACTTTTGATGTTAGCGAAAAACTCAACAGACCGTCATTTAGCTATTATAAATAATAAATTCATACAATCTGTTTGATGACTGGGATCTTTTATTGAGTTACCGGCTGAAATAAATTTATAATAGTGAAATGACGGTCTTTTGATCTTTTCTCTATTATTAGAAGTGTAATTATTGCTGTGTATATAATTAATTTATTAATTAGCATGTATCTTAGAGACTTGAAACAATCTTTGTATAAATATTTAGATATACATCTGCATTTAGTATTGTAAATATACAGAGGATACAGATACCCCCAACCAGAATCATCCCCAACTCTCTCTCTCTCTCTCTCTTCTCTCTCTTCTCTCTCTCTCTCCTATATATATATATATATATATATATATATATATATATATATTATTATTATTATTATTATTATTATTATTATTATCTTACTATTAATTCTTTTTTATTATTATATCATAACTAGTATTTTCTTTTATACATCATTATACTCTAATGCTTAAATGTAAATTTTTTTTTATTTACTTGTCTATTTATATTTTAATATACTACTCTGTTTTTTCTGTCTTGTCACTTTTTTGTCTGTCTGGACACCCTAAGAAGCCAACCTTGAAATGTATCTTTTTTTTCATTCACTTCCTGTTTCTGTAGTTACAATCCTATACTGTTAAAAATATTTTTTATATTTTATATTTTTTATTTTTGTTTGAATTTATATATATTCAACTTTTTGGGGTTTTTTTGTGATGTGCTTGTCCATAAGTGAATTGAGACCCATCTGATGAGACGAAAATTTGGGGAGCCGGTTTAAATCAACTTAGATTTATATGGGCCCCACTTTTGGTCGAAATAAATTTATTATGGAATTACGGTGTTTTTCCTTCCTTTATTGATAAATATTGCTCTGTATATAATCTAAAAGGTTATTATACATTGAGCTCTCTTCAGTGATTTAAAGATTCGCTGTATTTATACATACTGGATCATCAATATTAGTACAGTGGATCTTAGAAATCACATATAGAATCATCCCTTACTACCAAGTTTTGGATAAATCTCATATATATAATATATATATATATATATATATATATATATATGAGAAGTAAATACACAAGCGATGTGTTTTTGATATGGCTTTTTTTAGCCGACAATTTTTGGGAGAATATGTGCTTAATTGAAGTCGTACCTAATTTTGAAAGTTAATTAATTAATAATTAATTAATTAGGCGGGAATACCTATTCAAATGTAAGGCTAAACAAATCGAGAAAAATCAATCTCTGTAGGCCGAAATGTACATACAGAGATTGATTTTTCTCGATTTGTTTAGCCTTACATTTGAATAGGTTTACCCGCCTAATTAATTAATCATTAATTAATTAACTTTCAAAATTGGGTACGACTTCAATTAAGCACATATTCTCCCAAATATATATATATATATATATATATATATATATATAGTATAGTAAGAAATTTGAAAAAATACAGGCTTAAATAAAATGAGTGGTAAGTTTATTAGCCGACGCTGCAGTGTTTCGATCTGTTAAGTAGATCTTCTTCAGGGCTTTTGTTGATATAAGGAAAAGTAAAAAGAAAATATCACAGAATAACGAGAAAAACTGCGATGGTCCTTGTTTATCAATCTGTTCAAAATGCCCTGAAGAAGATCTACTTAACAGATCGAAACACTTAACAAATGCTCTGAAGGAGATCTACTTAACAGATCGAAACACTGCAGCGTCGACTGATAAACTTACCACTCATTTGATTTAAACCTGTTTTTTTTTCAAATTTCTTACTATACTACATAGCGTCGGATTCACTTCCATCTCTTCACACAAATATATATATATATGTAAAGAAAAAAGGATAAAAACCGGGTATTAAGTGATTATGGTCCATTTCCACCCGTGGAACGTAATCGTTTAATACCCGGTCTCTAAGCCTTTTTCTTTACAAATTATTTGCTCTGTTTATTGATTGCAAACATCGAGCTCTCAAATCGAACCTGAACTTTGCAACACTGTACAGTTGGAGGAAAGGTCCAGTTTAGAACCATTCTAATACCAAAGGACTTGGTACCCCACCAAAGAGTATATATACATATATATATATATATATATATGTGTGTGTGTGTGTGTGTGTGTGTGTGACTATTGTAAGATGATGAGTATGTATGTGTATTTGTTCTCTTTATTTGACACCATTGGGCATAATGTGTTTGTTATTTTTGTAGATTCACTCTGTATATAAATATGAACACTTCGCTCACATACACACACACACACACACACACACACACACATTCCCATACACACCCAGGCGTGTTCTGTTGCTCCTTACCAAGCATACAAGCACATTAAAGGAGTATGGTATACACACACACACACATACACACACATGCATAGATACAGCGAGAGGGAAGAGAGAGAGAGTTTGAGAGAGAGTGTGAGAGAGAAAAAATCATTACCAAGCACACATGCACATTATGATATACACATACACACACGCATGGACAGAGAGATAGAGAGAGAGAGGGGGGATCCTTACCAAGCACACAAGCAAATTAAAGGAGTATTGAACATACACCTACGCACACGCACACACACAGTGACATACACACATATACACACAGCAAGAGAGCGAGTGAGGGGCAGAGAGAGAGAGAGAGAGAGAGAGAGAGAGAAGAGAGAACGTGTGTATGTGTATGTGTGTGAAAGAGAGTATGGGTGCGTGTGAGGAAGAGATAGAGAGAGAGCAAGAGAGAGAGAAAAATATGTACCAAGCACACATGCACATTAAAGAAGTATGGTATATACACATACACATATACATATACATATACATACACAGAGAGAGAGAGAGAGAGAGAGGAGAGAGAGAGAGAGAGAGAGAGAGAGAGATCTTTACCAAGCACACATGCATATTAAAGCAGTATGGTATACACATACACACACACACATACACACAGCAAATGAACGAGAGAGAGAGAAAGAGAGCAAGAGAAGAGAGAGAGAGAGAGAGAGAGACAGGCGAGTCAGAGTGAGAAAGAAAGAGAGAAAGAGAGAGAGATATATCGTTACCAAGCACACATGCATAGTAAAGCACTATGCAATACACATACACACATATACACACAGCAAGAGAGCGAGCAAGGGACAGAGAGAGAGAGAGAAATAAAAAGAGAGAGAGAGAAAGAGAAAGAAAGAAAGAGAGAGAGGAAGAGAGAAAGAGACAGAGAGAGACAGAGAGAAAATCTTTACCAAGCTCACTAATGCATATTAAAGCAGTATGGTATACACATACGCACGCACATACACACAGCAAATGAGCGAGAGAGAGAAAGAGAAAGAGAGAGAGAGAGAGAGAGAGAGAAAGAGAGAGAGAGAGAGAGAATTTTTTACCAAGCACACATGCACATTAAAGCAGTATGGTATACACACACACACACACACAGCAAGATGGCGAGCGAGAGAGAGAGAGAGAGAGAGAGAGAGATCTTTACCAAGCACACATACATATTAAAGCAGTATGGTATACATATATGCACACACTACACACAGCAAATGAGCGAGAGAGAGAGAGAAAGAGAGCAAGAGAGAGAGAGAGAGAGGGGGGTGCGAGTCAGAGTGAGAAAGAAAGAGAGAAAGAGAGAGAGAGATATCGTTACCAAGCACACATGCATAGTAAAGCACTATGCAATACACATACACACATATACACACAGCATGAGAGCGAGCAACGGGCAGAGAGAGAGAAAATAGAAAGAGAGAGAGAGAAAGAAAGAAAGAGAGAGAGAAAGAGAGAGAGAGAGAGAGAAAAAAAATCTTTACCAAGCCCACTAATGCATATTACGCACGCACATACACACAGCAAATGAGCGAGAGAGAGAGAGAGAGAGAGAGAGAGAGAAAGAGAGGAGAGAGAGAAAGACAGGGAGAAAGAGAGAGAAAGAGAGAGAGAGAGAGAGATAATTTTTTACCAAGCACACATGCATATTAAAGCAGTATGGTATACACATACACACACACATACACACAGCAAATGAACGAGAGAGAGAGAGAGAGAGAAAGAGAGCAAGAGAGAGAGAGAGAGAGGGGGGTGCGAGTCAGAGTGAGAAAGAAAGAGAGAAAGAGAGAGAGAGATATCGTTACCAAGCACACATGCATAGTAAAGCACTATGCAATACACATACACACATATACACACAGCATGAGAGCGAGCAACGGGCAGAGAGAGAGAGAGAGAAATAGAAAGAGAGAGAGAGAGAAAGAAAGAAAGAGAGAGAGAAAGAGATAGAGAAGGAGAGAGAGAGAAAATCTTTACCAAGCCCACTAATGCATATTAAAGCACTATGGTATACACATACGCACACACATATACACAGCAAATGAGCGAGAGAGAGAGAGAGAGAGAGAAGAGAGAGAGAGAGAAAAGAGAGAGAGAGAGAGAGAGAATTTTACCAAGTAACATGCACATTAAAGCAGTATGGTATACACACCACACACACACACAGCAAGAGGGCGAGCGAGCGAGAGGAGAGAGAGAGAGAGAAAGAGAGAGAGAGAGAGAGATATCGTTACCAAGCACACATGCATAGTAAAGCACTATGCAATACATATACACACATATACACACAGCAAGAGAGCGACAAGGGCAGAGAGAGAGAGAGAGAAGAGCGAGAGAGAGAGAGGAGAGAGAGAAATAGAAAGAGAGAGAGAAAGAAAGAAAGAGAGAGAGGAAGAGAGAAAGAGACAGAGAGAGACAGAGAGAAAATCTTTACCAAGCACACTAATGCATATTAAAGCACTATGGTATACACATACGCACGCACATACACACAGCAAATGAACGAGAGAGAGAGAGAAAGAGAGAGAGAGAGAGAGGAGAGAGAGAGAGAGAGAGAGAGAGAGAATTTTTTACCAAGCACACACGCACATTAAAGCAGTATGTATACACACTCACACACACACACACAGCAAGAGGGCGAGCGAGAGAGAGAGAGAGAGACAGACAGACAGACAGACAGAGAGAGAGATGATCCATTAAGTAATCATTGGTGATAGTCAAATTAAGAAAGATCGAATAAGATCCTCCCTGACAGTTCTACTCCTCCGAGATGAAGAAAGAGGAAAGGTAGTCGGCCGCTGCAGCATCACCTCCCACAGGGTGACGTACACTTTTCCCGCTTTTTAGAGACGTCATCACTCAAATCGTAATTGCATATGCATAACTGAATGCCGAAACGCGCGTGAAAGGTGGTTTAGAATGTCACCTGCTAAACAGCACCGGAAGAGTACATCTTTGCGGGGGCGCCCGGTGTACGGTAACGAGTCAATGGATGGTAAACAAAGATAGAAAATGGAAAAAACTTTTAGCTAATTCGTTGTTTTATTATTTTCACTCCTTTTAAGTTTTTCACATCAGCGTTAGCTGATGGAATTTCACTGGAGGCTGAGTGACAACAAGTCTTCTCAGGTCTCCAGGACTCTTCTGAGTATTCTAGCCGATTGCAGCAGTACAGTAGCCTGGAGGGTCTCAATTCTTCTTCTGATTTCCAGATCTTCCAGTCTTTTTTCCACGTTTATTGGGATCGTTCCAAGTGCACCAACTATAATTGGTATCACTTTGACACCCATATTCACAGCTTTTTCAGTTCTCTGGCAAGGTCCCGGTATTTATCCATTTTTTCATTTTCCTTAAGCTTCACCCTGTGATCTGCTGGGACCGCAAAGTCCATCACTTGACACGTTTTCTTCTTTTTATTTTATTTTTTTGTTAATCAACACTAAGCATGGTCTCCTGGCTGGCATAGGGGGTCCGTCTTTATCTCAAAATCCCAGAGAATTTTATGCGTTTCCTTCTCAAGAACAGATGAATGCATATACCATTTTGTTGTATGGTCAAAATTTAATTTTTTGCATAATTCCCAGTCGTATTATTATTCACTCCTTTTGAGTTTTCACACCAGTGTTAGCTGATGGTATTTCACTGGAGTCTGAGTGACAGCAAGTCTCCTCAGGTCTCCAGGACTCTTCTGAGTATCCTAGTAGATTGAAGCAGTGCAGTGTTCTGAATGGTTTCAATCCTTCCTTTGATATCCAAACTTTCCAAACCCTTTTCTAATCCTTTTGGGACTGTTCCAAGTGCACCAACCACAATTGGAATCACTTTCACTTTCATGTTCCATAACTTTTTCACTTCTCTGGCAAGGTCCAGATATTTCTCCTTTTTTTCATTTTCCTTTAACTTCCCCTGTGATCTGCTGGCACTGCAAAATCCACCAGTTGACAAGTTCTTTCTTTTTTGTGTATCGACACTAGGTCTGGTCTTCTTCCTGGGATAAGGTGATCCGTTTTTATTTCAAAGTCCCAGGGAATTTTATGCGTTTAGTTCTCAAGAACAGATTACCATTTTGTTGTGTGGTCAAAATTTAATTTCTTGCATAATTCCCAGTGGATCACCTTCCCAACCTAGTCGTGTCTAGTTTTGTATTCTCGTTGTGCTAGTTTGCTACATTCGCAGAGTATATGGTTTACAGTCTCATCTCTATTACCACAAAGTCTACATTTACTATTTTGTTGGGTCTTATCAATCTTCGCTTTTATATAGTTTGTCCTTATGGCATTGTTTTGTGCAGCAATTATTAATGATTCTATTTCTCTTCTGAGGTTTCCTCTTCTTAACCATGTCCAAGTCTTTCCATGTGCAACCTCTTCGATTTGTCGTTTGAAGTGTCCATATAATTGTTTTTCTTCCCATTTTTGTTTTCTAGTCTTTGTTGTTTCTCTGTTTGTCCATCTGTCACTTCTACTATTGTTGGCCGCCATAAGTAGTTTTATTATTATTATTATTATTATTATTATTATTATTATTATTATTATATTAACCTTTCTAGCCGAACGCTATAAAACTATTCACACGAGTATAATGTAAAACATGGAAAATTTATTTTAATAAATAAAACCTTATTTATCTATCTAATCCATCAATCCATCTATTTCTCTCTCCCCTCTCTCTCTCTCTCTCTCTCTCTCTCTCTCTCTCTATATATATATATATATATATATATATATATATATATATCAACCCATTCTTAAGCGGAGTTTAACGGGTTATTCAATTAGTGTTTTCCTTCTTCAAGACTGGTTGTCTAACCAAGGGTAAATGTATTAGTGCTAAGGGAAATGCAAACAGCTTAATCCAGGATTTGAACTTGAATCGCTGCGTCCATTTCCTACAACGATAACCATTACACGACGCGCCTCCTCTTGCGATTTGTATATACAAGAAAAAAGTAAGAATAGGATTGCGATTGAGGTCTCTTTTTTATTATTCACATCTCATCGCTCATAAATAAAGCTTTCTTTTGTTTTTATTCCTCTCTTCCTTTTTATGCATAATTCTCTTTGATCGCACGGGAAATTCAAAAAGAATACAGATGACATTCTCGACCCGTTGTTGCTTATATCCTGGTTCAGCGGAAATTGAAGGTGACTTGACACGAGGGCAACCCACTCGTGAAAAGAAAAGAAAACGAATGCAAATGACGCAGAATAAAAATAACAAAAAGAGTCGACACATAACCATTCACTTACAGGAAGACTGAATTATTAAAGAAGACCTTCAATCGCGCAATGATGCCTATATTGACTTAAGCAGTCATGTGCTATTTCACTCACGCATCCAGTCCGAAACCAGCCTTGTTTTTACAATTTTATGGGCTATTCTTCAAGCGCTTGTCCAGCGGAAATCCTTGGTAATCCTTTTGTCCTCCTTAGTATTGTAAGTTCCTTCGTCAATGATTACGAATGGAGGACCATATGACCTTAGGCACCCCTTTTTGATCTCCAATAAGAAAGGACATGTTTTTCATTTACACCGTCAATATCCGGTTGTTTTAATAGACGATTTTTAGATTTTTTTAAATTATAAAACTAACCCCTAACTCTAACCCCTAACCCTAATCCCTAACAAACAACTGGATATTGACTGTGTAAATATATATATTGTCATTCACATACAGTTTAGTTTCGCTGGTTCATAGCTCCTCAGTGTGACCAGAAATTAAAGATTATGTTATTTAAATATATATATATATATATATATATATATATATATATATATATATATATATATTATAGATATATATATATATAGATATATATATATATATATATATAAACATATATACAATTATGATATATTCACACTGAGAATAGACTCACCTATATATATATATATATATATATATTATATATACACATATAAATCATCCACATTTACCGTGTTTCGACGTTTCATATCTCATCAATGACCAGGAGCGAAACGCGATTGACTTTCATCAGTCCGGTTCCTTAACCTCTTGGCCGTCGATAGCTGCAGTATATATATATATATATATATATATATATATATATATATATATGGATTCGTTGATTCGAGTTCAATTCCTAGACGAAGGTGTTTCAAATAGCGCTAATACTCTTGGAAAAGGTATGAATCCATATATTCTCCCTCCAGCTATGGGTTAAATAGTAGGGCAGATTGGGCCCTTCAGCCTTGGGTAGGTAACCAGTCTAGGAGAGGGATAACTCTGAATTCAAAATTCCTTAGGTCGGTCGTTGATTGGGTTTGTGGAAACCCTTGATGCACCAATTCTTTCCTATTGACTGTGTCAAAAAGTGTGGATTGTCCAACACAAGCTTTCACCACTATAAACAAATCACTGTGTGGGTGTTCATTGTGTGTATGAACCTTCATGCGTCGAAAATCGACGAGAGAGTCCATAATATATCCCGCTATATTTTCCCCTGATATGTATTTTAGCTTGACGCTTAAAAAAGGCAGCAATAAAACTTCTTTAAAAAAGCCAGCATTCGTCAAACCATAAAATTAGCCCGATTCACTATTTATTTTTCACTTTTCCGATGGAAATATTTTTCGCGGCCATTATTAGCTTCATGAAATAGTTTTTTTGTTTTTTTCGTCCAAAACCATTTTGGAATTGGTAAACAACAAAAACAACAACATCAACAATATTAAAAAAAAAACAACATTACAAATTGTGGGTATTTACATATATATGTAGGAAGGTCTTCTAAAAGTTCGTAGGCTGACCAAGATACTCTCATGACTAAATATGACTAAATGCAGCTAAAAAATAGGGCTACTTCTGCCTATTCATAAAATATTTCTCTCTCTCTCTTCTCTCTCTCTCTCTCTTCTCTCTCTCTCTCTCTCCTTCTCTCACTCTCTCTCTTCCTATCTATCTATCTATCTTTCACACACCCCCACACACACAAAAAAGCAGCGAGCATCATTCTTTTATAAAAATAGGGCTACTTCTACCTATTCATTAATAAGTAATAAATAAATTATATAAAGATTAATAAATAGATATTTTTCGCGGCCATTATTAGCTTCATAAATAGTTCTTTTCGACCAAAACCATTTTCATATGACACCCCCCCACCACCAGAAAAAAAGAATTTATAAACTGTGGCTATTTATATATGTATGTAGGTGAGTTGGCTGAAAGGTTCGTAGGATGACCAAGACATTCTTATGCAATAAGGCCAAATGTAAAAAGTTTTTACAATCTCGGTACTTACATCTAACAATATTATTAGTATATATATATATATATATATATTATATATATATATATACATTTGTTGAGATTTGTTTCTAAATGAAAGTATATATATATATATAATATATATATATATATATATATATATTATATATATATATATATATTTTTTGCTATATATTTCCATGATTTGTATGTTAGCTTGACGCTTTTAAGCAGCAATATTTTTTTAAAGCCAGCTTTCGTCAAACCATAAAATTAGTCCGAGGCGCGATTTATTTTTCCCTCTTGCGATGGAAATATTTTTCACAGCCATTATTAGCTTCATGAAATAGTTTTGTTCGTCCAAAACCATTTTTGATATAATAAAGAGAAAAAAAAAGACAAGATAAATAAAATAAATAAAAACTCTGGGTATTTACATGTATGTAGGTAGGAGGCTTGACTGAAAGGTTTGTAGGATGACCAAAACATTCTCATGAAATAAGGCCAAATGTGGCTTTAATCTGATGAAACTGGACTCATTTATGGAGTTATTGGCGAAATAAATTTATGATATCCAAATGATGTTTTGTTGAGTTTTCCTTTGTAATTGAAAGTATATATATATATATATATATATATATATATATATATATATATATATATATATATATATAGTTAAAAATTAATGGTAAAATGAATGAATGGATGAGATAGAAATGAATGAAATGAGGGGAATAAATGAAAAATCCTTTGCAAGGGACCCATCTCAAAAGTATTAAGACACTTTTTGAGAGTGGGGTCCTTGATAGAAAGTTTTTCTCGTCTATTGTTAGACTCCTTTGAAGCATCAAGTTAATATAATTATTCTATAAGTTATTAGAGAAGATAAAATCCGTCTCTTACCTTTGTAATGTCTGTTGAGAATGGGTTTGAATTTGTGGCTTTAAAAAACAGTAATCTGATGAAACTGGACTCATGGAGTTATTGGCCAAAATAAATTTATATTATCCAAATGATGGTTTTCTGAGGTATCTTTTGTAATTGAAAGTATATATATATATATATATATATATATATATATATATATATATATATATATATATATATATATATATATAGTTAGTTAGTTAGTTAGTTAGTTAGTTAGTTATTAATTACAAAAAGCGTAAAAATCGGGCATTAAATGATTATGGTCCATTTCCACACATTGGTATCTGAAAACCCTATGAGTTTCGTCAGATCACGTTCTTTATTCGTTTATTATTTACTTTGCTCTATTCATAAAAAATAAATATTGAACTCTCAAATTGGACCTGATCTCTTCAACACCGTACCGTTGGAAGAAAGGACCAGCTTAGAACCATCCTAATACCATATTACTTGGTACCGCACCTTAGTATATAATATATATATATATATATATATATATATATCCTGCGATATTTTTCCAAGATTTGTATGGTAGCAGGACACTTAAAAATGGCAGTAATAAAACTTCTTTAAAAAAAAGCCAGCATTAGTCAAACCATAAAATTAGTCCGAGGCGCGATTTATTTTTCACTCTTGCGATGGAAATATTTTTCGCGGCCATTATTAACTTCAGGAAATAGGTTTTTGTGGGTTTTTTTTCGTCCAAAACCATTTTGGAATTGATAAACAACAACAACATCAACAATAAAATTAAAAAAACATTACAAATTGTGGGTATTTACATATATATGTAGGAAGGTCTTCTAAAAGTTCGTAGGCTGACCAAGATACTCTCATTACTAAATATGACTAAATGCAGCTAAAAAAAAGCAGCGAGCATCATTCTTTTATAAAAATAGGGCTACTTCTGCCTATTCATAAAATATTTCTCTCTCTCTCTCTCTTCTCTCTCTCTCTCTCTCTCTCTCTCTCTCTCTCTCTCTATCTTTCACCCCCCCACACACACAATACATACACACACATACACGCACACACACACACACACAAACACACACACACACATATATATATGTGAAGAAAAGAAAGTGAATCCGACGGTATGTAGTATATTCAGAAAAATTGAAAAAACACGGGTTTAAATGAGTTTAGTGGTAAGTTTATTGGCCGACGCTGCAGTGTTTTGATCTATTATTTAGATAATCTTCAGGGCATTTGTTGGTATATGGAAGGTGATAAAAAATTTTTATCACAGAATAACGAGAAAAAGCGAGTAATAGTCCTTGTTATATATATATATAATATATATATATATATATATATATATATATATATATATATATATATATATATTATATGAGGTAAGGTAAAAGGAAAGTGAACAAAGCAAAAATACGTACATGTGTGTGTTTTGGCGAGAAAGTGATCACTGGAATATCTTATTATAATGGAGATTGTGTGTTTGTCTGTCTGTAACCGAAACTAAATCACTACTCAAGTCACAATTCCCTTAGTTATTGACATCACATTCACCATGAATTTATTTTTATTTAAAACTCAATTATTGATAAAATTGTTATACCTTATAAATACTGTTGGATCTACATACTAATAACATGCAAGTATATTTATATATTCAACAAAATAGCGGTTTACAGTGTGAACGAGAAGGCTAATTTGTATATTGATATTAAGAATTTGATTTTAATAAATATATGCTTAGTATTATTGATTTCTAATTGTTTGGTTTTCTCTTCACGAATCTGAGCAAAAATCTCGGGGATAAATCTTAAAAGAAATCTATAAACAAGATCAAAGAACTGTAATTTTATTAAATACTTCATAATCTAACTAAATAGATAAATTAGGAAAAATGAAAGACGGGAGTGATGGAAAATGATGGAATAGTTAGATTTAAAGCTGTTCTATTTTTCGATTATACCCCCTCAGTTTATCATTTTCTAAATAGTTTCTAATTTGATATGATATTTTATTACATCAAAACCTAAATACTTGCACCCTACGGAGGGTGCATATATTTGCTAGTTCTTTATAATTACGACTTAATCGGTTATTTTCTCGATGGTCGAAGTTGCAACTAACTCGATATTTTATATTCCCCGACAGGTCACCTACTTTTTCATAGATAGATAGATAGATAGATAGATATTTGTGAATTTAGATAAATAGGTCGATACATAGATGAATAGACATTATATGGGCATACTGAAATAAATTGATTGATAGATAGATAGATATTATTTGACCAGACAGATATATATAATATATATATATATATATATATGTGCATATGAGAAGTAAACAAACATTGTATTTGATATGGCTTTAGCCGACAGTTTTTGGGAGAATATGTGCTTAATTGAAGTCATACCTAATTTTAAAAATTAATTAATTGATAATTAATGAATTAGGCGGGCATATCTGTTCAAATGTAAGGCTAATCAAATCGAGAAAAGTCAATCTCTGTATGTACATTTCGGCATATTATGCCTCATCAGCAGAGTTATAGACAGGAAGACTGCTCTGTGTGTGATTCGAACCCTGACATATATGCATATGTACACACACAGCGCGCGCACACATACATACACACACACATATATATATGTATATATATGTATTCATTTACAGACACCGTGTTTCGATGTCATTTCTCTTCAGTGTGGCTAGATATTAGCAGACTGCCTCCGGTCGGGATAGAAACCTAATTGATTTATTATCAGTCAGGCTACTTAAGCCCTCGGCCATCAGTACCACCACACTATGACGAGGGTGTTAACTGATAAATACATACATATGTATATATGAAGTGGTCAAACAATGTGTTTGAAATGGCGAAGGCCGACAATTTTTAGGGTGATTATGTGCTTAATTAAAGTCATACCTCATTTGTTAATTAATTTTGATTAAATGAATTAGGCGTGCATATCGGTTTAAATGTAAAGCGTAAACAAATCGAGAAAAAAGTCGATCTCTGTATGTACGTTTCAGCCCATTAGGCCTCATGAGCAGAGCTATAGACAGGGCAGTGCTTTTTGCGCGATTCGAACCCTACCTGTCAGGCTGACAGGCGGACATTCTAACCACTACACTAGCTCGCTTCCCCAGAATCTCCCGTTTGTTTTAAACTGATATGTGTATCGCACTTTTGGGGTGACTTGTGGCACGACAGTATGAAGTGGTCAAAGGCCGCAAGATAGTGTTCCATTCATTTTATTGGAGAGAGATGCCTTTAAGCTTAGTTGGCGGTCGTCAGCAAAAGTCCACTCTTAAGTGCTCAACCCACCAGGGATGTGGATGTTTCTGTGTGTTTCTGTATGTGTGTGTGTGTGTGTGTGTGTGTGTGTGTGCATGCGTTTTATAGATCGGAAGCAAGAGTGCTTTCTGTATATGAGTGTATGTGTTTGTAGATATGAGTGTGTATATTTCATAGTGCAGACACCACAGCTTCGTGAAACTGATAGTCAGGGTTGATGAATGAAAGTAATGTAAATGATACCAGTTTCACTTCAGCGTGATTGGTTATTTACATCCGAGTCTGACAGGCGGAAGTCTGCCAGGATGTGCTTGTACGCATGCGTGTTGCTGTTCATAATGGCTAATTATGATGCCCGGCATAACTCAGTTGGTAGAGCATTCGCCAAAGAATCGCAAGGTTCCGGGTTCGATACCGCCCATCTGCTGATCTGTGTGGTAAATTTTAACTGTTAGTTGTGCTTAAGGAAAAAAATAGATAAAATAAAACGGACGAATGATAAGACTAGTCAGAATTAATAAACACGTACAAAAAACAAAAACGACCTTTCTATTTCAAGAGAATATGCCATTCCGCAGATTTTCTTTGTTGATTTTTTTACTTACGTCGGCATGATGAATATTGTAATTATAACTACAGAATTGTATTAACAATGTTGACTCCATATCCAGAGAAAAGAAGGAGCAAATTTTAGGATTACATTTTTTTAAATAATATTCTAAATGTAAACAAAAAAAAAATTCTAAAATAAACGAATATCATAATTCACAAATTTTTAACTTCTATCGTTAGAATTTAATTTTCTAATAAAAACTATAGAATAACTAATTAATTTCCATACTCCCCCATATCTCTAGCCTCACCACCAGATGGTCACTCATTTTTTCTTTTCCTTTTAATGATAGAGTCTTAGCGAAATTAGGCGATGTATTTGCAGAACAATAACATGCAGGATTCAATGAAGGCATTCACTTTATCATCATGGTAGTTTTGTTGTTTTGTTTCATGGTTTATCCACCCTGTTCGGGTGATTTAATGCCAAAAACTAGAGGTATGATTCTTGCTGTCATAAACTCGCCAAAGAATCGCGAGATTCCGGGTTCGATACCGCCCATCTGCTGATCTGTGTGGTAAATTTTAACCGTTAGTCGTGCTTAAGGAAAAAATAGATAAAATAAAACGGATGAATGATAAGACGAGTCAGAATTAATAAACGTGTACAAAAAACAAAAACGTCCTTTCTATTTCAATATTACAGGCGACGCGTGCTTTTCTTAAGTATGGAGGACCAAGAGTGTAATAATACGTGTTTTTTATGTTAATAAATTCTTGTATTAACAAAGTTGACTCCATACCCTGATCTAGGAGATAGGTCATTCCGCATATTTGTTTTTTTGTTTTTTTTACTTACGTCGGCATGATGAATATTGTATTCATAACTACAGAATTCTATTAACAAAGTTGACTTCATACTCAGAGAAAAGAAGGAGCAAATACTTCTTGTATTGGGTTTTCCTAAAGAAACCTCGGAATCGCAAAGAACTATAGAGGAATGATTCTTGCTGTCATAGCTGTATATATATATATATATATATATATATATGAAGTCATCCACAGACACCGTGTTTCGACGTATCACATAAACAACCAACCATATGTTCTCGCCAAAGAAACTGTTACTGCTGCAATGATAATCTACAAAGACAATTTATTTATGAATCATTATTTTACAAAAAATGAATATGAGAAGAACACGCATAAAATGGAGTTTTATCTAAAATTATATGTGGTATTTGCCTTTAGCCAGACACTCTTTTAGAGTTAAACGTCCTGACATCTTTTTAGGGCTTTGAATTTTGAAAAAGAAATTAATCTGAAAAAAGAAAAACAACACAGATTTGATTGCCATATATTAAGGAACATGCATTAAAGAATTGAGAAAAATGTAACTGTATATTAAATAATTATAAATAGTTTAAAATAGGGAGTTACTTTTCAATCATCCTGTATATTAAGGAACATACATTAAAGAATTGAAAAAAATGTAACTGCATATTAAAAAATTTGAATAGTTCAAAATAGGGAAATACTTTTTAATCACCCTGTATAATAAGGAACATACATTGAAGAATTGAGAAAAATGTAACTGCATATAAAAAGATTATAAATAGTTTAAAATAGGGAGTTACTTTTCAATAACTCTGTATATTAAGGAACATGCATTAAAGAATTGTGATGGTCACACTGTTTGACATTTTTATTTACTAACAAGATCACAGTATGATAATCTAATTGTTTCAATGCTTACTTAAGAGCTATTGCATATATTTCAATTTGTAAAAAGTATAATAATCCTGATTTAACTCTTGTTCACTCTTTTTTCTTTCTTTCTTTCCTGTTTTTCATCTTTCATTATGTTTGATTGAAAGATTAGTGTTATCGCTTCTGCGCTCTCACCTATCTCTATATTTCCCCAACTCTCTTTATTTTTATTTTTCTATTTTTATCTATTTCTTATATTTTTCTTGTAGCCACACTGAAGAGACTAGATAAGTCGAAACACGGTGTCTGTGGATGACTATATATATATATATATATATATATATATTATAGAGAGAGAGAGAGAGAGAGAGAGAGAGAGAGAGGGGGAGAGAGAGGGAGAGAGAGAGAGATTAAGAAATTTGAAAAAACAAGTATTCCGAAAATAGGATGAATTTATTTATCGATGTTTAAACATTTCGGTTTCTTTAAACCTTCATCAGGATGTATCTTGGGGTGAAGAAATTGATGGATGTTTTATAGATGACAGGAGATGAAATCTTTTTTTGTATTTGTTCAGCGTTATATTTTTAAAAGACAAGTCGCGATCCGTGCACGCTAAGATGTCATGACGCGTGATGCAACTCGAAGAAATGCATTTATAAAACATCTATCAATTTCTTCACCCCAAGATACACCCTGATGAAGGTTTAAAGAAACCGAAATGTTTAAACATCGATAAATAAATTCATCCTATTTTTGGAACACTTGTTTTTTCAAATTTCTTAACATTGTCGGATTTATTTTCCATATTTACTTATATATATATATATATATATATATATATATATATATATATATATATATATATATATATTAAATATCACTATATATATATATATATATATATATATATATATATATATATATATATATATATATATATGGTAAATATAGAAATAGCATTGAAATTCTACTTTAAAATATTTGTAAATCTCAAAAAGAAATAAATACACCCTTCTACCCAGTCGACGCTGGGTAGCCGTTTCTAGTCTTTATATAATGTCTAATATTTACTTTTGTGAATCCATTGTCGGTGGAAGTGGATCCCTATCTGCTTCGATGCTTCGAATGATAAAAGTGTTAAATCAATTAACTTAAGATGGCGTCTCTGATTCTCGTAATGGCCGCTGTAATCGCCGACAAAACAAGACCTACGCGACATGCCAGCTTAACCTTACGCTGAGATAATTGCCAAATATAAAAGTGTTTTTCGCAAACGGGAAAAACAAACGTGATTGATAGTCGATCAAATCAAATAAGTTATAAAACTAAATAATTATTGAGAACGTACAATGTAACGTTGATGCGGAGGAGGTTTATTTGCAAAGATTATCTACAACCAAAACATATTAGAAATTTCTTCTTTTTTTCTTTTTTTTTTTTCACATTTTATTGTGTCTAGCCGTCGAATATAACTTTACATTTGAAGTCCTTTTTTTTTATTGTGCCATATTGGGGAAATAATTCTCTGGGAAATGAAGTTTGTTATGTAAACCAAAAAAAAGCGACATTACAATTCTGTTTAGATTTGCTTTGGGTGGTATCTTTGTTTAATGGGATATCTACCCTCGAGTATATATATATATATATATATATATATATATATATATATATAATATTTTTGCTTGAAGGCAATTACAATGCATGTATCGCATAAAATTCGATCCTTTTTTTTATAGAAAATGAACTTGACAAGTGTAATCCCGGCAAAGGATCGCTCGGTGTGTAGAACATCGTACAGACTGTTTCGAATTTATTAAGTCTCATCAGCGATGTATACTAACAACTTCCCTCCGACACTGTACTGTGTAATGTGGCCAAGGCAATATGGTCTTTGACTATGCCTGCTGAGGTCCCGTTTTCGATTTCTGTCGGAGAGAAGTCGTTCGTATACATCGCTGATGAGACTTAATACAGTCGAAACAGTCTGTACGATTTTCTACACACCGAGCGATCCTTTGCCGGAATTACACTTGTCAAGTTCATTTTCTATAAAAATGTATCGAATTTTATGCGATACATGCATTGTAATTGCCTTCAAGCAAAAATATAATATATACTTTATTCAACAATGCTTCTAAAAAGCAAACATCCCAAAATCTTATATATATATATATATATATATATATATATATATTGTCTGCAAATCTTGTTCCGGGTCCTTTCCGGTTTCCCGGATTGATGTAAATATATCAGGCGAAAATTGGTTGATGTATTTGCCATAGCTTATTTCCCGAGTACTTTCCGCCCTGAAGATGGCCCATGACAAGGCAGAAAGTTTAGTATATATATATATATATATAATATAATATATATATATATATATATATATAAGTGTATTTTGGCAGCATTTTTTTTTCTTTTAAACATGTGGTGTTAAACTCTACTGATGATTCTTGTCGGACGAGTTTTTGTTCGATCCTTTTTAACTTTCTAAAGCGCTCGTGAAGAAATCTTTGGCGGATTGCTACACCAGTTCAACCCTGACATTAAAAAGATGGCCAGACAGTTAGAAAGGATCAAACAAAACTCGCCTGACAAGAATCGTCAGTAGAGTTTAACACAGCATCGGATTAGCTCAGTCGGTAGAGCGTTCGACTAGAAACCACAAGGTTCCTAGTTCGATACCGGTCCCCGCCAACTCAGCGTATGAGTAGCACAGGGATCTGTGTGGTAAAGTAAGGAGCTGACGGTAGGTGCGGCGCTCCACCTCAGACGCTAATATAATCTCATTGGTCTAGTGCAAGTAAAAAGGGGATAGACTCCCTCGCTGATTGGCTAATACCGACTTTAGGCCGCCCCGACGATTTTACTTTATATATATATGACTGCTGGATAAGAAAAATAAAGAATTCAAGAAAAAAGCGACATTACAATTCTCTATAATCTGTGTAGGTTTGGTTTGGTTTGGTTTGGTTTGGTTTATGGAATGTCGACTCTTATTGGGTCCTTTTATGTTTTGTTTTATTAATCATTAAGCACATCTTTCTAAACTCATTTTTCTAACAGATACTACCAATTTAGGCCGGTGTGGAAATAATCGTGATGAAGGGGTACTCCACATTCCCCAGTTCTCCAGAATTAGAAGTTCACTATCAGAGTTTAACGTCATACCCAGGACATTAAGACCCTCAGCTACTTAT
The DNA here is from genome assembly GCA_023376005.1 of Doryteuthis pealeii. Taxonomy (NCBI): domain Eukaryota; kingdom Metazoa; phylum Mollusca; class Cephalopoda; order Myopsida; family Loliginidae; genus Doryteuthis; species Doryteuthis pealeii. The sequence goes on from CM042181.1 coordinate 31,456,219, forward strand.
TAAAAACAATCCTATGAATGTTTTTTCTATAGAAACCAATTAGAATATTATTAAAATATATGCGATCTTTTTATATGTGATCTTATTTAATTTCGTTAGTCTTTATGATTTAATATATTTCATTACATTAGAACTTAGATACTTATGCCCGGAAGTTGGGCATTTTAGCGGAAGTAACTTGCACATGACAAGAAAATCGGACCATATGACCTTTAGGCACCCCTTTTGCTTTGCTTATTCATAAGTACATTTTTTCATTTACACCGTTAACATCCGGTTGTTTGTTAAAAGGTTTTTTAGAGGTTTTTTTATTATAAAACTAACCCCTAACCCTAACCCTAACCATAACCCCTAATCCTAACCCCTAACAAGCAACCGAATGTTGACAGTGTAAATGAAAAAAATGTACTTATGAATCAGCAAAGCAAAAGGGGTGCCTAAAGGTCATATGGTCCAGAAAATCAATAACGGCGAATTAACCAAGTCCAATAAGGGAACCAATACAAGAAGAAACGGTAAACATAAAACGCTGGTGACTAATTTGATTCATTAATGTTTTGCCGTTACTCGTACTGTTGATTGGTTTTATTCAGTATCGTTAAAAGATTTTATTTGTCGATCTAATAAACAATTTACAATCGTATTGATTCTCCCTGTTAAATCGAGACATCGAATTCCACTCGAGAAAATTCGAAATTGAAGTGTTTTATTTCATTAGCAAGACTAGCAAAACAAAACAAAACACCCTCCGGGCAGTGTAAAAATAAATTTTTGTAAAATATTGTCGGAGGTTGGTGGGACTTAAAAATCAAATTTTTGAATGTCAGAGAGTTTGTATCATAAGTAAGTAAAAGTAAAGCAAAGTCGACGGGGCGGCCTAAAGTCGGTATCAGCCAGTCAGCGAGGAGGTCTATTCCCTTTTCAATAGCGCTAGACCAAGGAGATTGTTTTTTAGCATCTGAGGTGGAGCACCACACCTACCATCAGCTCCTTACTTTACCGCACAGATCCCTGTGCTACTTATGCGCTGAGTTGGCGGGGACCGGTATCGAACTAGGAACCTTGTGGTTTCTAGCCGAACGCTCTACCGACTGAGCTAAGTAAAATTATTAAATTTGTCAAAGGAGGAATACATAAGACAATTTGAAATGGAAAGTTAGTTCTGCCCCGCTCAAATAAAATGTTCAGTACATCTATTGATTATTAATCAAATTATTATTTTGAATATTTTTACACAAAATCCTAAGTATTTATTAATTTCTAAACTTTTAGTTGAATTCTTGTAATTTAAAAAGGGGAAAAAGTAAAAATTAATTTTTTAAATTGATTACAATTTTGGCAAATAATTTTTTCGGTTTAAAGTAATACAATTTTTAATTAATTTCATAGTTTATATAGAACACATTTTGAATTAGGGTACGATGGAGACAAAAAAATACAAATTTGTTTGAATCAATACAACTGCATGCTTTAACACAAAAATATCATAAAATGTGTTCTTAATAGCAATTAAGTTTATTTCAGATAACGCGCAAGCATAATTTTATGGTAGGAATTTACCAAACTAAAGTTCATGATTACCACAAACTTACTAGTTTTTGTAGGCATTTTAGGCTGCAAGTCAAAGCACTTTACAGTGGAGATTCTTGGTGTTCCTTAATGTTAGGTAGAATGTTTTGGTTGATTAATTGGATCCTTTCCGTTCACTAAGGACGATGGCGTAGTGTCCAAACACTATTTATCTGCATCTGTGCAAGTGACTCTGAAGGCCAATTCTTGAGTGACAGTCTTTGGTACACTGAATGCACACAAACTGTGATGCTTTCTGGGACTGTTTCTCTCACTTTCTGGCTCTCTTTTCTGTTGAAGCTCCTCTTCTCTCTGCCTCATCCCTCTCAGTGCTCTGCTTAATGTAGAGGCGCCATGCCGCTCTATTTTTTGCATCTACCTCCCACGTGTTTGATTATTGTTGATTAAATGATATCTTTTATAAACTGACTTGTCTTTTTCCTACCAAATATTCTGTGTTTGGTTACCCTCTTTTAGATAACTAAATGCATTATAAGAGTACGGGTGTTAGCTATTAACTAATGCTCAGAAAATCCTTATGCTATGATTCTATGACCGATGTGCTAGTAAATAGTAAGTGGTTTTCACCCCTTTTTTGCTTAACCTTACTCCATGCTCCTTGGAAAACCTTATGACTCTTTTATAACTTGTTACGGGAACTATGTTTCCTCTTTTTATGTTGTATAATTAAATTTTATATTGTATAAATTGACTTGTCTTTTTTCTTACTGAATATTCTGTATTAGGTTACACTATTTTGGATAACCTAATGCATTATCAGAGTTTGGGTGTTAGCTATGCTCTCTTTTGTATAGGGTGTAACTAAATGTTATATTGTATTAATTGACTTGTCTTTTCCTACCGAATATTCTGTATTAGGTTACCCTATTTTGGATAACCTAATGCATTATCAGAGTTTGGGTGTTAGCTATGTTCCCTCTTTGTATAGAGTGTAACTAAATGTTGTATTGTATTAATTGACTTGTCTTTTCCCTACCGAATATTCTGTATTAGGTTACACTATTTTGGATAACCTAATGCTTTATCAGAGTTTGGGTGTTAGCTATGCTCTCTTTTTGTATAAGGTGTAACTAAATGTTATATTGTATTAATTGACTTGTCTTTTTCCCTACCGAATATTCTGTATTAGGTTACACTATTTTGGATAACCTAATGCTTTATCAGAGTTTGGGTGTTAGCTATGTTCCCTCTTTGTATAGAGTGTAACTAAATGTTGTATTGTATTAATTGACTTGTCTTTTCCCTACCGAATATTCTGTATTAGGTTACCCTATTTTGGATAACCTAATGCATTATCAGAGTTTGGGTGTTAGCTATGTTCCCTCTGTGTATGCTGTGTAACTAAATGTTATATTGTATTAATTGACTTGTCTTTTTCCCTACCGAATATTCTGTATTAGGTTACCCTATTTTGGATAACCTAATGCATTATCAGAGTTTGGGTGTTAGCTATCTTCTCTTTTTGTATAGGGTGTAACTAAATGTTATATTGTATTAATTGACTTGTCTTTTCCCTACCGAATATTCTGTATTAGGTTACCCTATTTTGGATAACCTAATGCATTATCAGAGTTTGGGTGTTAGCTATGCTCTCTTTTTGTATAGAGTGTAACTAAATGTTATATTGTATTAATTGACTTGTCTTTTCCCTACCGAATATTCTGTATTAGGTTACACTATTTTGGATAACCTAATGCATTATCAGAGTTTGGGTGTTAGCTATCTTCTCTTTTTGTATAGGGTGTAATTAAATGTTATATTGTATTAATTGACTTGTCTTTTTCCCTACCGAATATTATGTATTAGGTTACCCTATTTTGGATAACCTAATGCTTTATCAGAGTTTGGGTGTTAGCTATCTTCTCTTTTTGTATAGGGTGTAACTAAATGTTATATTGTATTAATTGACTTGTCTTTTCCCTACCGAATATTCTGTATTAGGTTACACTATTTTGGATAACCTAATGCCTTATCAGAGTTTGGGTGTTAGCTATGTTCCCTCTGTGTATGCTGTGTAACTAAATGTTATATTGTATTAATTGACTTGTCTTTTTCCCTACCGAATATTATGTATTAGGTTACCCTCTTTTGGATAACCTAATGCATTGTAGGAGTACGAGTATTAGGTATGAATTAATACCCCACGAATTCATATAGAACCAATGATAAACTTTTTTTTCTTTTTTTTTTCAGAAAGAAGACCTGAAATCAAGATGGTGTCGATTTTCAGCCATTTCCTCGTGATAGTGATCCTGGCCCTTACACAAACTGAAACCTTAACGGCCGAAGAAAAAAGTGACATTGAAAGCACTAAGAACTTAAAACCGGTATCAGTTTTAAAGACTGAAAATTTAAAATCTTGGAACAAACGCAGTACGAGTAACGGCAAAGCTTTGAACGCTCTCCGCCAAGCAGTTGCCAGGGGCGGTTTTCCAGCGGGCGCTAACCCGTTGGATAACACCGATGAAAGATACTGGAGTGTTTTGCAGCTCTGGCTTAGAGATAATGGTTACCCTCTTACGGCCGCCAACGCTTGGGGAAGGCGTGCTGGGCCCAAATCCAGAGTCACTCGTGAAACAGATGATGATGAGGACTTACCCGACAAAAAAGACCATGATGACACTTGGAACTCATTGAACACTTGGGGCAAAAGAAGTGCAAACACTTGGGATTCAATGGCTGCCTGGGGTAAGCGAAGCCCTAACACCTGGGATTCGATGTCAGCTTGGGGTAAGCGAAGCCCAAACACCTGGGATTCTATGTCAGCCTGGGGCAAGAGAAACGGTGACACTTGGGACTCGATGTCGGCCTGGGGTAAGCGAAGCCCCAACACCTGGGATTCTATGTCAGCCTGGGGCAAGAGAAACGGTGACACCTGGGATTCTATGTCAGCCTGGGGTAAACGAGATGCAGATACCTGGGATTCTATGTCGGCCTGGGGTAAGAAGAGAGCGGGTGATACTTGGGATTCGATGTCCGCTTGGGGTAAGAGAAATGCTGACTCTGGAAACAAACGTGACTGGGACTCTCTTCAGGCTTGGGGAAAACGCGGTAAGGACAAGAAAGATTGGGATTCTCTTGCTGCCTGGGGTAAGAGGAACATTGCTGGAAATGGAAATGATGAGATAGGCTCACAAGTTCAAAGTTTGATGAAAAGAAGCAGCGGAAAAAATGCCAAGTCAAGACGATGAGCCGATATAAAATGGATCAATATGTATAAACTTGGCTGGTGAGTTGAAAATAACTTTTTTATAGTAAAAATAATTTCCAATGCATTTTTATAGTAAAAATAATTTCCTATGCATTTTTATAGTAAAAATTATTTCCAATGCATTTTTATAGTAAATACCATTTCCAATGCATTTTATAGTAAAAATCATTTACAATGTATTTTTATAGTGAAAAATCAGTTCCAATGCAACTTTTATAATTAAAATAATTTCCAATGCATTTTTATAGTAAAAATCATTTCTAATGCGTTTTTATAGTGAAAATCATTTCCAATGCATTTTTACAATGAAAATTCTCTCCAATGCATTTTATAGTAAAAATAAGTTCCAATGTATTTTTATAGTGAAAAATCAGTTCCAATGCATTTTAATAGTAGAAGTCATTTCCAATGAATTTTTATAGTAAAAATCATTTCCAATGGATTTTTATAAAACTCATTTCCAATGCAATTTTATAGTAAAATCATTTCTAATGCAACTTTTATAATAAAAATCCTTTCCAATGCGTTTTTATAGGGAAAATTCTTTCAAATTCATTTTTATAGTAAAAATCGTTGTCCAATGTATTTTCATAGTAAAAATCATTTCCAATGCATTTTTATAGTAAAAATCAATTCCAATGTATTTTTATAATAAAAATAATTTCCAATGAATTTTTATAGTAAAAATAATTTCCAATGCCTTTCTATTGTGAAAAATCATTTCCATTACATTTTTATAGTAAAAATTATTTCCAATGCATTACTTTAGTAAAAATCATTTCAAATGCACTTTAATGTAAAATTATTTTTTTATATTATCACTATTTGCAATTTGTTTTATTAGAAAATCATTCGCTATGCATTTTTAGAGTAAAATTATTTGCTATTAATTCTATAATAGAATAATTTGCAAAGCAATTTTATTTTAAAATGATTTCCAATAGTTTGCAATACATTTGATAGTAAAAATAATTTGAAAATCATTTCTATAATAAAATCATTTCAAATATAGCAAAATAATTTGCAATGAATACCGGTTCAGTTCAGTTGGTAGAGCGCGCGCCTAGGAACCAAAAGGTTCTTTGTTCGATACCGGCCCTCGCCAAGTGTATGAGTAGCACAGAGATCTGTGTGGTAAGGTAAGGTGCTGATGATAGCCAAGTCTACCCTGTGATTTACACTAAGCTGGAGGGAGAATTGTTGGATGCATACCTTTCCCAAGCGCTATGAGAAATGCAAACATCCTCGTCCATGATTTGAACTCGGGTCCCCGGGTCTATTCAGTACAACGATAACCATTACACATTGATCGCCTCGTTAGTATAAATTTAAGTTTAAAGCAATTATTTAACCTCTAGCATAAAATAAACCTAGACGTGTTGACTTGCCTTTAAAACATGTAATATATTCTCTATTTAATACTAATAATTTGCATTATAGATTACTAGAAGCGGCTACCCAGCATCGACTGGGTAGAAGAGGGTAGCAAAAAAGTGAGTCTCGCAGGTCCATTATTACTGAATCACCAGTTGGATCCTCGCAGGATGCCCCATTAAAATCCCTATGTACAAAAAAGATTTTGCGTTGATACTTCAGCTACTCTGAATAGAAAAATTATTGTTTACTATTTAAAATCTTAATGCAAAATAAATTCTATTCTGTTATCATTTAAATTCTATTTTTTAATTATCTTCACAAATATATATCAAACCGTCATTTTTATTGCTCAAAAACCAAGCCCTGGTGATATTTAATGTGTGTATATATTTACTTTGTCGTTAATTCTTTTATTTTTGTAGTTTCATCCGGACATACACCCATACATACATACACACAACTGCCCTTTACATATGTATAGATTTTCATTTGCGAAGGAATATTTTTTCTCTTCTTTCTTATTCGAAGAATCTGCAGAAAATTTCTTATTTGAATTTGGATTATTCTGAACCATTTTCATGCGAATGCCTTTAGGGAACAACATTCGGAAACGAAACAGGAACAATTTGCCTACTTTCACCAATTTTCAAACTCTCAAAGAATCTCTTTTGAACAAAAATAATATTGGCATGAGAGTTTTGAAAAAGCGTAAAGACGCTGAGATATCGGAAAACAAACAGAAATTTTGAAAATCGAGTTTATTTCCTTTGCGACAAGAAATTACCGATAATTTATTTATGGTTTACCAAAAGATTCTGTGTAAGAATGTAGAATCGAGGGTATTGTAGTATTTCTAATAATAATGGAGATTCGGTCTCTTTTTGTCTGTAACCAAAAATACATCACTGCTTACGTCACGGTAATTTTTTGTGTGAATACACACGCACATGAATAAATACACACACACACACACACACATATATATATGTATATATGTGTATATATATATATATATATATATATATATATATTATATATATATGATATACACATTTAAATTGACTAGTTAGATATACTAACAGAAGTATACGTGGACTCCACAGCAATATCATATATATATATATATATATATATATATATATATATATATGGGACATTATGTGCTTAATTAAAGTCATACCTAATTTGAGAATGAATTAGTTATAATTAAATGAATTAGGCGTGCATATCGGTTTAAATGTAAGGCGTGAACAAATCGAGAAAAAGTCAATTCTGTAGTGTGTGTGTGTGTGTGTGTGTGTGTGTGTGTGTGTGTGTGTGGAGAAAATGTAGAAACAAACACAGGATGTTATAATGGTTGGAAATTTATTGTCGATGTTCGAACATTTCGGTTTACAATGCAAACCTTCTTCAGGACTCGGAAACTATTTAAGAAGAAACAAGGATTTATGTGGATAAATGATGATGGATGTTTTGTATGGGTTGAATTCGGAAAATATGTAGAAAAAGGTTCGTTACCGTTCGTTGATTGGCGTTTATAGTTGAATGTTGATGACGTGGTTGCCGCATGCGAAAGCGAAAATTAATGATAGGAACAGGTGAATAGTCGAAAAGCCAAAACGTGATTGGCCCACGAGTAGATGTTGAAAATGTGTGACGTATTCCATATAAATATCAATGTATAAAAAACGAGAAAAGTATTAATTGTTTAGCTATTTAACACAAATACACACAATTCAAACACACACACACACACACACACACACATATATTATATATATATATATATATATAATTAATTAATTCCTTGTTAGTATTGGAGAAATGATAATAAAGTGCTCAATTACTTCTGTAAGAGCTATATTTATTTATTTATAGTTTACAATACATTTAAGTGTCCGTTTTACCAATGGTTTCGGAGCCTCACCTTTAGGTCATTGGTCGTCATCAGAAATGTTCACTTTTGAAAAATTACTACACCAATTAATTTTCCAAATGAACGTTTTTGATGATCACCTAAAGGTGAGGTTCCGAAACCATTTAAAACGGTCTTTAAATGTATTGTAAACAATAATTAAATATATATATATATATATATATATATATATATATATATATATATATATTATGTTGTGTTGATTTTGCTATTGCAGGGGTTTGTAGGTTAGTAGCTTTTAATGATTGATTTTCCTGTGTTTGTTTCTACATTTTCTCCACATACTGTCGGATTAATTTCATCATCTTACTTCCGTATATATATATATATATATATATATATATATATATATATATATATATATCAATAAATAATATACACACAAACAACACAACAAATATCAACATATATATATATATATATATATATATATATATATATATATATATATGAGATTTGATAATTTGTTTTAGGAGCATTGTTGAGTAAGTATATTATTATTTATATTTTTTACTTGAAGGCAGTTACAATGCATATATCGTATAAAATTCGATACTTATTGAAAATAATCATGACAAGCGAACTCGGCAAATATCGAAATAGCTGTACGATGTTCTACGTAGGGCGCGATATTTGCCGAGTTCTCTTGTCATGATTATTTTTATTAATTATTGAATTTTATACGATATACGCATTGTAACTGCCTTAAAAAAAAAAAAATATAATATATATATATATATATATATATATATCAACCCTCCGCATGAGCAAGATGTGACACACACACAACATATATATATATATATATATATATATATATATATATATATATATATAGTATACACTGAATTTTGAGACTCTTTATCAACTGATTTGTATTGATTAAATGATTGTCCTATAATGTTTGTAATTTTCATTTCTTTTTCTGATTGATTTCTTCTTTTTCTTTCAGTTTGGAGAGACTCTCGTTGGAAATGGTCATGTCAAGGTTATTGGCCAATAGCAACAACAACACCAGAGGCATGTCCAGACTGAACTTAGAGAGAAAGCGCTCTTATTATATTGTATTATTATTAATATTATTATTATTATTGATTTTATTATTATTATTATCATTATTATTATTCAATAAAAACTGCAGTCGAACTTGTTAATCAGTTTTTTATTTATTTATCTGTTTTGTGAATCTAAAGAAAAAACAATCTCTCTGTATGTGTCTCTTTCTCCTCCCCCTCTCTGTGTGCATGTGTGTGTGTGTGTGTGTGTGTCTAAAACTTCCTCAATCTATCTGTAAGTATCTCGCCCTGTAATTCTGTCTCTCTGTCTCTGTCTCTCTCTCTGTCTCTCTGCCTGTCTCTCTGTCTCTCTCTCTCTTTATCTATCTATATATCTATCTATCTCACACACACATTCTCTCTCACTCCCCTCTCTCTTTCCTTTCTAAGTTTCCACTCTCTCTCTCTCTCTCTCTCTCTCTCTCTCTCTCTCTCTCTCTTTCTATCACAATATCTAACCGAAAATCTCTCTCTCTCTCTCTTATCTATCTATCTATCTATCTATCTATCTCACACACACTCTCTTTCTCTCACCCCCTCTCTCTCGCTCTCTAAGTTTCCCGCCCTTCTCTCTCTTTCTGTCACAATATCTAATCAAAACTCTCTCTGTTTCTCTCTCTGTCTCTCTTCTATCTATCTATCTCACACACTCTCTCTCACTCCCCCTCTCTCTCTCTATGTTTTCTGCCCCCCCCTCTCTCTCTCTCTCCCTCGGTAAGTCTTCCTCATTATGTGTAAGTCTCTCATCCTATAATATATCTACGAGGGTCTGCTGAAAAGTTCATATTCACTCTCATGGAATGTGATCGAATGAGATTCAGTTTTCAACATAGTGACTAATAATTCCTTCGGTGTTGAAGTATTTGGATCCCATTGGTCAAAAAATGATCAACAGCAGATATGACGTCACCATAATAACTACTCACTCTATGAACCTTTCAGCCCACCCTGGTATATATATATATAGAGAGAGAGAGAGAGTAAACTACGGACACGTGTTTCGAGGTATCACCTCTCATCAGTGCAGTTATACCATTTTTAGCAGCTACCTCTGGCCGGGTTCGAGACCCGAACGAACTTACGCTCACCAAACCTCTTACCCATGCGGCCACAATCAGCTGCCAAGTATAGCAGGCTATTTAATCGCTACATTTCTAAGCGGAAATGAACTTCACCTAGAGGTCTCAAACTTTGTAAACAAAGTGAGATTTAGCTGAACGCCGAATACGGTGAATTTGCAAATAAATCCATCCTAAATAAAGTGCTCAACCGAAATTGGGAGCGTATAATAGAGTAAACTACAGACACGTGTTTCGAGGTATCACCTCTGGATACAAGTTTAAACACTATCATACTTTTATGTTTTATTTACGTCAGCAATTAAACGAATTATTTCAATTTAAAAAAAGGCGAAAGAAGATAGAGAAACTTAAGGGCCTTTTCGACCGGTGCATCTTCAAAAGTTCACAACCGGTAGAGCGTTTAAAAGTCAAAGTGTATAGATTGGGTAAAAGAGGAGTAGGATAATATATATATATATATATCACTTACATGTCTTATATATCACGTCTCTCCTGCGAGCTATTTCTCTCCAGGCGTGTGGTTACGTTTGGGACGTTGGGAAGACGTCTAAATTATAGTATGATAACATGGCAAAAATAGTATCAAGATTTTGGTGCAATTCTGTCAAACTACACTAATCCAATTTCAATATATATTCACCCAGCAAAGGTAATTTGTAATTCTATCCATCAGCTGTTTTTAATCGGATCTTCTTTTTTTTTATTATTCATATTTGTTTATATCCTATTTGTTTGTACTGAAATTCAAGTCTTCTGATGAATCTATTAAGATAGAGTTGTTGTTTTTTTTCCTCAATATATGGTAAACTAATCATTAATGTCAAAGGAAAAAGTTTAGTCTTAGGGGCAAAAGTTTATTTTTAGGAGACATAGAGAAATAAAAATAATTCTAAACAGGCAAGTATATATAATATTAGCTACTTATAAAGGTTTTAACAAAACGTTATTCGGACTATTGTCCTTATCTTCATTGTTATCTGTGCACATCGGCCGAAATTGTACAGATAACAATGAAGATGAGGCCAATACTCCGAATAAGACAGATAATACTAATCATAAAGCCTCATCTCAAACATTCAGAGAAAACCAGAGTTTAATAAATAATTACTTGGTGTTATGGATCTCTAATATTAAAATCATTCCTTAAAATGATTTTACATAGAAACCAATTAAAATATAACAAAAATAACTGTAATCTTTTTTTCTATTTAATTTCGTTAGTCTTTCTAATTTAATATATTTCATCACAATAATAATGTTCATACAATGACTGCTATTTACACAGTAGCATTGCAATCAACAAAGCCTTCATCAGATGATGACTCTGGGTTCAGGTATGGTTTCGGGGCCGAAGCATCATTACCACTAACCCAGAGCGCCCCAGCAGTATCTCACGATACCACCAGACTTTGTCGGTTTGATGTCACAATATAGGACTGCCATATCCACGCTGATGCGGTTAGAGCTTTCTCCTGAATCTTTTTTAAGTATTTCCTCTTGTCTGGTAGAGAAAGTCCAAGTTTAGACAAAAATGCCAAGGTTGAGTTAAAACTTAAATACTTACGCCCGGTGGGCGCATATTCATGTTAGTATGTAGAAGAAAAGAAGAAAATAAACAAACTTACAAGTTTTAATTTTTACGTACCCGATTGAAATATATATTGATAAACCCCCCTCCCTGAAATCACAGATAAACCAACTGAAGAAATTATTCGTGCCCAACGAGACATTCAATTCGGTCACTTCACAGATGATGAACTTGACACAGTTCAGAAAACAATTAAAAGCTGAAAAGTTTCAGTTCTCGATGAAGTACGATTAGTCGATTCGATCGTGAAAACGAGTTAGAGATATAGAGATAGTTCAGTGAGCGTAAAAGACAAACGCTAATGGCGTCTCTCCTGCGAGCTATTTCTCTCCAGGCGTGTGGTTACGTTTGGGAAGTTGGGAAGACGTCTAAAGTATAGTAAGATAACATGACAAAAATTGTATCAAGATTTTGGTATATATATATTATATATATATATATATATATGTGTGTGTGTGTGTGTGTGTGTGTAAAATGAAAATGGAAGTGAATCCGACAGTATGTTGAAAAAAGAAATAAAGGAAAAAAAGTATAGAATGGATAAAATAGGATATTTTAATCAATTTTACTTACACATGTTTCGGTCAGGAGTTTATCCATGTGTACATTATTTTTTTTTTAATGAAATTCGTTGGAAAGCGGAGAATTTTTGAAATGTTCAAAAAGTAACTTTTTAAAATCACGTGAAGAGAGTGTTCAAACGCGGGTGAGAAAGACGGTTAATGACGTCATGTCACATTGGACGGATTTTGAAGCGGAGAGATGATGACTGGAATAAAGTTTTGTGGAATTTTAATTTTCAAAGCATGAGGGATTTTATTTATTTATTTATTTATTTATTTCATTACCTTTTTTTATAGAAATTATACGTATGTTTGATTTGTTGGTGGTTAATTTATTAATTTGTTAATAATGTCATTATATTGATTTTCTAATTAAAAATTGTTGTTTTATTAAAATCAAAATGAGTATTTAAATATGTTAGGGAACATAAAACAAATTTGCTGTTTCATGTTATTAGGAGGAGAGTAGAAACTGTTATTATGCATGGGTAAAGTCGATGATAACGACGGTGGCAAGATGAATAAAGGAAATAGAACAATGTGATTTAATATAGACAGGAAAATGTTTTAAGTTTTAGTGAAAAGGAAATAGGAAGAGTTTAATTATAAGGAAAGAAATATATATATATATATATTTGAACAAATTGTTGGTACAATTTTATATAAAAACTTAAACAGTATCATACTTTATTCGGCCCGATCAACTATTTAAAAACTAAAAGGGAGAGGTTTAACGGAAATGAAAAAAAAAATAACGTAAAAGGTGATTTTAGGGCCGTTTCGACCGGGTCATTGTCAAAAGTTTACAACCAGTTGATTGTTTAAAAGTCAAAGCGTATAAATTGGGTAAAAGGGATAAGATAATGTGAAGATTGAAGTAACAAGAATAGGGAATATATATATATATATATATATATATATATGTATATAGATCCCTTCACGTTACTCCAATATCTGTAACAGCATCTCCAGCTAGGGAATTTTTCACTAATCCCTGCCTAAACAAATATATATATATATATATATTAAATATTTTATATTTTTGCTTGAAGGCAATTACAATGCGAATATCGCATGAATTCGATAATTATAGAAGATAACAATGACAAGTGAATTTCGCAAAGAATTACTCGGTGTGTAGAATATCGTACAGACTGTTTCAACTTTATTAAGTCTCATCACCAGGATAGTCAGACACTATACTGTTTCAGCCACGATACAGCACCGAGAAATATATATATATATATATATATATATATATATATATATATATGTATGTATGTATATATATATATATATATATATATATGTGTGTGTGTGTGTGTGTGTGTGTGTGTAGGGTGACCCAAAAAATACTGAACCCAAATTCTGTTGTTTTTCTTTTGTTATTTTGTTGTTGTTAGAGGATCACCCTGTACATATACTATTACTGATGCGGACTCCAAGCACAAAAAAAGAAACAGAACTCAAATTCTTTATTTTTGGGATCACCTATATATATATATATATATATATATATATATATATATAATATATATATATATATGTGTGTGTGTGTGTGTGTGTGTGTGTGTGTGTTATGTTCTTGTGAACGTTGTTTGTTTGGTCTTTTTTTAAGCATTGGAAATAAGAACAAAAACAAACAAGAAAAACAGAACAAAAATCAGATTTTTTATATATTCAACCGTTGCTCTGTTTTTGGTTTAGTCTATTCCGATATTTCGGGTGAACCTTCACCCTTTCTCAAGGTATGTCCGACGGTCTATGTCATGAGTGGGCTGACTGGGTGGTTGTCACAGTCAACCAGACGGCAGTATACATATCCAAAATATATATATATATATATTATATATTATATATATATATATATACAGATTTTTTTTAGTTGTATGGGTTTCGCGTATGATTCCCGTCTTATATATAAGATCCGTTAGCCACTGAAATGTCTCAATATATAAGCCAGCCGTTAGCTACTGAAAATTAACATACAAATATGTTCATCATCCGCTCACACTCTCCAGTCTCTCTCTCTCTCTCTCTCTCTCTCTCTCTCTCTCTCTCTCTCTCTCTCTCTCTCTCTCTCTCTCTACTTCGCACAGAAAACTAACATATATAAAGTGTAGTTAATCAAGATATACACAGAGACGGGAAAGTGACAGGCAAAATGTGAATTAAGAGACGGGTGAGTTTTTTACTTAATTCCAAATTAAGTCTAATTAGCACGATATTAAATGAAATTTTCTTCATACATAACTTAATCCCCAAACTAAAAAATATGTTGCGATGTATTTTGTGTCATTAAACGAAATAAGAAAAAAACCTTTAGCAAACAATTATCTTTAGTATAATTATAGATAACTCTATAACAAAGAGTTCAGGCGTGCCATGAGGCTGGTCTCCCCGCGCGGTGAATAAGAATCATGGGCTAGATAAAATAAAAACTTGACCAAGTAACAAAAAATATGTCTTGTTAATTCATTTAATTTAAACAAGCAAAGCCCAACAGAAGCCCTTAGAAGAACTCAACTCCCTTAAGAAGAAGATAGATAAACGAACCCAACTAGACAACAAGATAGTAGCCGGAGGAGATGGTAGAAGGATCAGCAAGAAGTAAGTAAGATCTCCTCACCAGGTAAGTCTCTATTTTTTTACGGCATATCAACCTCAGTGGGTCATTTAATGCCGATAAAGTTTTGAAATAAATCAATTCTTAATGGATAATACAATTTTTTTATAAATACATTTTTCTATTTAACCCATAGATGGGACCCTAACAGGTACTACCACTCCGGGTTAGAGTGGACCAGGGAGCAATGATGATGAAGGGGTGCTACACATTCCCCAAACCTCCAAAACTGGAACCTCACCATCAGATAGAGTTTAACGTCATTCCCAGGACATGTAGACCCGCAGCCACCGCCTTCTATCCCCCATATGATAAAAAGGGGTTGAGGCTTGCCATAAGGGCAATAGGGTTGGGAAAAGCATATAGGTGCTAGGGCTTGACGTGACCAGCCGATTGATCGGCCGTCTAGCCCAAGATAGGGCCAAAGTGGAGTATTGCATGTCATGAACTGCTCATCCACCTGGATTCTATCCTTAAGCATCACGGGTCGCCACCCACGGCCAACAGGTGGCCCCATTGGGAGAGTCTTACCCCTCTGTAGAGGTGCAGTCGGTGCATTCTAACGCCCCATCCGACAGAGCGGAATTCTCTAGTCTGTCTCTCTAGTCTGTCTGTCTGTCTGTCTGTCTCTCTCTCTCTCTCTCTCTCTCTCTCTCTCTCTCTCTCTCTCTCTCTCTCTCTCTCTATCACTTAAGAACTCTCTTCTCTCTGAAGTCTCACTCTCACCAATTGTATGCCCGATGTAAATGTGGGTATATAATAGTACTACAATATCAAATATTTATATGACATATAATCTAATCTATATATTAATACTCGTGTTCCTTAATTGTACGACCGTTATCATCTTGCAACACCCTCCGGTTAAAAATTAGACGGTCCAAATCGTTCCAGATGAAATGCTATGGAGGTTTATAATGCTTCTCGATCGTATCCAACAGTTCTTAGGAAAAATCAGAACAGTTTTTGGAAATATCGATCAACAATTTAACAGATTATTTCCTGAATAAAAGTTTTAATTAAAAAAAAAACAATATGGATTATCGTCCTAAAAAATCACTTCATTATCACGAAATGATTTTTTATCGATGGATTACAATGAAGACGGGCATTAAGTGTTAAGGAAATGACTGTCATCTCCGCATGTCGGGAAGAAAAGGTAATATAATATATATATATATATATATATATATATATATATATATATTGTATTTATATATAAAGAGTGGCTTATCGGTGAATATGGGCACAATCGTTGGAGGTGCACAGGATCCAGGGGTTAAGTCCGTGATAAAACAAATACAAAGTGCTCAATACAAAGTAGAGCAAATTTATTGAAGAAATGGATACAACAGAAACCTACTCGAGTTTCATCGCTAGAATCATCAGGGTTAAATCCACTGAATTAATCGAGTTACCGATTAATTGCAGCTGATCATACGTGTGATCTGCTGCAATTAATCGGTAACTATTATTATCGGGGAATATTAGCTATATATATTTACCAACCCTTCCGCACGAACAAGATGCGACACAAGGTAAATTTCTTAAGCGGAGTTTATCAGGTTTGAATTCAGAGTTTTCCTTCTCCTAGGCCGGTTGCCTAACCATGGTTAAAGAGCCCAGTCTGCACTACTATTTATCCATAGCTGGAGGGAGAGTAGGATTCATACCTTTCCCAAGGGTATTAGCGCTAAAGTGAAATGCAATTACCACGTCCAGGATTTGAACTCGGGGCGACGAGTCCATTTCCCAAGACTTTAACCATTACACCACGCGCTTCCTTATATCAGGTATAGAGTTGTCGAATTACAGGAAGCATGGAGGTTTTGAAAGATGCAGTGTTTTGGCAGCGAACAACGGATGCAGGTAGTTGATTTCATGTCTCAGCAACTCTGAGTGTGAGAAAATGTTTCCGAAAGTCATGTGGGCATAGCTCACATGACTTTTGGGTTAAGACACAGGGAAATCAAAAAGGTGCTCAAGATTGCTGTTAGCAAGAGTGCTACGAGTGTTTACCAGTGTTTTACAAATACCCCGGGGAAAAGAATGATCCCCCCCCTTATCTCCCGACTATGAGTTGAATAGTGACAAGAAAAGAATTGATTCCAAGAATATTTAAAAAGAGATTGGTTTGTTTGTTTTGTTTTACGGCATATCAACCTGAAATAAATCAATTCTTAATGGATAATACAATTCTTTTTATAAATACATTTTTCTATTTAACCCATAGATGGGACCCTAACAGGTACTACCAATCCGGGTCAGAGTGGACCAGGGAGCAATGGTGATGAAAGGGTGCTCCACATTCCCCAAAACTCCAAAACTGGAACCTCACCATCAGATAGAGTTTAACGTCATTCCCATGACATTCAGACCCGCAGCCACGGCCTTCTAGCACCCATATGATAAAAAGGGGTTGGGACTTGCCATAAGGGCAATAGGGTTGGGAAAAGCATATAGGTGCTAGGGCTTGACGTGACCAGCCGATTGATCGGAGGGGGCTTATTCGACCGCCCGTCTAGCCCAAGATAGGGTCAAAGTGGAGTATTGCATGTCATGAACAGCTCATCCACCTGGGCTCTATCCTTAAGCATCACGGGTCGCCACCCACAGCCAACAGGTGGACCCATTGGGGGAATCTTACCCCTCTGCAGAGGTGCAGTCGGTGCATTCTAACGCCCCAGACGACAGGGCGGTTAAAAAGAGATTTAAGTGTTTTAAGGAAACATGTATAAGATAAAGATATATATGTATTAAGCAGAATGAAGAATAGTTTGGTTGTTCCTTGGTGTCCTTTCATCATCATCATCATCATGTCGCGCAATTAGCGCGGATATCCATGACAATCTCTCGGCAACCTTCTCTATCATTCATTGTCCCAAGGAGGTCCTCTGCACAGCATCCAGCATCCTCTCAGAGTTGGTCACTATAGGTCCTTGGTGGGAGGCCTGTAATAGTATTACGAACTACTTCCTCACATGACACAGCACAACACGGCAGCGTAGGAAGATCATGAACTGATAGCAGACGCTTAGGGGTAGAACTACTTACAAACGCTATCCGGGCCTAGACGCACATAATACATATCTCTGTACATTTGCAACATAAATAAATATATATATTTCTATCTTATACGCCTCTGTTAAACTTTACATTATACAACACATCTCTTCACAAGGCCCACATTAGCATGTTCATGTGTTGGCTTCCACAGGAGAACGTTGCTTATGAGTTCGTACTTGCTCCTCCAGCAGTGTCCAGCATACCTTGTCCGTCTCGTGTTGGGTACGATCCTTTTGTTGTTCCTTGGTGTCCCTTAGAGTCTATAGTTTTAAGTGATGAATTCTTGCACACTTTATATGCCAAAACAATCCCACAAATAGTTATATTTATACGTTTCGCATTATTATGTCTTTGTATTTGTCTGGGGAATCAATACCAGATTATTAAGCAATAAAATCGACATTAAATCAAATTTGAATTGTCATTCTTACTTCAGTAAGCAAATGGTAAAAACACGTTTAAGAAGCCAAGTGTACACTTTCTCTTATGTGGACATTTCCTAAAATCATATCACAAAAGTAACTTCTGAAAAGGATATAAAATTAGACAAATGTAATTTCATCAATTTAACCTCTTGCACACACAGGGACTACACTTGAGTGGTCTCATGTCCCAAGTGAGCAATGAAGATCTCTTCTCTTGTTTAATTGCCCTCAAACAGACATCGTAGATATTCATAGATTTCTAAAAGGTTTGCCAGTAGCACTGAACACTGGTTTCTTTTGAATATTAATTATATTCATACAACATTGCTATAAAGTTTTAACACTACACCACATTCAAAGTTATTAAGCAAATCTCAAATGCATTATTATAGTAAAAATCATTTCAAATGCATTTTATAGTAAAAATCACTTCTAATGCATTTTTATAGTAAAAATCATTTCAAATGCATTTTTATAGTAAAAATCATTTGATATGCATTTTTATAGTAAAAATCACTTCCAATGCATTTTTATAGTAAAAATCATTTCAAATGCATTTTTATAGTAAAAATCACTTCCAATGCATTTTTATAGTAAAGATCATTGCAAATGCATTTTTATAGTAAAAATCATTTCCAATGCATTTTTATAGTAAAAATTATTTCAAATGCATTTTTATAGTAAAAATCATTTGAAATACATTTTTATAGTAAAAATCCCTTCTAATGCATTTTTATAGTAAAAATCATTTCAAATGCATTTTTATAGTAAAAATCACTTCCAAAGCATTTTTATAGTAAAAATCATTGCAAATGCGTTATTATAGTAAAAATCATTTCAAATGCATTTTTATAGTAAAAAATCATTTGAAATGCATTTTTATAGTAAAAATCATTGCAAATGCATTTTTATAGTAAAAATCACTTCTAATGCATTTTTATAGTAAAAATCATTTCAAATGCATTTTTATAGTAAAAATCATTTGAAATACATTTTTATAGTAAAAATCACTTCTAATGCATTTTTATAGTAAAAATCATTTCAAATGCATTTTTATAGTAAAAATCACTTCCAAAGCATTTTTATAGTAAAAATCATTGCAAATGCATTTTTATAGTAAAAATCATTTCAAATGCATTTTTATAGTAAATATTAATTCCAATGCATTTTTATAGTAAATATCATGAGCAGGATGCGACACAGGATCAATTTCTAAGCAGAGATTAATAGATTTGGTTTCAGAGTTTCTTTTTAGACTGCTTGCCATAACAAGTTTAGAGAACCCAGTCTGACCTACTATTTACCCACTTACTATCCAAGGTTATTAAGCAAATCACCTTCAATAATTCAAATTTGTGAATTGCTGAAAGGTCCAATTGTTGTATAGCCGCTTGACTGGACTTCAATAAAACCACAGACACGTATGTTATTAATCATGGAGATTCGCTTCCAGTTTTTGTCCGTAACAAAAATTACTTCACTACTTACGTCACATTACCCAATAATTACCCTTACGTCATAACATAGAATAAATAAACTCAAAATTTGAACATGCAACATTAAACAGTCCTCATTGTTTTTTAAAACAAGTTTTAATATTATTAATAATGGAGATTCGCTTCCGGTTTTTGTCTGTAACAAAAATTACGTCACTGTTTACGTCACATTACCCACTAATACACTCAAAATTTGAACATTAGACAGTCCTCATTGTTTTTTAAAACAAGTTTTAATAAATACATGACTGGTATTATATATCCATATATAGTTTGTTTTATTTTAATACATATTTAAAGTTTACATTTCAAATTGTTTTATTTTTTAATCCTTTAATGAATTTGATGATTTTACTTTCTTAGGGTACAGACTTGCTGACATTGAATTTTTTACTCCCACCCCTCAGGCAATATGTTTCAAAAATATATTTTTACATCGCTCGGAGGGTGTTTTTTTATTTTGTACTAGTATATATAAATAGGACCCGTCTTTATTTTCTTCGGTGTGTGGGTGGTGAGGGGCGACGAGTGTTCACAATGAAAATGCCCGAGGGTTGATTGGAGACGCGGTTGCCTTCACGGCTGCTGCTAGGGACTGATTTCACCCTTCATCCGCTAGGCCTTTATATACAAAAAATATGCCTTCGCATTTTTTTCTTTTGATCTGATAACGTATATATATATTTCTTTATCTTTCTCTCCGCCTCCTCACCGGAAGACTCTGCTTCCGTTTTCCTTTTTTCTTTTATCTATTTCTTCATCTTCTCCATGCTTCTTGGCCGGAACATCTCTCTTCCGTTCTCCCTTTTTTTAAATATATATTTTTATCTTTCTCCTTGTCTTTTGACCGGAAGAGGAATCTTCCGTTGCAAGCTATGCAACACAACGTCGAAAAATATTGAATTTAAAGAAGACTAGTATTGACAGCCGGCTCTCACCACTGAAAACAGGCTATTTTACCTCAACCTCCAGCCAAGTACAGATGTGACACAATATCTTTTAAAGTAGAAAGACATACACAAACCGAAATTCGTGCGATAGACAGTTCAAAAAATGCGTGGATCCCCTCTGCGTCCACCATTTTGTGGCGCCTCAGGCACCGGGAAATAAACCCAGTCGTGTCCCTTTAAATCGAGGCGGCACAACGTTCCCCTGGGGTCATGCGATTTATTTGCCCAGTCACCGTTCGCTAGCAAAAGACAAGGCAACCGCTGAAACAGTATTTTCTAGAGAAACTGCCTCAGAATTAATGCCTCGAAACGGCCGAACCAATAGATTTGGTTTGGTTTGGTTTTGTTTTACGGCATATCAACCTCAGTTGATCATTTAATACCGATAAAGTTTTGAAATAAATCAATTTTTAATGGATAATACAATTTTTTTATAAATACATTTTTCTATTTAACCCATAGATGGGACCCTAACAGGTACTACCACTCCCTGTCAGAGTGGGCCAGGGAGCAATGGTGATTTATTTATACTGTAATTAGAAAACTATAAGTTTTCTAATTACAGTATAAATAAATAGATAAAAGATCGAATTTATGAACAGAAACAACAACAAATTACGGTTGCTTTTCTATGAAAAAATACGTACCTAAAATCGAAAAATAAAATGTAAAAAAATAATAAATAATTAATTTTTTGGAGATTTCTTTTTTACTCATTTCGATAATTATCTTATAAAAGAAAAAAATCGATATTTTTTCTGGTTAAAAAGGGTGGGGGATACATTTTTAATCGAGTTTTTCTTCAAAAAGTATACTTTGATGTAATAAAATAAGGTTTGCATTAAATAGATATTTATTTCTAGAATCTAAAAATATAACATTTTAAACTTAACATCAGGCTTTTCATATTTGAAATGAATTTTATATATTAATTTTTCATAGCAAAAATACTAAATTAAAGTTTTGGAATAAAATAACTAATGCATTATAAAATTCATTAATTGATAAATAAAAACTGAAAATTTCATTAAAATCGGATAATTACCTGATTTTTGGTAAATTATTTTGCAATCGCGAATGTTACAGTAAAATTGTAAACAGGCGCTTAAAATCATTGAAAAAGAGACAGAAAGGTGGATCGCGTCGAAATTGACCAAAACAAACCGTTTTAAATCTATTAAAAACAAACTGCATATGTAATGATATTTTTCTTTTTTTAAATGATGGTCATTATGTTACTACTTATGGTTTTAGACAAAAGTTTGACCTTAAATAATAGATTTAATTAATTTTAATTCGTTTTTACAAACGTAGCAGACGATTTTTGGGGGGTATACCTAAACTATACATATATAAGAACCTGGCGTTTTGTTACATAATTATTAGATCCCTAATACTTTTTAAAGGTATTGTAAAAATCATAATGGTGATTAGTACAGCTAATGGCCTTGAGAGTGAGTGACAACGTTTGACCTCACTCTGACCTTGCCTTGCGGGGATGGATCGTGAGAACCGGAACCCCATAGAAGGTCCTCTTCCGGTTTAAGGATATAGTCAGTTTAAGTCAGTTAGAACTTAGAAGCCGAGCTAGCAACATGTAAGCCTCATCTGCGCAGATTGTCTGGGTTGGGGATTTGGAATAAAGTAACATCAACGTAAATCGAAGTCTTGTGTTTATTAATAACAATAATACAGGGCTTCTGATAAGGAGTGATCCCTAACAGAAACCAGACCCGACGTCCCCAAGAAAGTCAACACCAGACCTTAGAAGATATACCAGACGCAAGATGTTAGAAGATAGAACCAAAGCCGACCAGAAGAATAGACGACCAGAGTAAGAAGTAAGAAAGGTATACAACGTTATATGCTGATTTGGTAACGTGAAAACGCGAGTACGTAAGATATACCTATTTAGTGCCGGTAAAGAAGGCGCTATGCAACAGTTTTAGAGGCCGAAGAACTCTTATTCAAGCTGAATGCTGGAAAGTATCTTGGTGTTAATACTGCTACTACTACTACTACTACTACTACTACTTCATTGTTTTTACATTTGATGCTAATGTTAAATAAGAATTAGAAGCAACGAAAATCAATCTATCTATCATTTTTGGCCAGTAATATTTTGTCTTTAAAAGGTTAACAGTTTGAAAATAGATTTTTTTTTAATCACGTGTCTATAAGAAAATCTTACCCAACACTCTTAGCGACAATCATCGAATGTTTTTTTGTTTTGTTTTTTGTTTTGTTTTTTTTTTCTAATGTTTTAAGAATTACCTTCCGGTCTATTAAGTTAGACGTTTTTTACCACAAGATTCACAAAAATCCTGACGCCTTTTTTCCAACCGATTTAACTGAAAAACACTCACCCTGTCCTTTTCTCCATTTCTCTGACATTTTAATTCTGACTGACAAGAAGACGATTGCAGATCCGAATTGTTTTTTTTTTATTGGTCAGTCGCAATATACACTTTACGCATGGAAGAATTTTCAAAAACTTTGCAATTTAATTTATAACAATGGGGTTGCTAGGCAACCCTGTATATCTAGATAATAACCCAGATTTGAAGATTTTATCAAAACTAGCAAATATATGCACCCTCCGTAGGGTGCAAGTATTTAAGTTTTAATGTAATAAAATATTATATTAAATTAGAAAGGCTAATAAAACTAAATAAGAACACAGATAAAAAGAGTTGAAACAGAGTGCAAGTATTTAAGTTTTAATATAATAAATATTATATTAAATTAGAAAGGCTAATGAAACTAAATAAGAACACAGATAAAAAGAGTTGAAACAGAGTGCAAGTATTTAAGTTTTAATGTAATAAAATATTATATTAAATTAGAAAGGCCAATAAAACTAAATAAGAATGCAGATAAAAAAGATTTGAAACCGAGAGAGATATAATTTTAAAAATAGAACAACTAAAACTTACTTTTCTATCACTCCCGTCTTTCATTGCTAAATTTTCCTAATTTAACTTTTGTGGGTCCGAATTGTTATTTTTTTATTGGTCAGTCGCAATATACACTTTATGCATGGAAGGATTTTTAAAAACTTTACAATTTAATTGATAACAATGGGGTTGCTAGGCAACCTTGTATATCTAGATAATAGCCCAGATTTGAAGATTTTATCAAAACTAGCAAAAAATATGCACCCTCCATAGGGTGCAAGTATTTAAGTTTTAATGTAATAAAATATATTAAATCAGAAAGGCTAAAAAATGCCTCGGAGAACAGACACTGATTCTGCGTCTGTTCTGTTTAAAGCCTAAGCCAAGACTGCCAGCTCATCACACTCTCTTTTTCTTACCCCTTCTTCTCGCCTTGTGCTGACCAGTCAGAAATCGATAGGTAGCCTTTCATACGCCATCCCAAAATTTGGAATAACTTTCCACCTTTATCTACGATCTTTGATTTTTTTATCTCATTATATTATAGGGCCAGGTTAGCTAAACTAAATAAGAATGCAGATAAAAAGATTTGAAACCGAGGGGGATATATTTTTTTTAAATAGAACCACTAAAACTTACTTTTCTATCACTCCCGTCTTTCATTCCTAAATTTTCCTAATTTAACCTTTGTAGATTCGAATTGTTATTTTATATGTCAGTTGCACTATACACTTTACACATGAAAGGATTTTCAAAAACTTATAACGACGGGGTTGCTAGGCAACCCTGTATATTTAGATGATAGCCCAAGATTTAAAATAAAGATCTAATAAAAAAATACTGTGGATTGTTCGTGAATACTAGAGAATTGAATTTTGAATTTTAGAGTATCTGTTGTAACTAAAAACCCTTCAGCACTCTACCAGATGGACTGGCCCATGACCATAAAATAGCCTATGATTAAAATAGATTAACTAGTTGAATAATAATCAGACTGATTTTGCTGCGTTGGCTATACCGAACTGACTGTTGTATTGTCCTCGCCCGGAAAATGGAACTTCCGGCTGAGGGACAAAGAGAAAGATAAAAATATATATTTAAAAAGAAAGAGAAAGCGGAACAGATAGTTTCCGGTCAAGGAAGCAGGGTGAAGATAAAGAGATATATAACAAAGGTCCGTTATCAGATCAAAAAGATAAAAATGTGTAGGCGTGTTGTCAATACAAAAAGCCAGAGGGTCAAGCCGACAGGATCAGACGCCGGCCCGGCAGCGGAAAGGACACTTCACGTCTCCCGTCAGCAAAACACCCCTCGGGCTCTCATTGTGAACACTGCGCTCTTGGCTAGCCACTGGCATTTTTATTGTGAAGCTCTGCGCCCCTCACCTACCACACACCGAAGAAAAATAAACACGGGTCTTATATTTTACATACGTATCTGTTGTTATTGAAGTCCAGTAGTCAGTAAGGCTACTAACATACACGAATTTAGCGTCGTGAATTCGAAGCCAGTATACAACACTGACCCTCCTCTTTTAATGTAAGTTTGTCTTGTTAATTGTTTGTACTTATTTTTCTGTGTTTGTATGTATCTGTTTAGCATTGGATTCTGGTGTTTAATAAATGTATTTATAAAAACATTCATCAGCTCTGAATAGACACTGGATGCCGTCAAGAGAACTTGCCAAGAACCACGATCAATCAGAGACGGATGGCAAGAGAGGGTCACGAGAAACCGTACCTTAATGGTGATGATAATCTGTGTGACGTTTTCACTTAGAATATTTATCAGCTCTGTACAGACACTGGATGCCGTCTAAAGGACTTTCCAAGAACGACAACGAATAGGTGAGGAATGGTGAGAGAGAGCCAAGGGAATCCGTAATCTAGGCATGCCTAGATATAATATAAAAAAAGTAAAGTCGTCGGGGCGGCCTAATGTCGGTATCAGCCAGACAGCGAGGGAGTATATCCCCTTTTCAATAACGCGAGACCAAGGAGATTATTTTAGCATCTGAGATGAAGCGCCATACCTACCATCAGCTCCTCACTTTACCGCACAGATCCCTGTGCTACTCATTCGCTGAGTTGGCGAGGGTCAGTATCGAACTAGGAACCTTGTGGTTTCTAGTCGAACGCTCTAACGACTGGGCTAACCTGGCCCTATAATATAATGAGATGAAAAAATCAAAGATCGTAGATAAAGTGGAAAGTTATTCCAAATTTTGGGATGACGTATGAAAGGCTACCGTTTCTGACTTGTCAGCACAAGGCGAGAAGAAGGGGTGAGAAAAAGAGAGTGTGATGAGTTGGCAGTCTTGGCTTAGGCTTTAAACAGAACAGACGCAGAATGAGTGTCTGTTCTCCAAGGCATTTTTACTTGGGAGCTCAGAAAAAAACAAGAATGTCTTGTGTTTGTTATTAAAAACGAGCAACGACACAAGACAAGAGATTTCGTATTTGTTTCAGACTCCTCGAAGAACAGAACGAATGCTATCCAGCCGAAAATGCCGACCCAACAATCGATCAAGAAATACCAACTACTCCGATCCTGATCAGAAGAGTCCAACTCCGATTCAGTCAAGAGAATAGTTGAACAGTAAGAAGATAAGCATAGATTTATTACGATTTCAACCAAAAGTCCTTTCACATAGATAATGCAAAGCAACATTGGTGATCATGATGATGATGATGATGTGTGTGACGCTTTCCCAAAAATCTGAAATAAGAAATATAAGATACTACAATTTTGGCGATGACTTATGAAATACTACCCGTCGATCTCTTATTGGTCGATGGATGCCAAAAGACGAAGAGTGTATGAAAGTGAGAAAGCGCGAGAGCGAAGAGTTTGGAATCTGGGCTGAGTGTTTGAAGAGAACCGGCGTAAGATGAGTATCTGTTCTCCGAGGCATTTTTACTAGGGATAAAATAAATCAGCTCAGAATAAAGACAAGAATGTCTTGTGTTTGTGGTGGACTCTCCTATCGAGAACGATAGATGAGGGTCAGCAATGAGTGATTTGATTCCTCCCATGTTGTGCATGCTGTCAAAAAGACATTTTATGTTTCCTCGAGTATGACAGCAGCCCAGCTCTGCTGCGAGCCATGAAGCCACACTGACAAACGAAATGATCCAAGGCAGGAGACAAACGTTTTTCTTTTAAAGTTAGGCGAAGCTGATCTCTATGCTTCAGTCTATTTTGTTCAAAGCTCTTTTAGTTTAGCGAAACAGGTCTTACGCCATTCCTTCCGATCCGATGCTAGATCTTCCCAAGCACTCAGGTCAATATCGAGGCGTTTCAAATTGTCCTTCAATTTGTCCTTGTAGCGTAAGAGAGGACGTTTAGCATTGAACGCTTAGCATTTGGTAGTTGCCCGTAAAATATCTTCTTTGGAAGCCTGTTCTCATTCATTCGGACAACGACCAGCCCACCTAAGTTGAATCTTGGCTAGTAGGGTTTGTAATAATAATCTTATTATAATGGAGATTGTGGGTTTGTCTGTCTGTAACCGAAACTATATTACTACTCAATTCACAGTCCCCTTAGTTATTTACATCACATTCTCCATGATTTTATTTTTATTTAAACCTCAATTATTAATAAAATTGTTTTACATTATTAAGACTGTTGACCATATCTACATACAAATAATACGCAATTGTATTTGTATATACAACAAAATAGTGGTTTACAGTGTGAATGGGAAGGCTAATTTGCATATTGACCTTAAAAAATTGATTTTAATAAATATATGCTAAGTATTATTGATTTCTAATTGTTTGGTTTTATCTTATTGAATATGAGCAAAAATCTCGGATAAATCTTAACAGAAATTCATTAAGAAGAAGAAATAATTGTAATATTATTCTTTACTTCCTATTTTAACTAAACATTAGGAAAATTTACCAATGAAAGACGGGAGTAACGGAAAATGATGGAAGAGTTAGTTTCAAAGTTGTTCTATTTTTCAATCATACCCCCTCTGTTCAAAATCTTTTTATCTACATTCTTATTCAGTTTCATTAGCCTTTCTAATTTAATATCATATTTATTATAAAATTTAACTAAAATACTTGCACCCGGAGGGTGCATATATATGCTAGTAATAATAATAATAATAATAATAATAATAATAATAACTAGCAACGACACAAGACAAAACATCCTCAAGAGATTTCCAAGTTGCTCCAGACTCCTCGAAGAACAGCCAAGAATGCCATCCAGCCAACAATGCCAGCCCAACAACCGATGACGAAATACCAGATAAAGAAATACTTCGATTCAGCCAAGAGAATAGTTGAACAGTAAGAAGATAAATATAGAATTATTACTATTACGACGAAAGTCATTTCACATAGATGATGATGATGACAGACAGACAGACAGAATGTCAGATAGAGATAGAGAGAGAGAGACGGGGAGAGAAAGAGAGAGACAGACAGAGACAGACAGAATGACAGATAGAATGTCAGATAGAGAGAGACAGAGAGAGAGAGAGAGAGAGAGACGGATAGAGACTGAGATATAGACAGAGACAGAGACAGACAGAAATGTCAGAGAGAGAGAGAGAGAGAGAGAGACATACCGATAGAGAGAGAGAGAGAGAGACACACACACACACATATATATATATATACATTTGAGAGAGAGAGAGAGAGAGAAAGAGAAAGAGAGAGAGAGAAGAAGAAGCCTCGTATATCTGTCTGATTTTTCCTACTCTGTTATTCCTCACACACACACACACACACACACACACACACACATATATATATATATATATATATATATAATATATATATATATATATATATTGTAAACAAGGTTTGTTTAGAATGGCTTTTTGCCGATAATTTTTGGGAGAATAAATGCTTAATTGGAGTCGTACCTAATTTTGAAAAATTAATTAATTAATAATGAATTACGGGAATACCTATTAAATGTATGGCTAAACAAATCGAGAAAAATCAATCTCTGTATGTACATTTCGGCCTATTAGGCCTCATCAGCAGAGCTATAGATCGGAAGACCGCCCTGTGCGTGATTTGAAACCGGACTGCCAAGCTGACAGGCGATCTCATACCCTACACTAAACGAACTTCTTAGATTTTATGATTTGAGAGAGAGAGAGAGAGAGAGAGAGAGGAGAGAGAGAGAGAGAGAGAGAGAGTCAAAGGAAACCGTACTGTCGGCACGCTATGATGATGATGATGATGATTATGATAATGATGATGATGTGACATTCTCACCATCTGAAACATTAAAAAAACTAACGAAGCGGAAGAATAATCGTTTTTTATCCAATTATCAATCAGCCTCGTTTTCAACCACAGACGACACGGAAATAGACTTAGGGAAATTTGGGACATTATTTAATGAGATCGATACGTCGATTGATTTCAATAGGTAATCAAAGTGACAAGTCAGTGACAATGGAGAAGCGTGACTCTCATCAAAGCCAACAATTTTTCATAATTTTTCGGGGTTATGTTTCCTTTTTTGTTCAATCATGTTGAGGGCCATTGTGGTTTTAAAAAAACAAAAAAACAACCTCATTATCTTTGTAATAGATTTTTGTTCGTTTATTTCTCAAGCACTGTTAATGGATGTTTTAATCTTATTTTAAGATGTTGTTTCATTGAGGACTTCCTCTTTAATGACGTGGGAACACGTCTGTTAGGTTCGTTGGTTGGTTGGTTGGTTGTTGGTGATTGAAGTTAAGATTTTTGTGACCATCCTAAGCTTCAAGCAAGAGCACTGTCCAGCAGAAATCCTGTTATTATATTTTCTTAATCTGTTATTTATGAGTTTTGCTATAAAAATACATTTTTACAATAAAAATTCAATGGAAATGATTTTTACTATAAAAATGCATTGGAAATGATTTTTACTATAAATATGCATTGGAAATGATTTTACTATAAAAATTATTTGGCAATGATTTTTAAAATAAAAATCAAATGGAAATTATGTTTACTATAAAATTGCATTGGTCAATGATTTTTACTATAAAAATGCATTATAAATGCATGGCAATGATTTTCACTATAAAAATGCATTGGACAATGATTTTTACTATATTGAAAATGATTTTTAAAAATGCATTGATTTTTACTATAAAAATATAAAAATGCATTGGACAATGATTTTTAATATAAAAATGCATTGGACAATGATTTTTAAATAAAATGCCAATGATTTTAATATAAAATTGCATTGGTCAATGATTTACTATAAAAATGCATTGGACAATGATTTTTACTATAAAAATGCATTGGACAATGATTTTTAATATAAAATTGCATTGGTCAATGAAATGCATTGGCAATGTATAAAAATGCATATGATTTTCACTATAAAATGCATTGGACAATGATTTTACTATAAAATTGCATTGTCAATGATTTTTACTATAAAAATGCATTGGAAGTGATTTTTACTTTAAAATGCATTGGACAAGGATTTTACATAAAAATTCATTGGAAACTATTTTACTATAAAAAATTGGAAATTATTTTTACTATAAAAAATCATTGGAAATGATTTTACTATAAAAATGCATTGGACAATGATTTTACTATAAAAACGCATTCGAAATTATTTTTATATATAAAATGCATTGGACAATGATTGTTACTATGCATTGAATAATGATTCATACTATATAAATCCATTGGAAATTATTTTTTATATAACAATGTATTGGCAATGATTTTACTATAAAAATGCATTAGACAATGTAGTAATAAAGAAGAAGAAATTTACTTTGGAAGCTATCATCTTCGTAGATGGCAGAACAGTAGTTTGTAGCTGAAAACTTGCTCTATCTAACGGCGTTATTGTGCTCCCTGTATTTGCAGTAGTTTCCAAGGCAATGCATTGGAGTCTTTCCCCCTGGAGCGTATTTCGTACTTGCCTAACTACATGGCTACCGGAAGGTATAACGCTGACAGTTCAACCAATAAGGCAAGGAACTGGATCATTGCAATTCAGTTTGGAAGGACAGGACAATATTCATTATGAATGGAAATTCGGGAAGATATGACAAAAAGAATAAACAAACAACAAACAAGAACAAGAACAAATAGAAAAAAACGAAGTGAGTTTCGTGTAATTTAGATCTGAATCGAGAGAAGAAGATACGATGCGGCAAATATTTACAGGGGAAGAAAATCAATAATGAATATAAAAGCCGAGAAGAAATGAGATTGCTTACGATGAAGATCGGGACATCAAATGTCTACTATTGTCTATATTTTTTAAAAAAAGGATCCAGATTGAAGCTGTATTTACCAAGATGGAAATGAACAATGAAAGAAACGTTAATTTTCTTTAAAATGCGAGCTGTGTTGAAAAAGTATCGAGACTGAAGACAGAGACAGAGATAGAGACAGTGACAGACAGACATAATGTAAGACTGAGAGAGAGAAGAGAGAGAGAGAGAGAGAGAGAGAGAGAGAGAGAGAGAGAGGATGAGAGAGAGACAGAGACAGACATGCAGAATTTCAGATGGAGAGAGAGAGAGAGAGAAATATGGATAGAGAGACAGAGACAGACATGCAGAATTTCAGAGAGAGAGAGAGAGAAAGAAGAAAGAGAGAGAGAGAGAGAGAGAGAGAAAATATGGATAGAGAGACAGAGACAGACATGCATAATTTCAGATAGAGAGAGAGAGAAAGAGAGAGAGAGAGAGAAAAGAAGAGAGAGAGAGAAATATGGATAGAGAGACAGAGACAGTCATGAAGACATTCAGAGAGAGAGAGAGAGAGGAGAGAGAGAGAGAGAGAGACATATGGATAGAGAGACAGAGGCAGACAGAATTTCATATATATATTATATATATTATATATATATATAGACAGAGAGAGAGAGAGAAGAGAGAAAGAGAGAGAGACATATGGATAGAGAGAGAGAGAGACAGACAGAATGTCAGATAGTGAGAGAGAGGGGAAGTGAGA
>CM042181.1:31493038-31495538 GCA_023376005.1 Doryteuthis pealeii
TAGAGAGAGAGAGTGTGTGTGAGTGCGCGGAAGCGATAATGTTAATCTGTTTCAATCAAACATAATGAAGAAATGAAAAGTAGAAAAGAAATACAAAACAGCGAGAGAGAGTTAAATTAAGATTATTATACTTTTTACATATTGAACTATTTGGCAATAGCTCTTCCGTAAACATATCAAACGTTTTAATAATTTAGTCATCATACTGAGGTATATCCACAGGTCCTGCTCGTTATTCATCATTGGCAATTCAGTCTCGAAAGACTATGATAAAAGTTTTTGTGTGCCCCTGAGGTTGCAGCGCCTCCTGTGACTATGAAGTCCTATGTTTGAGAAACATTCTCGACCACAGATTTTGCATTTGTAGGTTGTCCCTGTAGATGATGATGTCCCGGTGCTTTGTTGCCGTTGCTTTCTTATGGACCTCTTAGCTTCATGATGTTGTATCAGGGTGAATTCTGACGTGTACAGGCCTCTATGGAGATTCTGCCGCCACCGAGGGCGGTCTTGAACCAAATTTTCCCAGCTGGAAGGGACAATGCCAAAGCACCTAATATCATTTTTGCAGACATCCTTGAATCGCAGTAGGGGGCGACCAATCTGTCTTTTACCAGATGTTAGCTCTCCATACAGGATGTCTTTCGGGATTCGTCCATCATCCATCCGACGTACATGACCCAACCATCGGAGACGACGTTGTCTCAGTAGAGAGTACAGGCTGGGGAGTTGAGCTCTCTCTAGGACTGCTGTGTTAGTGATCCTGTCCCTCCAGGTGATGCACAGGTCCTGCTCGTTATTATTATTATTATTATTATTATTATTATTATTATTATTTCATTTCATGTTCATATCTATCTATCTATTTATCTATCTATCTCAGTAGTTATTTTCTGTCAAATGAACATAAATAAAAAATATTCTAGTTTAGTGTGTGTGGTGTGTTATCTCTGCACATTCTATTTGTCAATCTGACGTCTCAAATTTGAACATATAACCAACCATCTAGAATTTCTGAAAACCACTGCCTTTTATATTCAATCATCTCCTATGCTTATAAATTCTATATTATCCTCATCTACCTCTGTAACTAAACAATTCTAACTTCTGTTTTTGATACAAATATGTAAATCTTAGGTTTGAATATGGCAATGAGCATATAAGATATCTTGATAATCCTGACTTGTGCCATCTGTTTGTCTAATCTACAATATCTGATAGAATAATGATGCTCTTCTCATATAAATACTACTATTATAATTATACTACTTATAACAATGTATTTTATATTGTAAGCCATCAGTATAAGTGTAACGTAGCCGTTCGTCACAGTACCCAATAGATATATTTGTTACGTACTTTCTTACTGCTTCTTACTCTGGTCTTCTATTCTTCCGGCCGTCTTCTGATCGTCTAGTCTTCTATCTTGGTCTTCTAATGGTCTGGTATATCTTCTACAGGTCTCGTCTGGTCTTTCTTATCTGGGGATTCCGTGTCTGGTTCTGCTGGGGACCATTTCTTATCAGAAGCCTTGTGTCATTGTTAGCTTTTAGTAATAACAACAAGACTTCGATTTACTTTGGATGTTAGTTTATTCTGGATCCCCAATACCAGACAAATGCGCGCGGAGAGTCACATCTTGCTAGCTTCAATCCTAACTCTCAACTGACTTACTGCAACTAACTACTGCAACTCTAAGTTGCTTACCTTAAACCGGAAGGGGGGCTTTCTATCGGGGATCCGTTCCCACGATTCTATCCCCAGAAAGCAAGGTGAGAGTGAGGTCAAGCATTGTCACTCACTCTCAAGGCCATCAGTTGTACTGATTGCCATAAGGATCTCTATACTACCTTAAAAAGTAATAGGGATCCAATTAATATGTAACATAAGATTCTGTCCAGAGTCTATGATGTTTATTTCTATAAACTGACCAATAAGAATGATTTTAAATGAAACCAAAGAGACTTTTTAAAAAATTAGTTTTACTTGTAAGATATCACTACAGCTATATTTAACATTGTTGCTATTATTAAATTGTTATAAGAGTTTATTGGATAGAATTGTAGATTGTCTTGAGCTAGCTACTTCAGATTTTAAATGGAACAATGAAGATCTCATTTTAAATACTACCTATATTTTTTCAATTTAACCCATAGATGGGGCCCTAACAGGTACTACCAAGCCGGGTCAGAGTGGACCAGGGAGCAATGGTGATGCTCCACATTCCCCAAAACCTCCAGAACTGGAAGCTCACCATCAGATAGAGTTTAACGTCATTCCCAGGATATGAAGACCCTCAGTCACTGCCTTCTAGCACCCATATGATAAAAAGGGGTTGGGGCTTGCCATAAGGGCAATAGGGTCGGAGCAATCATATATTTGCTAGGGCTTGACGTGACCAGCGGAGGGGGCCTCTCCGACCACTCGTCTAGCCCAAGAAAGGTCCAAAGTGGAGTATTGCATGTTATGTATTGCTCAACCACCTGGGTGGCCCCATTGGGAG
>CM042181.1:31500538-31506132 GCA_023376005.1 Doryteuthis pealeii
GGTAAATTTTCCTAATTAAACTGTTTAGTTAAAATAGGAAGTAAAGAATAATATTTAGTTATTTCTTCTTGTTAAGGGATTTCTTTTAAGATTTATTGAAGAGATTTTTGCTCATATTCAATAAAATAAAACCAAACAATTAGAAATCAATAATACTAAGCATATATTTATTAAAATCAATTTTTTAAGATCAATATGCAAATTTGCCTTCCCATTCACACTATAAACCTTTATTTTGTTGTATATATAAATACAATTGCATGTTATTAGTATGTAGATATAGTCAACAGTGTAAGTAATGTAAAACAATTTTATTAATAATTGAGGTTTAAATATAAACAAAATCATGGAGAATGCGATGTAAATAACAAAGGGAATTGTGACTTAAGTAGTAATAGAGTTTCGGTTACAGACAGAAAAACACACAATCTCCATTATAATAAGATATATATATATATATATATATATATATATATATATTTATTGGTGATGAGACGTAATAAAGTTGAAACAGACTGTACGAGGTTCTAGCATCGCATGATCGTTTGTGAAATTCACTTGTCATGGTTATTTTCTATAATTATCGAATTTTTATACGATATTCGCATTGTAATTGCCTTCAAGCAAAAAATATAAATAATAATATATATATTGGTTTTGTGGTTCATTTTGAAGGCTATCACAATGCAAGTGTAAAGAAAAATAAGGTAACTATGGTGTTGTTTGTTAACCTGTGATTTATTCTTAATATTTCGAGATAAAAATCTCTTCTACAGAAGATCTCAGGAACTGAAGTTGTTGCTAGTGGCTGTCCATTTGCTTCTGTCTCATGCCTTCCAAACTCTCTGTCTGTGTGTGGGGGTATGTGTGTGTGTGTGTGTGTGCCTGTTCAACAATTTCTGATTATAATTCCAGATCTGGCTCACCCTCTAAGCATAAACATTTTTGTTTATTAACAGGACCATCTGATTCTTTTTTACCATTCCGCAATTTGGCCTACCCCTTTTTTTGTTGTTAGTGGTCTGTTTGATTATTTATGGGTGTGTGTGTGTAATTTTATATATAATTATATATATTGTTTTTTGTTTTGTTTTGTTTTACCGCATATCAACCTCAGTAGGTTATTTAATGCCGATAAAGTTTTGAAATAAATCAATTCTTAATGGATAATAGAATTTTGTTTATCAACTCATGTTTTTCTATTTAACCCATAGATGGGACCCCAACAGGTACTACCACTTCGGGTCAGAATGGTGATGAAGGGGTGCTCCACATTTCCCAAACCTCCAAAACTGAACCTCACCATCAGATAGAGTTTAACGTCATTCCCAGGACATGTAGAAGCTCAGTCACCGCCTTCTAGCACCCATATGATAAAAAAGGGTTTGGGCTTGCCATAAGGGCAATAGGGTTGGGAAAATCATATAGGTGCTAGGGCTTGACGTGGCCAGCCGATTGATCGGAGGGGGCCTCTCTGACCGCCCGTCTAGCCTAAGTAAGGTTCTAAGTGGAGTGTTGCATGTCATGGACTGCTCATCCACCAAGACTCCGTCCTTAAGCATCACGGGTCGCCACCCACGGCAAACAGGTGGCCCCATTGGGGAAGTCTTACCCCTCTGCAGAGATGCAGTCGGTGCATTCTAACGCCCCACCGACAGGGTGGAATTATACATATATTTATATATATATATGTGTGTGTGTGTGTGTAATACTGTAAAAATTGAAAAACACAAGTTTCATAAACGAATGAATGTTTATTTACGCCGCACATATATATATATATATATATATATATATATATATATATATATATATATATATATATGTATATATATATTAGGGTAATATAATATGAAGAATACACAGATATTTGTGTCAAACGCAGAATAAAATATTTTGATGATGTTAGGTATGTCTTGAAGATATAGAAAGTAAACTTTACTTTTTTACCAAAAATTTGTAGAATTAAATAGGAAGCGACATTTGTTGTTTGTAGTTTTCAAAGAAAAGTTTGTCATGAATTGATAATGAGAAAACGAAAACCTCTAATGACAATTAAAGATAAAGGAAAAACAAAAACAAAATAAAACGAAACAAAAATTAAGTTTGGCTTTTGCTTAATGTCAAGGGATGTAATATCTTTCATTTGTCAGCGTCGAGTGTCTGTGTGTCTGTGTGTCCCTCTAGATGTATGTGTGTCTCTCTGTGTATGCCTGTGTGTCTGTGCGTGTGTCTGATTGTTTGTTAGGTGTTAGCGGACTGACTAGGGTTCTCATTACTGATTGATATATAACTAATTGTCTCTGAGTAGTATTTAACGAAATAATGACCCAGAAATCAATTAGTCTCGGGAAAAAAGAAAAGAAAGACAAAAACCAATTAGAATAGAATATATATATATATATATATATATGTGTATGTGTGTGTGTGTGTGTTGAAAAAAGGAATAACGGAAAGAAAGTATAGAATGGATAATATAGGATATTTTAATCAATTTTACTTACACGTGTTTCGGTCAGTAGTTTATCCATGTGTACATTATTCAAACTATTATTATTTTTAAATAATTAAATGAAATGAATAATAATAATAGAAAAGATTATCTAAAAATAATAATAGTTTGAATAATGTACACATGGATAAACTCCTCACCGAAACACGTGTAAGTAATATACTTTCTTTACTTTATTCATTTTTTCAACATACCGTCGGATTCACTTCCAGTTTCATTTATATATATATATATATATTAGACTAAGATTAAATAACCACAAATCCACAATAAAACTCAAATCACCCCATAGCACGATAGCACTTCACTTTAACACCCTACCACACAACCTTACACACCTCAAATGCATTTTAATAGAACACGCATTTCCAACAACGCAATCTCGAAAACAAGCAAAAACTAAATGGATTCTAAAATTACAAACTCACGTGAGGGGACTGAACACTGACATCGGAATACTCCGTTATTATACATTTTTTTACAGACTCTGCCGCTGTCAATAACAGCAGAGACAAAAGATCCGTTGAACAGGAACAACAGTCATTTGATAAAGGGTATCTAACGAACCCGAAAATTTATGATAAAAAATAATAATAAAAAATAAGTGAATCCAATACTCCATAACATCGAGTTCATTCATTTATTTTTAGATGCTTCGTAATAACGCCCAACTTAAAAAAACATAAATATATATATATATATATATATATATATATATAAACTAATTTAAACACCAACCATCATCATCATCATCATTAGTGCTGACTTTTTTGTTTATTTTTTGTTTTTTTCTTATTTTTTTTAATGGCATATCACCCCGTTCGGGTCATCTAATGCCAAATCAAGTTATTTTGATATCAGGTCGCTTAAAGTACCTGCGGTCACCCATCTAAGTATTGAACAGCCTCATCGCTGCTTAACTTCGGTGATCTAGCGGGAACCGGTGCTGCCAGCGTGACATGGCCGTAATACTATTAATATATTATATTTATTTTTTTTTTTCTTTGTTCAGTTACTCACATATTGTGGTTAGTTATTTTTTTTATGCAGTGGGGTCTTGAGGTGGTAGTGCCACATAGCTGCTTCGGTCATATCGCTCGAAGCTCTCATGTAAACAGGTTCTTTCATGTATAAACACCTGGTTCCATCTTAAGCATTAGACGGCAATAAATTTTTGTGGGATATGCCACCCACGGGTGTCTCCATTAACATGATTTTTTATCGGTCCTCTCATTTAGAAGGATGTTTTCTATTTTATACTTGCAGTTTTGTTTGCTTATGTCGGTTTTTATTATCTAACACTCCCTCCAGTGATCTAAGATTGCTCAATAAGGTAATTGGACAAGAAGAAAAAATAAGAATGAAAATGACCTTTACGTGTAAATCAACGTGTGAATCTCCAAGGATATTTTGTATATGTCAATGTAATGTACAAAGAATATCTTCATGTCTGGAACCTATGTTTGACAAGTAATAATCGGAAGATTCCTTCTGCGCGTGGAGGCTGCTATTTATCAGACACTTTGGTATTTGTTTTTATATTGTGATCTCAACGTGGAATTTAAAACTTAGGTACTAGGGTAAATTTTAGACGGCATATAAGGAGCACGGGGAATTTTCCTGAGTGATGACGCACCTCCCCCTCGCCTGTCCATCAGCATGTGTCACAATTTCAGGAAAAAAGACACTAGTTGCATTTAAGATTGTTATCTTTACAGCATATATTTGTTGAAAACAGTTCTACGCTGTTGTCATTTACACAAGTAGAATCATATGCTTGTATAAAAGGCAATTTGCAGTGCAGGCAAGCAATAAGCAGACACAAGAACATCCAATGGACAGAACGCAAACATAATCATTTAATAATAATAATTAATAATTATTTATTAAATAATTAATTAATAATCAACTAGATAGTTGATATAACAAAAAGAAGGAGAACTTGTCAAATGGTGGATTTGCAGTATGCAGCAGATTCCACAGGCGTGTTGAAGCTAAAGGAAATGAAAAAATGGACAGAAATATCTTGGACCTTGGCCAGAGAACTAAAAAAAAAATCTATGGAATATGAAAGTGGAAAAAGTTGATAACCAATTGTAGTGGGCACTTTGCGAACAGTCCCAAAGGATTGGAGAGACAGGAACTGGAAATGTCTAAAAATCATGAGGAAGGATTGAAACATATCACGCAATTCACTTGCACAACTCATAGCAGAATACTTCAGAAAGAACGTCCTTGGAGACTGCAGGCAGGACTTGCTGGTGATCTCAGACTCTTTGGGTATTTTTCTAAGCTTATCTATATTCTATGTTTATTATTCTTATGTGACCAACTCAAAAGAGCAAATAATAATGCCACAGACACAAGATAGTTCTTCAGATTGTAGTTATGTAGCTATTCCATTTTATAGATGGAATCATTTTAAAAGCACCTGTATAATACAATAATACCAGCAATTAAAGTAAGGATGCATGGCAGTTAATTAGGAGTAGAGGTAATAGTTACTAATCGTAATCTTGGAGTTAGTGAGCGATCATAGAGAAGATTAGCTAGAGCACTCGGGAGCGGTGTCAAAAGACTTCACCTACGATGTAGTAAGGGACATCAGCAACATATTCTTACGGTGGGAATTTTTTGAATCAGATTATATACTTATGTGTTGTGTGTAAAAGTGTTGTCCCTCATATGTATGTGTTAATACTCTACTCACGTCGCGCACGGAAGGCAGTGCATTGTATGACAGCGAAGAGGCTTCATATTTCTCTTTAAGCGGTCGTATCAACAACAAACTGGTTGTGTAATCAGAGTGTACCTTATTCTCTTCTATTCTCCTAGGAACCAGTTTGCTTTAATTACATATTGGTTATAAGATCCCCGCGTCTGCCCTACTATTGGTATCCATTAGCTGGAGGCTTCGAATTAAGGGGGATTCATACCTTTCCCAAGGGTTATTTTAGCGCTAAATTGAAATAGCGAATTACCCACATCCAGGATAAAACTCGGCGGACGTAGTTCCATTTCCCATGACTTTTAACCATTACACCACGCCACAAAATTCGTCCTATAATAGCCGATTAAATAC
>CM042181.1:31511232-31518732 GCA_023376005.1 Doryteuthis pealeii
AATGTAAGGGGGGGACAAAGCCCCAATGAGAAAGGTTAGACCTTAACTAACCCATGTGTCTCGTAGTATCAGGAACAGGAAAAAGAGAGAGAAGCGTTTGAACCAGCCGCTTAAATATAAAACGGCCCCTAGCGGGAACCAGCAAACTAAACGGGCAGACAACTCAACGGGAAGATAATCCCTCCATAACAATATCAGTTTCGAAGAAGTATAACATAAAAAATTGTATCTTTCAAATAAAACTAAAGGGTTTAACTTAAATTTAATCAAATAAAATCCATTTTATAATGTGTATAATTGCGAGGAAGGGCAACAGATGAAGAACAAAGTTAAACAAGTCAGAAGCCATGCATATAGCTGGTGCCAGATGCACAATAACATTAGAGGATGGACACTTTGATTAGATTGCACAAGCTGTTGTGCTCAACTAGGTGGTAATTACAATTTTACCCTATAAATTTATCATTTTTACCTATATAAGGTAAAAAAAAAAAGTGTTGATATTACTATATTTTTCATATTACCCCCTATTATTATTTAATTACCCCCCCCCCAATGGGGTGTCGGTCCCATGTTGGGAATTACTGGATTAGGGAAATCCTATCTTATAACAGATCATTAATTGGGTTCATCATGTAATATGATGAACCTTAACCTGAGATAAATTTACAATGCGATGAATTCACTGACGCTGAATTGACTGCGATGAAAAAGAAAGAAAGAAAGAAAGAAAGAGAGAAGAACAGTGAGGGGGGAAATTTCCACTCGACCCCCGTTATTTTGAATCTAACGAACTCTTATTCAAAATTTATCGAACTACAGTACGTACATAATTCATAAGCTACCAATGAATTATGCAACAGAGCTAGCGGAGAAATGATAATGAGAAAGAAAGAAAGAAAGAAAGAAAGTACAGTGACAGAGGAAAATAATGAGAAAGAAAAGAAAGAAGGAAAGATCAAGATGAAGAGAAAGAAAGAAAGAAAGAAAGAAAGAAGAAAGAAAAAGATGAATAGTGAGAGGGGAAATAATGAAGAAAGAAAGAAAGAAAGAAAGAAGAAGAAAGAAAGAAAAAGATGAATAGTGAGAGGGAAAATAATGAGAAAGAAAGAAAGAAAGAAAGAAAGAAAGAAAAGAAAGAAAAAGATGAATAGTGAGAGGGGAAAATAATAGAGAAAGAAAGAAAGAAAGAAAGAAAGAAAGAAAGAAAGAAAGAAAAGAAAGAAAAAAGATGAATAGTGAGAGGGGAAAATATGAGAAAGAAGAAAGAAGAGAAAGAAAGAAAGAAAGAAAGAAAGAAGAAAAAGATGAATAGTGAGAGGGGAAAATAATGAGAAAGAAAGAAAGAAAGAAAGAAAGAAAAGAAAGAAAGAAAAGATGAATAGTGAGAGGGGAAAATAATGAAAGAAAGAAGAAAGAAAGAAAGAAAGAAAGAAAGAAAGAAGAAAAAGATGATAGTGAGAGGGGAAAAATAATGAGAAAGAAAGAAAGAAAGAAGAAAAAAGAAAGAAAAAAGAATAGTGAAGAAAAAGAAAGAAGAAAGAAAGAAAGAAAGAAAAGAAGGAGATGGGAAAAAAGAGAAAGAAAGAAAGAAAGAAAGAAAGAAAGGGTAACAGTCACAGGGAAATAAAAAGAAAAGAAAAAAGAAAGAAAGAAAGATAAAATGAGAGAAAGAAAAAGAAAGAAAAAGAAAGAAATATAAAGGAGAAGAGCTAGAGGGAAAATAATGATAAACAAACTAACAAACAAATAAAAAAAAAATATTTAAAAAGGGAAAAAGTAAAGAAAAATCTGGCGGAGGAAATACAACAAAATCAAAATGATTTTTGTTTAAAATGGCCCACCGCAAAAATAATGAGAAAATATTTCTTCAACTATTGCTACAGTTCCCATTGAGCATAAAATGCCAATTCCAAAATTGAAACCAACTTGTAAATTCTTTAAATTTGCCATTTTTTTTTCAATGCCAAAAATAAACACCGAAGGAAGAAGAAGAGAATTCTGATTATAAAAATTGAAAAAAAAAAAATCTTTTTTAAATATAAAATTTTTTTTTTTTTTTAAATATAAAAAAAATTAATAAAAAAAACAAATAAATAAATAAATAAAAGAAAATAATAATAATAATAATAATAATAATAATAATAATAATAATAATAATAATAATAATAATAATAATAAAGCACAACTTCTTTAAAAAATAAATGGATTCGAATTTTCTATCGGTGTTTATTTTGGCAACTGAAACTACGTCACCTCTGACGTCACGATTTCCTAAGTTATTCAACTTATATTCTCAACGATTATGAAATAATCATTATTTAATCTTAATTAGTGTCTTATTTATTAACGATTAGCAGCGGCTACCCGGCGTTGCCTGGATAGCGGGGATTTTTTAAGTTATTCCGCAGATCCATTATTACTGAATCGTGAGTTGAATCCTCGTGAGATGCCCCATTTACATCACTATGTACAAAAATAGACCTTGCATTGATCCAGTTACTCTGAAAAGAAATGTTAATGTCTACTATCTAAAATATTAAATGAAAAAAAAATCCATGCTGTTATCATCTAAATTTTATCTTTGAATTATCTTCACGAATATAAATCGAATCTCTATTATTTTTGCTCAAAAACCAAGTCCTGGTGATATTTAATGTGTATATATATTTACTTTGTCGATGATTGTTTTATTTTCGAAGTTTTCTCCGGACATACATATACACACAACTGCCCTTTATATATGTACTAGCAGCGGCTACCCGGCGTTGCCTGGGTAGAGGGGGGATTTTTTTAAAGTTAGTCTCGCATTATCATAAGGTAGATCCTCACTGGTTGCACAATAAAATCCCCACGTAAATATATA
Source organism: Doryteuthis pealeii (assembly GCA_023376005.1). Lineage (NCBI taxonomy): Eukaryota > Metazoa > Mollusca > Cephalopoda > Myopsida > Loliginidae > Doryteuthis > Doryteuthis pealeii. The sequence goes on from CM042181.1 coordinate 31,514,099, forward strand.
ACAATATAGCAAGAAATTTTATTTCAATAATTTACAATTAAAAAAAAAGAAACAATATAAATGAGGCGATTAATTCAATCAATCAACATCATATTTCAATTACCTTCTGTTACTATACACAGTTTAATTTTTAAATATCTTCCCAAGTATAAATAAAATCTTCATTATTTTTGCTAAAAAACCAAGCCCTAGTGATAGTGAATATATATATATATATATATATATATATATATATATATATATATATATATATATATATATATAGATAGATTATATATATATTTACTTTACGTTAATTGTTTTATTTTCGAAGTTTCCTCCGGATATACACATATATACGACTGTCCTTTATATATGTATAAATATATAGATATCTTCCCAAATGTAAATAAAATCTTTATTATTTTTGCTCAAAAACCAAGCACTGGTGATATTTATAATATATATATATATATATATATATATATATATATATATATATATGTGTGTGTGTGTGTGTGTGTGTGTGTGTGGTGTGTGGAATTAAACAAAAGGCACGTCTCCTGTTTAACGATTTTATTTTTTATTTTTTCCAATTTTCTGCCCAATTTTTGAATGTCTGTGTGGAATTTATGGATAAGTCCACCAAAGTTCAGTGCCCGAGTACTTTCGGCACTTCGAAGCGCCATCATCAGGAGTGATGTATTCCAGCCTCCACATTAATATAAAAAAAAAAAATTTTAAATAAAAAACAAAAAACTGGAATACATCACCCCTGATGATGGCACTTCGAAGTGCCGAAAGTTCTCGGGAACTGAACTTTGGTGGACTTATCCACCAATTCCACCCAAACATTAAAAAGTTGGCCAGAAAATTGGAAAAAATCAAAAATCAAATCGTTAAACAGGAGATGTGCCTTTTGTTTAATTCTACATGTATAAATGAAAGAATGCTGCCCAAATACACACACACACACACACACACACACACAACATATATATATATATATATATATATATATATATATATATATATATATATATATTTACTTTGTCGTTAATTGTTTTATTTTCGAAGTTTCCTCCGGACATACACATATACACAACTGCCCTTTATATATGTAGAGATAGATAGATGATCTCTATTAAAGTATAGCTGAATTAGATTTGCAGCAATACTTACCATATTATTAATGCGGTATTTGCCACGCATCTCACGTATGCGGGTAAGGCACAAGGCCCTATTAATGAGGGACCACTCACGAACCGTAGCTCATGGGATGGCGGGCACAAAAAAATGCGTGGATCCCGTCGGAATTTCACTACAAGGGGGCGCCTCGGCACTGAGCAATAAATAGCCCTACCCCTTTTAATCAATATGATTAATGACTATTTGCCCTGTTGATGGTTTAAATAAAACCGAAACGCTATAGCACCGGCGTCAATAATGTAAATGTTCGTACATACACATATATATATATGTGCGTGTGTATGTGTGTGTGTGCGTGTGTGTGTGTGTTTAGATAGATAGAGGTAAATATATATGTATGTGTGTGTGTGTGTGTGTGTGTAATATAGTGAAAGATTTTGAAAAACATAGGTTCAAATAAAATGAGTGATATTTATTCAGCCAACGCTGCAGTGTTTCAATCTGTTTAGTAGATCTTCTTCAGAGTTTTTGTTGATGTAAGGAAAAGTAACACAGAATGATGAGACTGTGATAGTTTTTTTTGATCAGTTTATTTACAATTTTGTGAATGGAAAATTAGCGCTTTTAGAATTGTTCGAAATTTATGAAACGCTGGGATAAACGGTTTTCAAAGATGACATCTAACATTCACTTACGTTGTGTGTGTGTGTGTGTGTGTGATATATATATTGGTAATTTTTCGAGATGAAATAAGGAAAATAAAGGGACGTTCATGATAAATCCTTCTTTTACCAAAAAAAAAACCTGTTATTATTTTATGGGCCATCTTTTAGGCTTCACTAAAAAAGTGCTTGTACAGCGAAAATCATTGGTAAAGAATCCTTTGGTTGTTCGTCGGTGCTCCTCATTAGTGCAAATCCTTCGGCAATAATAGTGAATGGACGCGTCGCAGTATCAGTGATTAAGTAATCAACCAGTCACGCATTCGGGCTGTTGATTTGGCTAAGGTTTAAACTATGTGGTCTCGCTTAGTGCATAAATTTAAGTGGTGTATTGTAGCACACCTTATATACCAAAATAATCCAAACAAAACAAAACAGGTGACGACTATCTAAGGGTGAAAAACTACTCAGGATTGTCCCTATATATATATATATATATATATATATATATATATATATATATATATATCGACGAGTCCATTTTCCACGACTCTAACCACTAGCCCACGCGCATATATATATATATATATATATTATATATATATATATATATATTATATTATATATATATATATATACTCGTCGATTCGAGTTCAATTCCTAGACGAAGCTGTGGCTAATACCCTTGAGAAAGGTATGAATCCATATATTCTCCCTCCAGCTATGGGTTAAATAGTAGGGCAGACTGGGCTCTTCAGCCTTGGGTAGGTAACCAGTTTAGGAGAGGGATAACACTGAATTCAAAATTCCTGAGGTCGGTCGTTGATTGGGTTTGTGGCAACTCTTGATGCACCAATTCTTTCCTACCGACTGTGCCAAAAAGTGTGGATGGACCAACACAAGCCTTCACCACTATAAACAAATCCCTGTGTGGGAGTTCATTGTGTGTATGAACCCTCATACGTCGATAATCGACGGAAGAGTCCATTATATATATATATATATATATATATATATATATATATATATATATATATATATATATATAATTGCGATTGGATCTTGTCGACACACTCTCGATAAAAGCCGAAACCTGCTGGAAAGTCCGTAATAGATAAAGGAAATGTGTTTATTTATAGACTCTGTTTCACCGCATGACAAATTCACAATACGACGATGAATTTACCGACGATGAATTTACCAGACACGATTCTGGAGTTAATCAATCAAATTTACCGCTTTCTTCTCAACTTTCCGCTGGTGGTTGACCCCTGGGTCATAACAGTTCTGTTGAATCTTATTAGCCGATTACATAAAACTAACAGAGAGAGATTTTTTGAGTAGATGACCATCATGAAATGCACTCCTACTCCCCGAGAACCTCCACTGCGTTGTACCACAGAGAGCAAATTTCCTTTTTTTCTGGCAGAGGGTCTTGATGCTCTATGTATGACGTTAAACTCTATCAGATGGTGAGATACCAATTCTGAAACTCCGTGGAATGAGGAGTACCCCTTTATCAACATTACTCCCAGGTCTACTCTGGCCCGGAGTGTTAATAATTGTTAAGGTGCCATCTATGAGTTAAATGGACGAAGAAATTTGCTCATCTAAGACAAGAGAGTCCAGTCTACCTTACAACTTCACCCATCACTTAGAGAACTGTTGTATTTATGTACTCGGCTAAGATTAATATTACTCCCGGGTCCACTCTGACCCGGAGTGTTAATAATTGTTAGGGTGCCATCTATTAGTTATACACGACCGGGAGAAGAGGTGGATTTATGAACTCGGCTGACCGCTTCCATTTTTTGAGCAGATGACCATCATGGTGTGCAGTGCACTCGCCCTCCCCGGGAACCTCCACTACGTTACCACACAAAGAGCAAATTTCCTTTTTCTGACTGAGGGTCTTGATGCCCTAGGTATGACGTTAAACTCTATCAGATGGTGAAATTCCAATTCTGAAACTCCGTGGAAGGTGGAGTACCCCTTCATCAACATTACTCCCAGGTCCACTCTGACCCGGAGTGTTTACTTGTTAGGGTGCCATCGATGAGTTAAATAGACGAAGAAATTTGCTCATCTAAGACAAGAGAGTCCAGTCTACCCTAAAATTTCACCCATCACTTAGAGAACTGTTGTATTTATGTACTCGGCTAAGATTAATATTACTCCCAGGCCCCTCTGACCCGGAGTGTTAATACTTGTTAGGGTGTCATCTATGAGTTAAGAAGACGAAGAAATGAGTTTTACACAACTAGGAGAAGAGGTAAATTTGTGAACTCGGCTCACCGCTTCTATTTTCTGAGCAGATGACCGTCATTGTGTTCAATGCACTCGCCCTCACCTTCACTGCGTCGCTACACAAAGAGCAAATTTACTTTTTCTGGCTGAGGGTCTTGTTACCCAAGGTATAACTTTAAACTCCGACGGTGAGATTCCAATTCTGAAGCTCCGTGGAAGGTGGAGTACCCCCTCATCAACATTACTCCCAGGTCCACTCTGACCCGGAGTGTTAATACTTGTTAGGGTGCCATCTATGAGTTAGACGAAGAAATGAGTTTTGCACAACTAGAAGAAGATGTAGATTTGTGAACTCGGCTCACCGCTTCTATTTTCTGAGCAGATGACCGTCATTGTGTGCAATGCACTCGCCCTCACCGGGAACCTTCACTGCGTCGCTACACAAAGAGCAAATTTCCTTTTTCTTGATGAGGGTCTTGATGCCCTACGTTAAACTGTATCAGATGTCGAGGTTCCAATTCAGGATCTGTGGGGAATGTGGAGTACTACTTCATGAACATTACTCCCAGGTCCACTCAGTTGTTGCCCTGGGTATTA
>CM042181.1:31523732-31528732 GCA_023376005.1 Doryteuthis pealeii
AAAGGACTAAAATATCAGTCATATTCCACCTATATATACATATATATGATCTTCTTCAGACGACGGCTAATTTTATTGGAATTGTAACAGAAATAGAAGGGATTTTATATATTTTGTAGAATACTTGAATAAACACTGGCTTCAGTTATTATCACCACCCTGAGGGGGTACTTTATATTCAGGGCTAATTAGGGAGGTGGTCTAGTGTGAGGGGCAAATAGACTTTATGACTGGGTTAGCTTAATGGTGTTCATCTCATTAAAATCTCATTTAGGTGTCCTGGTTTTTTATGTCAATAATCAGAGTCAGTCTTCCATTAACTTTCGGCGCCCACAGTTTATCTATATTCTCTACAAGTACCAATATCTTATTATAATGGAGATTGTGAGGTTTTTTGTCTGTAACCGAAACTATATTACTACTCAAGTCACAATTCCCTTAGTTATTTACATCACATTCTCAATGATTTCATTTTTCTATTTCTCTGAATGTTTGAGATGAGGCTTGATGATTAGTAATATTTGTATTACTCGGGCTATTGTCCTCATCTTCATTTTTATCTGTACAACGTTTCGGCGGATGTACCCTTCGGACTTCGTCAGGTATTTTGTCGAACTCGGGAACCTTCTCGGACTCGGAAACCATCTCGGACTCGTACAGATAACAATAAAGATGAGGATAATTGTCCGAGTAATCTTATTATAATGGAGATTGTGTGTTTTTCTGTCTGTAACCGAAACTATATTCCTACTCAAGTCACAATTCTCTTAGTTATTTACATCACATTCTCCATGATTTTATTTTTATCTAAACCTCAATTATTAATAAAATTGTCTTACATTATTAATACTGTTAACTAAGTCTACATACTGACAACATGAAAAATCGAATTTAATAAATATGTGCTTAGTATTATTGATTTCTAGCTGTTTGGTTTTATTTTAATGAATATAAGCAAAAATCTCTTCAATGAATCTTAAATGAAATCCATTAACAAGATAAAATAACTGTCATTTTATTCTTTACTTTCTCTTATAACTAAATACTTAAATTAGAAAAAATAACAATGAAGACGAGAGTGATGGAAAAGTAAGTTTCAGTTGTTCCATTTTTCATTATACTCCCTCTGTTTCAAATCTTTTATTATACTCCCTCTGTTTCAAATCTTTTTATCTGTATTCTTATTTAGTTTCATTAGCCTTTCTAATTTAATACAATATTTTATTACATTAAAACTTAAATACTTGCACCCTATGGAGGGTGCATGTATTTGCTAGTACAAATAATACTGATTTCATTTTTATTTAAACTTCAATTGATTAATAAAATTGTTTTACGTTATCAATAATGTTGGTCATGTGTACATTCTTGGATATTTACCATGTATCCCATGTATACGGGTTAAGCACAAGGCCCTATTAATGTGGGACTACCCACAAGCCGTGACTCATGGGTGGCGGGTGCAAAAAATGCGTTGATCCTCCTCAAGGGAGGCGCCTCAGACACTGGGCAATAAACCCTTTAAATCAAGGGGCAGGTGTTGCCTTCGGGATAGCTCCCTTGGATCAACGATGTTAACTTGTAAGGTCCAGCAGCCGAAGCTCACTGGACCCCAGGTCAAAACCGGAGTTAGGTATTTGCCTCTCATCCCATTTATGAAGGCATGACACAAGGACATTTTATGTGGGACCACCCACAAGCCAAAGCTCATGGGTGGTAGGCCCCCCAAAATGCGTTGATCCTGTCGGCATTCCCCCTCAAGGGGGCGCCTCAGACACTGGGTAATTAACCCAGACCTACCCCTTTAAGTCAAGGGGGTCCAGTGGCCCCTTTTCGAAACCGTAAGTTCGATATGTTGGACATATCTACATACTAATAACATGCAATTGTATTTATATATACAACAAAATAGCGGTTTACAGTGTTAACGGGAAGGCTAATTTGCATATTGGTATTAAAAATTTTATTTTTATAAATATGCACTTAGTATAATTGATTTCTAAATATTTGGTTTTATCTTAATGAATATGAGCAAAAATATCGCGGATAAATCGGGAAGAAATCCATTAACAAGAAAAAAAATTACAGTCATTTTATTCTTTACTTCCTAATTTAATTAAATAGTCAAATAAGGAAAAGTTAGCAATGAAAGTCGGAAGTGATGGAAGTGTAAGTTTTAACATTTCTCAAATCTCATACAATTTTAATACAAGGAAAGATAGGTTGATTGGGTTTTACGGCATGTCATCCCATTGGGTCATTTTATGCCGAAGACGTTTTATGTTCTACTCATTCTTGATGGCTACTCAGCTTATTTTAAATTCATGTTTTTCTGTTTAACCGATAGATGTGACCCTAAAAGGTACAACCACACCGTGTCAGGGTGGACCTGGGAGCAATAGTGATGAAGGGGTACTCCACATTTCCCATACTTCCACTGGAACTTTAACGCCATACCCAGGACCCTCAGCCCTCGTCATGGACAATAGATGGCGCCATTGGGGGAGTCTTACGAACAAGGCTGAGGAAAGATAGGTTTGAATCAGACGAAATTATAATACAATTTAGTTACATACCCCGTACACCCCCTTTTGGAGGAGATCTAAGCCTGCTACAAAGAATACAATTAATATATGCTAAGCCCTGTCGACAGTGTATACGTAGGAACACATTGGTTAAAAAAGAACGTATAAATCTGGTACATGGGCATTATTATTGAGCGCTCATTTGATTTGATAACTTTAGAAACAAGTTCTCTGTTAGGAGTTTTCAAAGGAACAGGGAAGATGGAAAGCATTGTGTCTATACGAACGGTAATTTGATAGATGTTAATGTAATATTTAGAATTAAATTCCTCGTCTGTTTAAACTTGCGTTCTAATCAGTTTTCAGATAAAATCAGTTTAATCAACTTCCGGGGAAATTTGGGAAATGTCTCTCTCCCTTGTAATGTTGAACGGAAATCGAAATTAAATGATCACTAACGGACCGGAAGTGGTTGGGAATAGAAAATTAGATTACACCCATTTTCCCAAGACACACCCCCTGGCTATGGCTGATCAAATACCGGGTCCGGTTGAATGATCACTCATGGTTTGTAACGTAAACAACAAAAAGAGCAACATAGATCCTATTGAAAATTTAATTTTACTCTTAGAAATGTAGCCGTAGAATACACCGACTGCACCTCTGTAGAGGGGTAAAAAACCCAAATGGGGTTACCTGTTGACCGTGGTGGCGATTCAAGATGCTTAAGATCAACTTTGTTGACTGAAGAGTCCATGACACGCAACACTCCACTTGGCTAGACGGACGGTTGGAGAGGGCTCTCTGAACAATCGGCTGGTCCCGTCCAGCCGTAGCACCTATATAATTTTCCAACCCTGTTGTCTTTATAGTAAACCCCAAGGCTTTTTATCGTGTAAGTCCTAGAAGGCGGTGACTATGGGTCTTACTTTCTTGGCATGACGTTAAACTGCATGTGATGGTGAAAATCCAATTTTGCCATGTCAACCCTTGATGGGTTATTTTATGCCGAGGACGTTTTGTTTTATTTAATTCTGCAATACAATCAGTTTCATCTCCTTAAAACTATTAATGGTTGGTTGATTGGTTAGTTGAATTTTACGGTATGTCAACCCTTGTTGGGTTATTTTATGCTAAAGACGTTTTGTTTTATTTATTTTTATTATATAATCAGTGTCATCTCCTTGACAATATTATTTTTATGGATTTTACAGCATGTCAACCCTTGTTGGGTTATTTTATGTCGAAGATGTTTTGTTTTATTTATTTATGTGATATAATTAGTTTCAGCTCCTTGACAATATTAATGTTTGGTTGATTGGTTGGTTGGAATTAACGGCATGTCAACCCTTCATGGGTTATTTTATGCAAAATACATTTTGTTTTATTCATCGCTGTAATACAATAAGTGTCAGCTCGTTGACACTTTTAATGTTTGGTTGATTGGTTGGTTGGATTTTACGGCATGTCAACCCTTGTTGGGTTATTTCATGCCGAATACGTTTTGTTCTATTCAAGCTTCAGGGTATTCAAAAAAAATTATGAAATCAATTTTCCTATTTGAGCAATAGATGGGACCCTAACAGCTACTACCACTCCGGATCAGTATGGACTGGGAGTAATGATCGATAAAAGGGTACTCTACGCTCCCCAAACCTTCAGAACTGGAACCTCACCATCAGTTAGAATTTAACGTCATACTCAGGACAAAGACCCTCAGCCAACGCGTTCTAGCACCCATAGCTTCAGAGATGGAACTTCACCGTTAGATGCAGTTTAACATTATACCCAGGATACTAAGGCCCTCAGCCATCGCCTTCTAGCACGTATATGATAAAAAAGGGTTGAGGCTTTCCATAAGGGCAATAGAGTCGGGGAAATCATATAGGAGCTAGGGTTACTAGCTGATTAATTGGAGAGAGTCTCTCCGTTCGACCGTCTAGCCTAAGTAAGGGCCAAAGTGGAGTGTTTGCAAGTAATTGACAGGCTAGCCACCAGTATTCCGTCCTTAAACATTATAGGTCGCCATTCAATGCCAATTTAGTAGTTAAGTGTTCAATTTTAATGTAGTAATTAAGTGTTCAATTTTAATGTAGCAATTAAGTGTTCAATTTTAATGTAGTAATTAAGTGTTCAATTTTAATGTAGCAATTAAGTGTTCAATTTTAATGTAGCGATTAAGTGTTCAATTTTAATGTAGTAATTAAGTGTCAATTTTAATGTAGCAATTAAGTGTTCAATTTTAATGTAGCGATTAAGTGTTCAATTTTAATGTAGCAATTATGTGTTCAATTTTAATGTAGCGATTAAGTGTTCAATTTCAAGAATATTGATAAAGATTATCCTCTTTGATTTTGCAATCAAACTAACGACTAAAATTTAACCTCACAAAAAAAAAAAAAAAAACATATTTCTTGTTTTCGTTTGTTCAAAGCAAAATACCGTTTTAAATCACTGTATAATTCAATGACTAAA
>CM042181.1:31533732-31536232 GCA_023376005.1 Doryteuthis pealeii
ATTACTTTATGATATAGAATCTATTAAACTATTAATAAATAATAATAATAATAATAATAATAATAATAATAATAATGTTTTTTGCAAAAAAATAAAAAAGAATTAGAAATCCTGGTACCAACCATTAAAATATACAGCCAAGATATAGGAATGGAATTCGAAATTGAAAAATGTGCCATGCTAGTGATATTAAAATTGGTATAGTTCGTGTTGAGAGCTCAATGTATAATAATTAGGGAATTATATACGGAGCAATACATTTAGAAAAGGCTTAAATACCGGTAATATTAACAGTTATAATGCTATTTCCACAGATATCAATGTACTTCATCAGATTCTACAATGATTTATCTAATAGTTGGGGGATGAGAGAGTTCATACCTTTCCCAAGGGTATTCATTCAAAATTGAACGTAATAGGGTGGCTGGAATTTGAACCCACTTACTATGATTCCGTAGTTCAGCACCTTAGCTATTAGGCCACGTGACCTTTAGTCTATGGATATTTATGTTTGATACAGAATAGCAAAGGATAAACACGAAGAATAGAAATTAAAACATTGCAACAAAAAAATTCAAAACAAAACAACAAAAAACCAAAACAAAAAAAAACAACCATAATAAAAAACAAACCATTGTCATTACAATAGTAATGGCACCCCAAAATTGGGAAAAATTGAACCCCACCAAAAAAAAAAAAAAAAAAAATTAATGAACGGAATACAACAACCAAATCAAGACATTATCAAAACACTTGGAGAAAAAGAAAGTTACAAATACTTAGGAATTTTAGAAGCAGACAATATAAAAAATACACCAAGAAAACTCCTAGAAACCAAGCTCAGCAGCAGAAATCTCATCAAATGAATAAATACCTGGGCCGTCCCCATTACAAGATATTCTGGGCCATTCTTAAAATGGACAAAAGACAGGTTGACCAAAAGACTAGGAAATTAATGACTATACACATGGCATTACATCCTATATATATATATTATATATATATATATATATATATATATATATATATATATATATATACTGTAGTGTGAGATGGTCACTATTTCAGCTTTTGCTGGAATGGTGTACCAAAGGCAGTATTAATTGGTAGAGTGCTCAATATAAAATAGAGCTGTTATATAATATAATAAGATAAATATATAGGTTTTACATATCTATTTATTGGGTGACAAAGGAACATTCACAACCATATTGGTTTCATGCGATGCATTCATCAGGTGAAGATGTTTCAAATGTCTGAATGTTTGAAACATCTTCACCTGATGAATGCATCGCATGAAACCAATATGGTTGTGAATGTTCCTTTGTCACCCAATAAATAGATATGTAAAACCTATATATTTATTGCCGGGTTTTTCTAATGATATCTGGCGAAAATTGGCTGATATATTTGCCATGGGTAATTTTCGAAGTACTTTCCGCCCTATCGTTGGCCATCTTCAGGGTAATTCTTAAACTATCCAGCTATTTCGCCAGATATCACTAGAACAATCCGGCAATTTGAAAGGACAAGGTACAAAATTTACAGACAAAAAATGGCTGCATTGTTCAATAATATATATATATATATATATATATATATATATATATATATATATATATAACAGTTTTAGACTGAGAATTGTCTACGAATTTGGAACATTCGCATTTGTGTCTTTTAGTTTTGTGTACAGATGACATTGTAGGTCAGGGGTCAGTCTAGGGTCACTCTGCTAATTAGTGGGCCCCAAAGGTTATTCTTATGTGAAGTGTTTAATTATTTGATGGCAAATTGTGAACAGATCATTGGAATCGATAATCGATTAGAAGAACTGTTCTCGAACTGCATGTCTAGCTCGAGTAAGGACCGAGGTCGAGACCACTTAGTGTCTGGTTGACGGACCCCGTTTCTGCCCTCAGACATTAGTTAGTTTTTGAAATCTGTCTTGACAATAAGTTTGCCGACGCTATGAAGTGTCGTTTTTGCAGGTTTAGCAACAATGTGCTGAATAGATTAACAGACCATTGGTAACGAGATTGATTCTCACTGGGTGCCCCGTACTTTGGGTTGGTTTGCAGATTCAGCTTCATAAATAATCGTTTGATGCTGGACACAAAATCAGATGAAATGGTCGAAATGTAGTGCAACGATCTGTTAAATAGACTATCAGACCATAGTTAATGAGTTAGATTCTCACTGGGTGCCCCATACTTTTATCTTGTATAGTATTAAACTATGCTAAATGACAAGCATTATGGAACAAGGTCAGACGCTGTAGTGCAACGATCTGTTAAATAGACTATCAGACTATAGTTAATGAGTTAGATTCTCACTGGGTGCCCCATACTTTTATCCTAGTATAGTATTAAATATGCAAAATGACAAGCATTATGGAACAAGGTCAGACGCCGTAGTGCAACAATCTGTTAAATAGACTAACAGACTATAGTTAATGAGTTAGATTCTCACTGGGTGCCCATACTTTTATCCTAGTATAGCA
>CM042181.1:31538732-31541232 GCA_023376005.1 Doryteuthis pealeii
TCTCTCTCTCTCTCTCTGTCTTTCTCTCTCTCTCCCTCCCTCTCTCTCTCTCCTCTCTCTACCCCTCTTTCATCCTTTTCACTTTCTCTCTATTTATTGCTCTCTCCTCTCTCTCTCTCTCTCTCTCTCTCTCTCTCTTCTCTCTCTCTCCTCTATAGTTTTTTAAAAAATGTACTTAAAAATGTTCTTGACACTTAACACTTGTACCCGTTCATAATTAACGAAATGATAAGCTATGTTCGTTATTATTCTGTTACCGTCGCTCTTGACCAGGATTGAACCTGCAACCTAGAGATACCTGTCACATAGAACTGTATTAAATCAACACCTATATCAACTACACAATGTACCCACTTAACACTTGTATCCAGGCATGGTTCCGCCCTGTCGTCTGGGGTGTTAGAATGTACCGAGTACACCTCTGCAGAGGGGTAAGATTCCCCCAAATGGGACCACCTGTTGGCCGTGGATGCTTAAGGACGGAGTCTTGGTGGATGAGCAGTCCATGACCTGCAACACTCCACTTAGAACCTTACTTAGGCTAGACGGGCAGTCGGAGAGGCCCCTTCCGATCAATCGGCTGGTCACGTCAAGCCCTAGCACCTATATGACTGTCCCAACCCTATTGCTTTTATAGCAAGCCCCAACACTTTGCATCATATGGGTGCTAGAAGGCGGTGACTGAGGGTCTACATGTCCTGTGAATGACGTTAAACTCTATCTGATGGTGAGGTTCCAGTTTTGGAGGTTTGTGGAATGTGGAGCACCCCTTCATCACCATTGCTCCCTGGTCCACTCTGGCCCGGAGTGGTAGTACCTGTTAGGGTCCCATCTATGGGTTAAACAGAAAAATGTATTTATAAAAAAAATGTATTATCCATTAAGAATTGATTTATTTCAAAACTTTATCAGCATTAAATGACCCACTGAGATTGATATGCCGTAAAACAAACCAAACCAAAACAAACCAAACCAAACCAGGCATGGTTACTGCAATGAGAACAATCTCTCCCCCCCCCATCCGTCATGGATTGAATAAAGGGTTCGGTTCGAAGTTCCGTGAAGGTTCCCGATTACGACAAGAAGGTTCCCGAGTTCGAAGAGAAGGTTCCCGAGTCCGAGAAGGTTCCAGACTTCGACAAGAAGCATCCGAAGAAGGCCGGAGGATATATCGGCCGAAACGATGTGTAAATAGCAATAAATATGAGGAAAATTGTCCGAAGAATACAAAGATTTTAAGTTAAAAATTTGAATACCCATCAAGAATGAATAAAGCAAAACGTATTTGGCATAAAATAACCCAACATGGTTTGTGCGGATTAAAAAAACGAAAATAATAATAAAATAAACAACAAACTCCCATGGTGCCGTGACCGGAAGAATCCCTCTGCGCATGTCAGACAAAAAGTCCCTACCCCAAAAAGGACATTTCGGCCATTTTAATTTAGGTCGTAACTGAATGTAGTCGTTTTCCTCGCCAGGGGATGTCTCCCCTTGCTACGGCCGACTATGCCCCGTTCAATAAAGCCTAAGTCACAAAACTATCTCTTGCCTTTGTCTCTATCCTTTCTTGTTCTTTTTCATTCCTTAAATTTCATTTCAGCTTACTGGCCCACAAGAATTAAGAACCAGTTTTATTGAGGATACGATACAAGACGAACGAACCAAACTTGTCCGTATAGGTTTGACATGCCATAAAATCTAACTAACGCGTGGTGTAATGGTTAAAGTCATACGACTGGTCGCCCCGAGTTCAAATCCTGGACGTGCAAATTGCATTTCACTTAGCGCTAATACCCTTGGGAAAGGTATGAATCCTACTCTTCCTCCAGCTATGGGTAAATAGTAGGGCAGACTGGACTCTTTAACCTTGGTTAGGCAACCGGTCTAGGAGAAGGAAAACTCTGAATTCAAACCTGATAAACTCCGCTTAAGAAATTGACCTTGTGTCGCATCCTGCTCGTGCGGAGGGGTTGGTATATATATAAATCTAACCAATCAACCAACCAGCCAACCAACTTCTTCATTTAAATATTTCTTTCATTCTTCTTCCTTTCTTTCGTCGTTTTTTTCTTCAATTTCACTTTGTTTGTTTTTTTTTTTTTTTTTTTTTTAGTTCTTTTTTTTTTTTTTTTTTTTCTCTTTCTAAATTTTCTTTCTCTTTTTTTTCTTTCTGTTAATTTTTTTTTTTCATTTTCCATTACTAATTTCTTTTTCTTTTTTTACTTTCCTTTATTTCTTTCTTTTTTTCCTTCTTTTGTTCCTCCTTTTTTTTTTCTTCCCCTCCACAAAACCCATCGTTATTTCTTAGTCATATTTAAGAGTTTTCGCTTTGTCCTCAAAGAGACGCCCGCTGTTTCTGCTGAAGTATTTGCAAAGTCGTCGGAACCGATGACAATGTCAGCAGTCGGTAAACAAGAACCCCCCTCCCTTGTTCAGCCCCATGTTTACCCCCACCTCTCTCTTAAGCCCCCACCCCACCCTGGACGAAACGCGCGGA
>CM042181.1:31546232-31558732 GCA_023376005.1 Doryteuthis pealeii
TTGGTAACTTAAATATTTTTAGTGAACCTATTAACATAAGAGTATATGAAGCTCGCTCGTGCCACAAACTTTAGCTCTCAACACAAAGCAAAAATCTACCTAGTGACAACTCGTAATTCGGAAGACTCGTAAGTTGGGGCACTTGTAAGTCAAGTTATCACTGTATTTTTCTTTGGTGTAATAAATTTGGTAACTTAAATATTTTTAGTGAACTTATTAACATAAGCGTATCTGAAGCTTGCTCATACCTCAATTTTTGCTTACAACACAAAGCAAGAAATCTACCTAGTGACAACTCGTAATTCGAAAAAATCGTAAGTTGGGCACACTCATAAATCAAGGTATCAATGTATTTTTCTTTGGTTTAATAAATTTGGTAACTTAAATATTTTAGTGAATAAGTTCGCTAAAATATTTAAGTTACCAAATTTATAATATAAGTGTATCTGAAGCTCGCTCGTACCTCAAATTTTAGTTCTCAACACAAAGCAAGAAGTCTACCTAGTGTCAACTCGTAATTCGAAAAAATCGTAAGTTGGGGACATTCATAAATCAAAGTATCACTGTATTTTTCTTTGGTGTAATAAATTTGGTAACTTAAACATTTTTAGTGAACTTATTAACATAAGCGTATCTGAAGCTCAATCGTACCTCAATTCCATTTTACTCACAACACAAAACAAAAAAATAATTCGGAGAACTCGTACGTTGAGGCACTTGTAAGTGAAGGTACGACTGTTTTTTTTTTTTTGTGTAATAAATGAAGAAACTTGAATGGTTTTAGTGAACTTATTAACATAAGCGTATCTGAAGCTCGCCCGTACCTCGAATCTTAGCTTTCAACACAAAGCATAAATCTAACTAGTGACAGCTCGTAATTCGGAAGACTCGTAAGTTGGGCACTCGTAAGTGAAGGTATCACTGTATTTTTCTATTGTGTAATACATTTGGTAACTTAAACATTTTTAGTGAACTTATTAACATAAGTGTATCTGAAGCTCGCTCGTACCTCAGTTTTTTACTCACAACACAAAGCAAAAAATTGACCGTGTGACTACTCGTAACTCAGAAAACTCGAAGGTTGGGGACACTCATAATTCAAGGTATTACTGTATTTTTCTTTGGTGTAATAAATTTGGTAACTTAAATATTTTTAGTGAACTTATTAACATAAGCGTATCTGAAGCTCAATCGTACCTCAGTTGTTTTGGCTCACAACACATAGCAAGAAATCTACCTAATGACAACTCGTAACTCAGAAAACTCGTAAGCTGAGGCACTCGTAAGTGAAGGTACCACTGCAATTTACTTAGATCTGGTACATTTTGTGTCTATGTAAGATTTCCCGCCAATTCTCTTAATGGTGGGAATAAAAAGTCTGAGAACAAAAGAAAAAGTAAAAGAGTTCAAATACATTTTTTCTTTCCGTGTTTGGTTTTTGTTTTTTTTTTTTTAATTGTTTTAAGTGTATATAAGAAAGGTCAACTCAAAAGCCGTTATTTATTTGTCAATCTCATTTTATTATTGGAACTTTTTCTCAATATAAAATCGTCTAACTTCGTACGTGACATTAAGCTAAAAAGTCAAAGGTCAATCTCCTGTCTATCCATCAATGCTGTCATCTTTCTACACATCGACGAGTGACACATAAAAATTCTGATGAATATGTCCAAATGCCAGAATCTATATATACAAAGGGTTAGAACTTGTCCTAAAAGGAATAAGGTTGGGACAATCGTATAGGGTCTAGGGCTTGACATGATCAGCCCATTGATCCGTTCGCCTGTCTAGCCTTAAGTACGGATCAAAGTGAAGTATTGTAAATCATGGACTGTCCAGCCAGCAGGATTCCGTCTTTAAGCATCCCGAGTCGCCACCACGGGCAACAGGCGGCCCCATTGGGGAAATTGGACCAGTGTCATGTCTATCCATCAAAGCTGACATCTTTCTACACATCGACGATTGATACACATAAAAATTCTGCTGAATATGTCCAAAGACCAGAATTTATATATACAAAGGGTTGGAGCTTGTCCTAAAGGGAATAAAGTTGGGACAATCATATAGGTTCTAGGGATTGACATGATCAGCCCATTGATCTGTTCGCCCGTCTAGCCTTAAGTACGGATCAAAGTGAAGTATTGTAAATCATGGACTGTCCAGCCAGCAGGATTCCGTCTTTAAGCATCCCGAGTCGCCACCAGGGCAACAGGTGGCCCCATTGGGGAAATTGGACCAGTGTCATGTCTATCCATCAAAGCTGACATCTTTCTACACATCGACGATTGACACACATAAAAATGCTGCTATGTCCGAATACCAGAATATATATATACAAAAAGCTGGGGCTTGTCCTAAAGGGAATAAGGTTGGGACAATCATATAGGTTCTAGGGATTGACATGATAAACCCATTGATCCGATCGCCCATCTAGACAAGTACGGACCAAAGTGGAGTATTGTAAGTCATGGACTGCCCAGCCACCAGGATTCCGTCTTTAAGCATCCCGAGTCGCAACCACAGGCAACAGGTGGCCCCATTGGGTGAATTGGGTCAGTCTCATGTCTATCCATCAATGCTGACATCTTTCTACACATCGACATACATAAAATTTCAACGCTGCTGAATATGTCGAAATAGCAGAATCTATATATACAAAGGGTTGCAGCTTGCCCGAAAGGGAATAAGTTTGGGACAATCATATAAGTTCTAGGGATTGACATGATTAGCCCATTGATCTGATTGCCCGTCTAGCCTTAAGTACGGATCAAAGTGGAGTATTTTAAGTCATGGACTGCCCAGTCACTAGGATTCCGTCTTTAAGCATCCCGAGTCGCAACCACAGGCAACAGGTGGCCCCATTGGGTGAATTGGGTCAGTCTCATGTCTATCCATCAATGCTGACATCTTTCTACACATCGACATACATAAAATTTCAACGCTGCTGAATATGTCGAAATAGCAGAATCTATATATACAAAGGGTTGCAGCTTGCCCGAAAGGGAATAAGTTTGGGACAATCATATAAGTTCTAGGGATTGACATGATTAGCCCATTGATCTGATTGCCCGTCTAGCCTTAAGTACGGATCAAAGTGGAGTATTTTAAGTCATGGACTGCCCAGTCACTAGGATTCCGTCTTTAAGCATCCCGAGTCGCCACCACGGGCAACAGGTGGCCCCATTGGGGGAATTTGGTCTTACCCCTCTATAGAGGTGCATTTGGTGTATTATAAAGCTGTTATATACTCCTGTTGCGGGTATATAAACAAGTGTTCTTTTGTGTGTGTGTATGTGTGTGTGTGTGTGAGAGAGAGAGAGAGAGAGAAGAGAGAGAGAGAGAGAAGGAGAGAGAGACAGAATGTGCCAACATAGAGAGAGTGACAGACAGATAGAGAGTCGTGTAACTTACTTGTTCTCTTCTTCTCTTTCTATTTCGGCCATGATGTGATCGCCTAGGTTATTCTTTCTTGTTACCTCTTTCTACTTTATCTAGTCTTCTATTGTTACTGCTTCATTTTCTAACTAGGAGCGTGCGTAATTAATTAACAAGGCTTATTGCTTTGATCAAAGGTTTTATTTTACCCCATTTTCTAACACATCGCGCAGAATCACGACCAAAGTAGGACACGTCTGTCCCACTCAAGGTCTGGTTGTAAACTGATTGACTAAATAAATCTCACGTGACTTGCGAGATTTTAACTATCCAGTAGTTTTCCATTCCTTGATCTGCAAACACTGGCCCCTTAGAATTCTCATACAGGGTGTTGCTAATAATCTATGCTACCACAGAGATTATACCCAAACCGACTGGGAGGCTTTATTTTTGTTCTTTAAAAACTGTTATTACGTCAAGAAGCAAACACTTTTAAATTGCTGTAAAATGAGAGAGAGTGGGGGGGGGGGGGGAGAAAATAATGTGGATAGAGATAGTGATAGAGGTAGATAGAGATAAAGAGAGAGTAAGAGTAAGAAGCAGAGAGATAGAAAGAGAGAGAGAAAATAAAGTGAATAGATTAATAGTGATAGAGATAGATAGAGATAGAGACAGAGTAAGAGTAAGAAGCAGAGAGATAGATAGATTGATAGATAGATAGTGAGAGAAAGAGAGAAAATAAAGTGAATAGATAAAGATAGTGATAGAACTAGATAGAGATAGAGTAAGAGTAAGAATATATATATATATATGCTTGACCGGAAAAAGGTTTTGCATGAGTGCCATTAATGAGTTCTTTGTATTCTTCGTTCTCTTCATTTGGGGCTTTTTCCCCTACTTTAAATTACCATTGTTTTCATTATTTATTATATTAGTTTTTTCACAACAGCATTAGCTGATGGTATATCCCTGGAGTCTTAGTGACAACAAGTCTCTTCAGATCTCGAAGACTCTTCTGTGTATTCTGGCAGATTGCAGCAGTACAGTATTCTGGATGGTCTCAATTCTTCCTCTGATTTCCAGATTTTCCAGTCTTTTTTCCAAGAATTTTGGGACCGTTCCAAGTGCACCAACTACAATTGGTATTACTTTGACTTTCATATTCCATAGTTTTTTTCAGTTCTCTGGCAAGGTCCAGGTATGTGTCCATCTTTTCGTTTCCCTTCCTCTTCACCGTGTGATCTGCTGGAACTGCAAAATCCACCAGTTGACAAGTTCTTTCTTTTTTTAATTAACACATGATCTGGTCTCCTTGCTGGGATAGGGTGATCCGTCTTTATCTCAAAGTCCCAGAGAATTTTATACGTTTCATTCTCAAGAAGAGATTCTGGTTTATTGCATATACCATTTTGTTGTATGGCCAAAATTATTATTATTATTATTATTATTATTATTATATTATTATTATTATTCAATTAAAAAATGTGAATACAGATTATCTGGTATCACTTGATGCCATATTTCTCATTTATCCCATTTCATGTCACCAAATTTTAAAAATGAAACATTCCAAATGGTCTTGCGTCGCTTAAATGTCCAACGTAAAATTAAAATGAATTTTTTTAAAGTTACGTGTTAGTAGTGATATGCTCTTATGTTATTAATGATGCTGCTGTTGTCGGCTTTAGGGGGTTAACAGGTATCTGAGTGATGGTTAATCAGTCTTGGAGCTTCTTAGTAGTGATATACTCTTATGTTATTTTAATATTAAAATAGTGAATTACAGAAGATATTTTGGTAATTATGGTTGGATTTAATGTAATAAAATTGCAAATCATCATTTCTGGGTTTAAATTGCTTCTCTTGATTTTTGTTTCGTTTCGTGGAAATTCCATGGGTCCCACTAATATGAACTTAACAAGTTCACAAATTTCTTTCTTTTTTGTTAATTAACACTAAATCTGGTTTCCTTGCTGGTATAAGGTGATCCGTCTTTATCTCAAAATCCCAGAGAATTTTATACGTTTCATGCTCAAGAACAGATTCTGGTTTATCCATATACCATTTTGTTGTATGGCCAAAATTATTATTATATTATTATTATTATTCAATTCAAAAATATGAATACAGATTATCTGATGTCGCTTGATCGCATATTTCTTATTTCATTTTACCTCATTTTAAAAATGAAACATTCCAAATGGTCTTGAGTCGCTTAGATGCGCAACGTAAAATTAAAATATTTTTTTTAAGTTACGTGTTAGTAGAGATATGCTCTTATGTTATTAATGATGCTGCTGTTGTCGGCTTTAGGGGTTAACAGGTATCTGAGTGATGGTTAATCAGTCTTGGAGCTTCTTAGTAGTGATATACTCTTATGTTATTTTGATATTAAAATAGTGAATTACAGAAGATATTTTGGTAATTATGGTTGGATTTAATGTAATAAAATTACAAATCATCATTTCTGGGTTTAAATTGCTTCTCTTGATTTGTGTTTCGTTTCGTGGAAATTCCATGGGTCCCACTAATATGAACTTAACAAGTTGACAATTTCTTAACACTAAATCTGGTCTCCCTGCTGGGATAAAGTGATCCGTCTTTATCTCAAAATCCCAGAGAATTTTATACGTTTCATGCTCAAGAACAGATTCTGATTTATCCATATACCATTTTGTTGTATGGCCAAAATTATTATTATTATTATTATTATTATTATTATTATTATTATTCAATTAAAAAATGTGAATACAGATTATCTGGTGTCGCTTGATCGCATATTTCTTATTTATCTTATTTCATTTCACCTAATTTTAAAAATGAAACATTCCAAATGGTCTTGAGTCGCTTAAATTCCTAACGTAAAATTAATTTTTTTTTAAGTTACATGTTAGTAGTGATATGCTCTTATGTTATTAATGATGCTGCTGTTGTCGGCTTTAGGGGGTTAACAGGCATCTGAGTGATGGTTAATCAGTCTTGGAGCTTCTTAGTAGTGATATACTCTTATGTTATTTTAATATTAAAATAGTGAATTACAGAAGATATTTTGGTAATTATGGTTGGATTTAATGTAAGAGAATTGCAAATCATCATTTCTGGGTTTAAATAGCTCCTCTTGATTTTTGTTTCGTTTCGTGGAAATTCCATGGGTCCCACTAATATGAACTTAACAAGTTGACAATCTCTTTCTTTTTTGTTAATTAACACTAGATCTGGTCTCCTTGCTGGGATAAGGTGATCCGTCTTTATCTCAAAATCCCAGAGAATTTTATATGTTTCATGCTCAAGAACAGATTCTGGTTTATCCATATACCATTTTGTTGTATGGCCAAAATTATTATTATTATTATTATTATTATTATTATTATTATTATTATTATTATTGCCTTGAGTCGCTTAAATGCCCAAATAAAATTAGAATGGATTTTTACGTGTTTGTTTTATTTGTAATATTAAAATTGTGAATTACAGAAGATATTTTGGTAATTTTATAAGTTATGAGATTGCAAATCATCGTTTCTGGTTTAAATAACTCCTCTTGGTTTTTGTTTCTTTCGTGGAAATTCCATGGGTCCCGCTAGTATGAAATTAATTTGCTACCGTCTAAATTAGGAATAACACGAAATCAATGAAGGACCGGGAAAAAATATCGAAAAATATGAAAAGAAAAAGATGTATTTCTAAGTTTAATATCCCAGAATTCAATGACGTCTTGTAATAATGGTAAAGCTAGACGTCTGTAGGGATATTTATCAACTTGATTAATTCGCTATTTCATTTTGTAATTTGGTCCAACCAATTCTTTTACCCAATGTCTGCAAACAGATTCTAAATACATAAACTCAAAAGGAACCGAAATTATTGTCAGAATAATGGACTCTTTAACAAATCGCTTCCTTTCATTTGTTTTTCTTTTTCTCTCTCTTTTTTTTTTTCTTTTTCTTTTTTCTTTTTTTTTTCTTTTCAAAGCTACGGATTAAATAATACCACGTTTATTCTTCTGCAAGTAGTTGGATTGTAGATTGAAATGTCTTAAACAAAAAACTGAAACTGAAAAAAATCTACTCGCTTCTAAACGATTTATTAATCTATGTATCTATACATATATAAAAAGCAGTTGTATGTATGTATGTCCGGTGGAAACTACGAAAATAAAACAATTAATGACAAAGTAAATATATATACACATTCACTATCACCAGATCTTACACTTTGAGGGAAAATAATGAAGATTTGATTTATATTCGTGAAAATAATTAAAAAATAAAATTTAGATAGTAACAACATGGAATTTCTATTTTGGTTTGCCTTTAATATTTTAAATAGGAGATATTAATCGTTCTTTTCAGAGTGTCTGTAGACCTTTTTCTCTGGCGTTAACTCTTTTTTACATATAGATTTTAATGGGGCACACTGTGAGGATCCAACTCATGATTCAGTAATGATGGATCTGAGAAACTATTGGTACCCATTGGAGTGTTCGTTGTATCCGAAAACAGCTGAAAAGGAATGAATAATGTTAAATTAATGTATTTTCTTATATTCTTTTATTCTGTCACGGTAGAGGTGTCTGGTTACTGTCGTAAAAAATATACACAGTGATAACTGTTCAAATCCTAGGCGGATCTGTTTGCATTTCACATAATGCTAATACACTTGGGAAAGGTATGAAACCGACTATTCTTCCAAAGAACTTCGATTATTAATTAATTCGCTATTCTATTCTGTTTATTATATATACCACCCTATCAGTGGGGCATTAGAATGCACCGACTGCACCGACTGCCCCTCTGCAGAGGGTTAAGACTCCCCTAATGAGGCTGCCTGTTGACCGTGGGTGGCGACCCGTGGGATTTACGGATAGACCCCAGGTGTATGAGCAGTCCATGACTTGTAATACTCCACTTTGGCCATTTCTTGGGCTAGACGGGCGGTCAGAGAGTCCCCCTCCGATCAATCACGTCAAACCCTAGCACCTATATGACTGCCCCAACCCTTTTTAGCATATGGCTGCTAGAAGGCGGTGGCTGAGGGTCTACATGTCCTGGGAATGACGTTAAATTCTATCTGATGGTGAAGTTCCAGTTTTGAGGTTTGGGGAATGTGGAGTACCCCTTCATCACCATTGCTCCCTGATCCACTCTGACCCGGAGAGATAGTACCTGTTAGGGTCCCATCTATGGGTTAAATAGAAAAATGTGTTTATAAAAGAATTGAGTATCCATTAAGAATGACTTTATTTTAAAACTTTATCGGCATTAAATGACCCATTGAGGTTCATATGCCGTAAAACAAAACAAACCAAACCAATTATTATATATAAGTATACTTTTGATATAGATTATTATTTAATTATTTTATTTTGATTATATTACATATATATTTACCAACCCCTCCGCTCGAGCAGGATGTGACACGATGTCAAAGCGGAATTTAACAGGTTTGAATTCAGAGATTTCTTTCTCCTATACTGGTTACCTAGCCATGGTTAAAAAGCTCAGTCCGCCCTACTATTAACCCATAGCTGGAGGGAGAGTAGTTGGATTCATACGTTTCCCAATGATGTTAGCGCTATGCACAATGCAAACAGCTTCGTTGAGGATTTGAACTCGTGTTGACGAGTCCATTTCCTGGGACTTTAACCTTTAAACCACACACCTCCAACTTGATTACTATATATAATATAGTTTCGATATAGATTATTATTTAATTCTCTATCTAATTTTGATCATTATATATAATATAATTTCGATATTCTGTGACGAGAATTCTAAGAGGCCAGTGTTTTCAGATCAGGGGATGGAAAACTACCGAACGGTTATGACCTCAACTGACCCGAGAGGCGAGAATCTCGCAAGTCTCGTGAGACTTAGGTAACCAGTTTACAACCAGACCTCAGACAGGACAGATATCTCATACTTCGGTTGTGACTCCGCGCGGTGAATTAAAATGGGCTAAAATAAAGCTTTATCAAAGTAATAACAAGTCTTGTTAATTAATTATGCATGAGATTAAAAATGCCCTTAATAAGAAGCCCTTAGAATAGAAGAGACGACAAGAACTAAGAAGATAGAAAGAAGTAAAGAAGTAAAGAACTTAGACAATCACGATAGCTGAAATAGAAAAGGAAGAAGAAGGAAACGAAAACATGGCGACTAGACAAAGAAGCAATTAAGTGTGTAACTTTCTTGCTTATAGAAAACTTGTCGTATATAGTCGTGTATAGGTCGACTTTTGAAGATATAATGTTTAGCAAAAATGATATAGGTAAGTACAGCTGACGAATAATTATCCTAAACTTTAATAAAAGTGTCTCTACATCCTTTAATTATAATAGTGACCATCATACAACTCTTTGATATCTCTCTCTCTCTCTCTCTCTCTATATATATATATATATATATATATATATATATATATATAATCCGAAGACTCTCTCTATCACTCGTGTTTATGTACCCGCAACATAATAGTGACCATCTTACAACTCTTTGATATCTCTCTCTCTCTCTCTCTCTCTCTCTCTCTCTCTCTCTCTCTATCTATCTATCTATCTATCTATCTATATATCTCTATCATCCAAAGACTCTCTCTATCACTCGTGTTTATGTACCCGCAATATGAGTCCATAACAGTAGACCCGCCCTCGTGGTGGGGGTCCAGTGGCTTCGGCGCTGGATCTTTACAAGTTAATAGCGTTGATCCCAGGAGGCCATCCCCCCAAACAATAACTACCCCCTATATTTAAAAAGGCAGGGCTGGGTTTATTGCCCAGTGCTTGAGGCGCCCCCTATGAGGGGGAATGCCGAAGGGATCAACGCAATTTTACACCCACCACCCATGAGCTTCGGTTTGTGGGTAGTCCCACGTTAATAAGGGCCTTGTTCCTAACCCGTACAAGTGGGGTACGAGGTAAATACCATGAGTACATAACAGGGCCGTGTTAGCTCAGTCGGTAGAGCGTTCGGCTAGAAACCACAATGTTCCTAGATCGATACCGGCCCTCGCCAACTCAGCGTATGAGTAGCACAGGGACCTGTGCGCTACAGTAAGGAGCTGGTGGTAGGTTTGGCGCTTCATCTCAGACGCAAAAACAATCTCCTTCGTCTAGCGCAGTGCTTCTCAACCTTTTTCGGCTTATGGACCATTTTTTTATTCAAAAAATTCCCATGGACCAATCCTACTTTTACTTTTAAGGTGTTCCATTTCCACACTAAAATACTTAATGAAAAGACAAAATAGTCTATTTAACCTTTAAAATTTATTTCAGTCCATTCAGCTTGATCTTAGTGTTTCTGACACAAGATATCATAATTGATTTTGATGGAGTTACTCAATCCTAGTCTGATAGTTCCTCTGCTGTTGAGATCTAATTTATTTCTTTTCCTACTGAAAACATCCACAACAGCCGAAAATCCAAATTCCACCATCCATGTAGTAGGGAAAGAAATGATGCTTGCTTCTACATGTTTAAAAATATTTGGGTGTGAGTCCTTTATCGATATTTAGGCAAATACACCTTCTTTGTCAACTTTAAATTAGTTAATTTTTTGTGAAATGGTTAAAACATTTTGGTGGCTTCGAACTTTCTGTGGACCACTAGAAATGTTCTGTGAACCACAGATGGTCCAGCTGGACCACGTAGAGAATCACTGGTCTAGCGCTAGTGAAATGGGGATAGACTCCCTTCGCTGATTGGCTGATATCGACTTTAGGCCACCCCGACGACTTTACTTTTTATATTATATAATAGTAACTACTTCTGAGATAGTTAAATATTTAAAACATTTCTTCAGAAAAAATACTTCTTTCTTTAAAAAAAGAGATTCGTCATTTAAGAAGGATTGACTGTTGACATTTATAAAAGTAAGATTACTTCATTAGTACTTCATTATTTCTTTTGTACTTCATTATTTATTCTGTACTTTTTTATTTATTTTTTATTAATTTTTTCTTTCTTTATTTATTTTTATTTTTTGTTTTATTTTATTTTTTATTTTTTATTTATTTTATTTTTTTAATCTAATTTTCTTATTCTTTTTATTTTTTTTTGAACGAAGAAAACCGTGTGCAACTCATGAGCTTCGGTTTGTGGGTAGTCCCACGTTAATAGTCCCACGTTAATAGTGGGTACGAGGTAAATACCATGAGTACATAACAGGGCCGGGTTAGCTTAGTCGGTAGAGCGTTCGGCTAGAAACCACAAGGTTCCTAGTTCGATACCGGCCCTCGCCAACTCAGCGTATGAGTAGCACAGAGATCTGTGCGGTAAAGTAAGGAGCTGGTGGTAGGTGTGGCGCTTCACCCCAGACGCAAAAACAATCTCCTTCGTCTAGCACTAGTGAAAAGGGGATAGACTCCCTCGCTGATTGGCTGATACCTACTTTACTTTTTACATACATAACAGCGTTCGGTTAGAAACCGCAAGGTTCCTAGTTCGATACTGGCCCTCGCCAACTCAGCGTATGAGTAGCACAGGGATCTGTGCGGTAAAGTAAGAGCTGGTGGTAGGTGTGGCGCTCCATCTCAGACGCAAAAACAATCTCCTTCGTCTAGCGCTATTGAAAAGGGGATAGACTGATTGGCTGATACCGACTTTAGGCCACCCCGACGACTTTACTTTTTACTTACATAACAGTAACTACTTCTGAGATAGTTTAAAACATTTCTTCAGAAAAAATACTTCTTTCTTAAAAAAAAAAGAAATTCGTCATTTAAAAAGGATTGACTGTTGACATTTAAGATTACTACAAAGTACTTTATTATTTCTTTTTACTTTATTATTGTACTTTATTATTTTTTTTATATGTACTTTTTTATTTATTTTTTATTAATTTTTTTTTTTTTATTTTAATTTTATTTATTTATCTTTTTCTTTTTTTTTTTTTTTTGAACGAAGAAAACCATATCCAACTTTTTTTTTCTTTCTTCTTTATTTGAGGAAATAAAGGTTGGTAGAATTCGCAGAGAAAATTTTCCGAAATTGAAAATGAAGAATAATAAGGATTGGTTAACGAAGAATGTTTTTCACTTTACAAAGAATCTGCAATTACCGTTTTGTAGATTGGATGTTTGGAGATTCCTTTAAAATTTATTAAAAGAACATACACACAGAAAATAAA
>CM042181.1:31561848-31569348 GCA_023376005.1 Doryteuthis pealeii
TATATATATATATATGTTACTATATATATATGTATTATGTATTATTATAATATATATATTATATATATATATATATAATATATATTGTATACTGTTTACTGTTATATTGTTATGATTTTATGCTAGTTAGATTCTAAAATGTAGTTTTTTCCCACTTGGCAAGTAACACGAACATAAACCTCAAACACATTTCCAATAAGAAAGCATTTAACTTGCCCTAGAACTATAATAAAATATAATAATAATAATAATAACACATATATATATATATATAAATATAATATATATGTGTGTGTGTGTGTGTGTGTGCTGTGTGTGTGTTGTATATATGTATTCTTAGTTAAGCTAGTTAAATGGTTTCTTTATTGGAGCATGTGTTGAGGTTATTATACTAATATATATAATATATATATATATATATATATATTACACCACACACACACACACACAATTATATATATATATATATATATATACATTATATATATATAATATATAATATAAAAAAGTACTTGAGGTTCCAATCATGCAATTAACTGGATTACCCCCTTGATACATAAAACGAAATGAACTGTTAATGATATTTCAAGAGTGGTGGGGAGCATTCTTTTCTTTAACCAAAAAAAAGGTAGAATTCTATCTATTACAGAAAGAATAAGATTAATAAGATAATACAGATACAATAATAATATACGATAAGGTGCGAGTTAAGTTGGCGACTGAGGAATACAACTAACTTTTTCACTTGGGTTTTTATTTTCTTAAGTTTTGGTTTTTATACAGCAGGTTTACGATAAAGAAAACTTCAAATTAACCATATTACGCTTGCCTATTTATAGAACCGCCATAGAGAATTTTATTTCCGTGATAAAAGAAAATGAAAAGTAAATTCCTCTCTGGTTGCAAAGGGGATATTTCTTTTTTACAAAATAGAATATTCTAAGGAGTTTTTAAAAAATTTCCTTTTAGTTCCGAAATTCTAGTTCCCCATTAAAAGATTTCGTATCATTTTAAAGAATATTGTGACGTTTGAAATTATTCGTTGAATCGATCTTCAATCCTCCTTGGGGGTCATCAAAGAAGTACATTAGCCTGAGAAAGGAAATTTCGGTACCCAAAAACCCGAGAAAGAAAATGCCAGAAATAGATAGATAGCATTATATATAGATATAAATATTAAGATATTTAGAAATTATTCTTGACGAAAAATACCAACATTCTGCACAAAGAAAAAAAAATAAACAAAAAACTCCAAATGCTAGAAGCTTATACATAAAACAATATAACACTTAAACAAAATTATTCCCAATGCAGTACACACATTTCAAAATGCTATAGCACCATTTCCCATCAATTCTCCCCTTCCAGCCTCCACATCCATTAATATAATTTGAAAAAACTGGAACACATCAACCCTGAGATGGCACTTCGAAGTGCCGAAAGTAACCCGGACATGAACATTGATGCGACTAACACGAATTCCCCAATATTAAAAGTTGACCAGAAAACTTGAAAAAAATACAAATAAAATTGTTAAAACAGGAGATGTGTTTTTTGTTAATTCAACATGCATAAGATGATATATAGATAGTAGTCGATAAGATAATAGACAGACGACGGACAGACAGACAGACAGACAGATAGATGATAGATAGATAGGACTGGATATGCAATGTATCAATTACGAAATCACAACACGAATTCAATTAAAACCATTTTAAAATCTTCGAAATATCAGTTTATCTTCCTATAAAAAAAGAACATGTTCGGAAGACAAACAGACAGACATTAGCAGAGAGAGAGATGAGAGAGAGGGAGAGAGAGGAGAGAGAGAGAAGAGAGAGAAGACACACACACACACACACATACAAAATATATACTCGCACACACATAGTAATATACACAAACAGAGACACTGATACACTCACACACTTAACATCTGCTAGAGCTTTCTAGGGGGCGACTTAAATTAAACTTTCACCGCCAGCATAAAGCAACTGATCGTCTGTTTTACAGATGGATCTCTCTTGATCGTACAAAATATAATAAATGTATGTATTAAATAGTTTAAACACCGCTCTTAACGCCAGCTGTCAAATGGGCGAGACGTAAACGGATTGGGCTGATGAAAAGTCAGTAGGATGTCGCTCCTGGCAGTTGTTGTGTCTAGCCACACTGAGAGACGTGAAATGTCCGAAACACGGTGTTCTGTGACATATATATTATATATATATATATATATTATTATATATATATATATTATATGGTGAGAAAATTAATCCGACAATATAAGAAGAAAAATATTTTCAAAAATATAACAAACACATGATGTTATGATCAGGAGAAAACAATTTTATGTGTCAATACTTAAGTATTTCGGTATTATAATCATCAGGACACTGTTAAGGAATGTTTTTGTGAGGGACAAAATGAAAGATGTTAAGTGTATAGTGAACATTCTGTGTTTGTTATGTTTTTAAAATACTATCTTCTCATATATATATATATATATATATTATATATATATAATTCATTACAGACACCGTGTCTCGACGTTTCACGTCTATTATGTGGCCTAGACCACACAGCAACTACCTCTAACCAGGAGCGGAAAACCTGACTGACTTATTCTCAGTCCGATTCATTATTCCTCTCGGCCATTTGACCGTTATGGGGCGGTGTTAAACTATTAAATACATACATTTATTTTTATATTTTTTTACGATCACCAGAGAGATCCAGTCTGTACCCAAACAGATGGTCAGTGCTAAATGCATATATATATATGTATATATATATTATAGTAAAGTCGACGGAGCGGCCTAAAAGTCGGTATCGGCCAGTCATCGAGGGAGTCTATCCCCTTTTCAATAGCGCTAGACCAGGAGATTGTTTTTTAGCATCAGAAGTGGAGGCGCCATACTACCATCAGCTCCTTACTTTACCTCACGATCCCTTGTGCTACTCATACCTTGAGTTGGCGAGGACCGGTATCGAACTAGGAACCTTGTTGTTTCTAGCCGAACGCTCTACCAACTGAACTAACGCCGGAGAGCAAATAATAAAAGTTAAACCTAATGAGTCAGATATACCTACTAAAAGTTTCGCTTAAGTGCTCTTCAGGGCAAAGATCTGACTCTACCGACTGAGCTAACCCGGGAGAGGAATGTTTCTTACCAGCAAAAAATATTGGGTGGTCTCAGTATTTGGTTTGGTACAATCAGTGTTATAACAAATATAAAGTGCTCATTCGTAAGTAGAGCAGATTTATTCTATAGTGTAATATAATGAAAAGATGTAAAGACGGAGAGAGGAGAGAGAGAGAGAGAGAGAGAGAGAGAGAGAGAGAGAGAGTAAATATATTATATATATTAGATAGTGTGTGGGGTGTTAATGGTCACAAATAAAGACAAACGACTGGTGAAAGTGGATACATTGTATTGAACAAAGAAAAGTAGAATTTACAAGAAGTAAAGTGAAGTTACGTCCGACAATACAGTCTAGAACTGATCGTGTCGCTTGTCTTCAAGCTAAAATTGTCTTTGCTCTTATAGTAGTAGTTAGGATTATTCCATTATGTAAATAGGTTATATCACATATAACAGATAGATAATAGATAGATAGAGAGGGAGAGAGAGAGAGAGAAGAGAGAGAGAGAGAGAGAGAGAGAGAGAAAAAGGGAAAGAGACAGAGACAGACAGACAGACAGACAGAGAAAAGAGTTAAATCAAGATTATTATACTTTTACATATTGGACTATTCCAATAGCTTCTTAAGTAAACCTATCAAGGTGTAATAATTAGATTATCATACTGGGATATCACAGGTCCTGCTAGTCAAATCATTATACATTACAATATTGAAGTATTTGTAATAACTCTTAAGTAAACATCTCTAACGTTGTAATAATTAAATTATCACACTGTGGTATATCCACAGTCCTGCTAGTCAAGATTTATACTTTTTACATATTGAAGAATTGGTAATACCTCTTAAGTAAACATCTCTAACGTTTGTTAATAATAAATTATCATACTTTGGTATATCCACAGGTCCTGCTTAGTCAAGATTATTATTACTTTTTACATATTGAAGTATTGGTAATAACTCTTAAGTAAACATCTCTAAACGTGTAATAATTAATCATTCATCTGTGGTATATCCACAGGTCCTGCTAGTGTTTATAATACGAATGAAATATAATAGAAACCATGTCTGTGTTAATTTCCAATGGATTTTTCCTTGGATATTCCTGGAATAGGACACAGTCAATAATCAAAGAAAGGGAGACAACTCCGCTAAAAGATAAAAAACAAATCTTATACCCGGATATTGAAAACGGAAATAAGATGGATCTAAATTTCCCGGGGAGGGCGGGTAAATCTAGAAGGGTCCTTAGCTGAGAATCTGGACATTCCGGACTTTGTATGGATATTTCAATTTATGGAAGCGACCATTTCGGGTCGGGGATAACGTGAACTGGGATATATCGACAGAAATTACATTACAAATCAGCGAGGGAAAATACAAGAATTGGTGCGTGTTCACGCAGGCCGTACGCATGCGCACAAAGATATACTCTCACTTAAGTAAGTAAAGTAAGTAAAGTCGTCGGGGTGCCTAAAAGTCGGTACAGCCAGGAGAGCCAAGGGAGTTATCCCCTTTTCATTGGACGAGGATTTTTAGTGTCCGAGGCGGGGGCGCCACACCTACCACCATCCCCTCACGGATCGGGCAGACGTAAAATCATCGGGGTTCGCTCCTGTCGGAGTTAGTTGCTGTGTTAGTCACATGAAGCGCAAAACGTCGAAACCGGTGTCTGTGGAGATTTATATATACTTTCTCATCAGTTGCAGCTCGAATTTTAACAGCTACCTCTAGCCGGATCCGAACCGGACAGAATTTCGTTACAAAGTTCCTTACCCTTGTGGCTATCAACGACTGTTAGTCTAGGGTGAACAATTATTGCTACATACTTTACAGCGGTATGTTTTTACAATCACCAGAGAAACTCAAAATCTGTAAACAAACGGTCCGGCTAATGCCAAACGGTGAAGTTACAATTAATGTTCCCCTACATGCTTCAACCTGGGAGTGGGAAGCATATATATTCAGTCATCCACAGACACGTGTTCGAAGTTTTACTTTCTCATCAGTGCGCTCGACATTTTAACAGCTACCTCTAGGGAGAAATCGAAACCGATAGAATTTTCGTCTACAAGTTCCTTTACTCTTTGGCTATGGGGTCAGTGGTTACTTTGAAAGAGGATTTTGATATTTGGAGTGGGTCAATGTGTTGATGTCGCTATGTATCAGTGGACCGGGTATTTTGTTGAATATTTAGATTATACCTTTAAAGATTTTGTTGAGATAAATGGGTGTGTTTATGGGAAATGGTACTTTATTTTTCTATGATGTCAAATGCATTTATCTCAACAAAATCTTTAAGGGTATCTCTAAAATATTTTCAAACAAAAATACCCCCGGTCCACTGATACATAGCGGACATCAACACAATTGACCCACACTCCAAATATCAAATTCTCTTCAAAGTCAACCGACTGACCCCCATAGCCGAAAGAGTAAGGAACTTGGTAGACGAAAATTCTATCGGGTTTCGATTTCTCGGCTAGAGGTAGCTGTTAAAATGTCGAGCCGCACTGATGAGAAGTAAACTTCGAAACACGTGTCTGTGGATGACTGATATATATGCTTCCCACTCCCATGGTTGAGCACTGTAGGGGACATTAATTGTAACTTCACCGTTTGGCATTAGCCGTGACCCGTTTGTTTACAGATTTGAGTTCTCTGGTGATTGTAAAAACATACCGCTGTAAAGTATGTAGCAATTAATTGTTCACCCTAGACTAACAGTCCGCTGATAGCCACAAGGGTAAGGAACTTGTAAACGAAAATTCTGTCGGGTTTCGATCCCGGCTAGAGGTAGCTGTTAAAATGTCGAGCTGCACTGATGAGAAGTATATATAAATCATCCACAGACACCGTGTTTCGACGTTTTGCGCTTCATGTGACTAGACACAGCAACTAACTCCGACCAGGAGCGAACCCCGACTGATTTTACGTCTGCCCGATCCGTGAGGGGATGGTGGTAGGTGTGGCGCCCCGCCTCGGACACTAAAAATCCTCGGTCCAATGAAAAGGGGATAAACTCCCTTGCTCTCTGGCTGATACCGACTTTAGGCCACCCCGACGACTTTACTTACTTTTACTTACTTAAGTGAGAGTATATCTTTGTGCGCATGCGTACGGGCCTGCGTGAACACGCACCAAATTCCTTGTATTTTCTCCTCGCTGATTTGTAATGTAATTTCCTGTCGATATATCCCAGTTCACGTTATCCCGACCCGAAATGGTCGCTTCCATAAATTGAAATATCCATAACAAATGTCCGGAATGTCCAGATTCTCAGCTAAGGACCCTTCTAGATTTACCCGCCCCTCCCCGGGAAATTTAGATCCATCTTATTTCCGTTCAATATCCGGGTATAAGATTTGTTTTTATCTTTTAGCGGAGTTGTCTCCCTTTCTTTGATTATTGACTGTGTCCTATATCCAAGGAATATCCAAGGAAAAATCCATTGGAAATTAACACAGACATGGATTTCTATTATATTTCATTCGATATTATAAACTAACTAGCAGGACCTGTGGATATACCACAGTATGATGATTTAATTATTACAACGTTAGAGATGTTTACTTAAGAGTTATTACCAAATACTTCAATATGTAAAAAGTATAATAATCTTGACTAGCAGGACCTGTGGATATACCAAAGTATGATAATTTAATTATTACAACGTTAGAGATGTTTACTTAAGAGGTATTACCAAATACTTCAATATGTAAAAAGTATAATAAAATCTTGACTAGCAGGACCTGTGGATATACCACAGTGTGATAATTTAATTATTACAACGTTAGAGATGTTTACTTAAGAGTTATTACCAAATACTTCAATATGTAAAATGTATAATGATCTTGACTAGCAGGACCTGTGGATATACCCCAGTATGATAATCTAATTATTACAACGCTTGATAGGTTTACTTAAGAGCTATTGGAAATAGTCCAATATGTAAAAAGTATAATAATCTTGATTTAACTCTTTCTCTGTCTGTCTGTCTGTCTGTCTCTGTCTCTTTCCTTTTCTCTCTCTCTCTCTCTCTCTCTCTTCTCTCTCTCTCTCTCTCTCCCTCTCTATCTAT
The DNA here is from genome assembly GCA_023376005.1 of Doryteuthis pealeii. Classification (NCBI taxonomy): domain Eukaryota; kingdom Metazoa; phylum Mollusca; class Cephalopoda; order Myopsida; family Loliginidae; genus Doryteuthis; species Doryteuthis pealeii. The sequence goes on from CM042181.1 coordinate 31,569,077, forward strand.
CTATCTATCTATCTGTTATATGTGATATAACCTATTTACATAATGGAATAATCCTACTACTACTATAAGTAGCAAAGACAATTTTAGCTTGAAGAACAAGCGACACGATTCAGTTCTAGACTGTATTGTCGGACGTAACTTCACTTTCCTTCTGTAAATTCTACTTTCTTTGTTCAATACAATTGTATCCACTTTCACCAGTCGTTTGTCTTTATTTGTGACCATTAACAACCCCACAACACTATCTATATATATATATATATTTATCTCTC
>CM042181.1:31574348-31581848 GCA_023376005.1 Doryteuthis pealeii
AAAAGGAAGGAGAGACAACAACAACTCCAGCAAGCATCACTGTTTGTTTTGCCGTCACTGCACCAGAGATTGCCATTCAAAAATTGGTTGTTCAGCCACTCACGCAGTTGCAGATAAAAGAAAAAAGGGCACACTACGCCATTGTCTTCAGTAGACGGGAGGATGCCAACAACAATATATATATATATATATATATATATAATATATATATATAATACATATAATACATATATTTATAACTACATATATATATAATATATGTGTATTTATGTATATGTATTAGATATATATGTTATATATATATATATAGAATGGAACACGACTATAAATCTCAACACGTCTCCAACAAAGAAAGCATTTAAGTTTGGTTTGTTTTGTTTTACGGCATATCAACCTCGGTGGGTCATTTACACACACACACACACAACCACATACCTAAAAAATGCACAATGTTTCCTTTCAATACACACACTTACAGCGCCACATACTCACGCCATAAAATAGAATATTTGATGTCATATTTCAAAACCGTCTCCTTTTTCAAACTTCAAAAAATTTTTAAACAGACTGAATGACGGATTACCACTCGCTTTTCTCATTATTCCGTGATAAATAATTTCTTATCTCATGCCCTGAAGATGATCTAATTAATAGATCGAAACACTGCAGCGTCGGCCAATAAACTCACCACTTAACCATTTAAACCTGTGTTTTTCATTTTCCTTGATATATTACATACCGTCGGATTCACTTCCTTTCTTCACACACACACACACACACACAACACACATATATATTATATATATATATATATATATATATATATATATATCCTTAGTAAATATATCGACATTGTGTCCTGGAAACGAGTCCCGGGTAACTGCGTCATGCCTGACGAGTTTATGATGATTTTGACGTCGATCAAATCTCTTTTCTGTAATTTTCTGGTAAAAGAAAGAAAACGTAGCAGCAATTTCCCTCCAAATGATCAATAATCATTAATTATTTGTGACTGATATCAACAACAAACTCGGCTTTATTCGATTGTCTCTAATAATACCTCAATAAATGACTGAATCGCGTAACGCCAACGCTAATAGTCAGTCTCTATACACCAATTACTATCAGGTTTATATTCGGCTTACACAGCAAAATCAGTTCCAGATCTACGATTTTGAAAAACAAAAAAAAAGACTCAGCTGATATGTAAGTTGCTTTTAACATGGGATTTTATCTTGTTCACAATCTTTACAGTTAAGTATAATTAACGGGCTAGCCGGATATATATATATATATATATATATATATATATATATATATATATATATATATATTATATGAATAAGATATAATGAAAAAACAAAAGATGTTTACAACTGAAATAGGCTCATTAGGAGAGAAGTGTGCAAACCGTTTCGGTTTTTTTTTTTCAATTTTTTTTTTTATTAATTCCAACGTTTGACTAGCAGCGTTCTGTTTTTTACTAACGGTCCTTTTTCCCGTCTTATTTTTGTTGATGACCGACCCACGTCCGGTCGATACATTATAATGCGATAGGGTCCTCATATTAGTTGAGGATTGGGCCGGTGTTGCTTTTTAAAACCGTCGAGAGATTTGGCCCCGAAACGGGTTTGCACACTTCTCTCCTGATGAGCCTATTTAGTTGTAAACATCTTTTGTTTTTTCATTATATATTATTCATACTGTCGGATTAATTTCCATTTTATTTTCACACACACAACACACACACACACATATATATATATATATATATATATATATATATATATATATATATATATATATATATAATTTAATATACCAAGCGTGTTGGTAAATCCTTGCGGTGAGAAAAAAAACCCAGCAAATAGTTTGATTGTAAAAATATACTACCAAACATCAACCGGGGAGAAAAAATTTATGAAAAAAAGAAAAGACCAAGATAGTCGTACCAACAGAAAATAATCTATTGGTATAGTATTTGGCCAAAAGAAAAAACAATTTATATGTATATATATGTATATAAGATATATATATATATATATTCATATAACCGCTAGGAGAATAGCTAATAAGTAAAAAGTGCTCAATACCTAAGTAGAGCAAATAATAAAGATAAATATAATGAGTCAGACGAACCTACTATTAGTTTCGCTTAATGCTCTTCAGGGCTAAGATCTGACTACAGAGACAAGGAGCAAGACGAATTAAAAAATTATATATATATATATATATATATATATATATATATAACGTACCTACGTGAGTCAGACACTATCTACCTAGGTTTCACCCAAATGGTTCTTCAGGATGATTCTGACTGAAGGAGGTTGTCATAAAGTGTTTTTTATTGCTGTATCAGGTTTAGGGTAAAAATTAGCATAAATGTTGTAAAATTAAAAATTCCCCCGTTTTTTTGTTGTGTTTTTTGGGGGGGTTAATTGATATGTAAGTTGCTTTTAACAGGGGATTTTATCTTGTTCACAATTTTTACAGTTAAGTATTATTAACGGGGTAGCCATTTGAGTCAGATCTTTGCCCTGAAGAGCACTAAGCGAAACTTTTAGTAGGTATATCTGGCTCATTAGGTTTAACTTTATTATTTGCTCTCCGGGTTAGCTCAGTCGGTAGAGCGTTCGGCTAGAAACCACAAGGTTCCTAGTTCGATACCGGTCCTCGCCAACTCAGCGTATGAGTAGCACAGGGATCTGTGCGGTAAAGTAAGGAGTTGATGGTAGGTGTGGGGCTCCACCTCATTTGCTAAAACAATCTCCTTGGTCTAGCGCTATTGAAAAGGGGATAGACTCCCTCGCTGACTGGCTGATACTGACTTTAGGCCGCCCCGTCGACTTTACTTTACTTTACTTATTATTAACGGGGTAGCCATTTGATCTTTTAGTAGGTATATCTGACTCATTAGGTTTAACTTTATTATTTGCTCTACTTAGGTATTGAGTACTCTTTACTTTTTAGCTTCAGTCCGAAGGCCGGGGCACATCGGCCGAAAAGTTGTACAGATAACAATGAAAATTAGGACTATAGTCCGAATAATCCAAATACTGCTTCTTTTTTGTTTTTATTTTTCTTGTTTTTTATTTCTTTTTTTTTTTCATTAGTTTTTTTGGGGTTTTTTCACAATGCCGGTATAAGCAAAATATTTTCCTTTTCAGAGAATGGAACTAAAAAGAAAAAGCGTTGCATGGATCGAGGTTGCATTAATAGGCTGAACGCGGGAAAACCACCATCTTGTTTTGGCGGGGGGGGGGGGGAGAGGGTTGTATTTTTGCAGTCCTAGTTTCCTCTTTCTCTCTTTCATTCTCTCTTTTTTTCTCTTTCTCTTTTTCTTTTTTGTCTGTCCGAAAATCTCTCATTCTATCTGTAAGACTCTCACGCTGTAAACCAATCAGTCTCCCTCCCCCCCTCTCTCTCTCTCTCTCTCTCTCTATATATATATATATATTATATATAATATATATATATATATATTACACTTTTACAAATCAGATTGTTGTCCGAGTATATGATGATGTATATATACACACATATATATATATATATATATATATATAGAGAGAGAGAGAGAGAGAGAGAGAGAGAGAGACCTTATATATATATACAATACCAGTCAATTGAAACGAGAATATATTGGTAACAATCTCAAACATAAAAATAGGTCTTCAGATCTCTCTCTCTCTATTCTCTCTCTCTCTCTCTCTCTCTCTCTCTCTCTCTCCTTAGTCTCTCTTTCATTCCCTTTCTCTCTCTCTCTTTTTCTTTTTCTTTCTCTTTTTTTAGCCCTTTTTGTTCCATTTTTAAGAAAATAACGAACTCTTGCACGCTCAAAGCTACGTGCACAAAGGCGTTGTTCTAGTGAAGGTTTCTGTCGCCGCTACTCAATCTTTTCAGTCGTTCGTTGCCCCTCCACCCCCACCCCAGACACTCACACGCAATTTTCTCATCACCCCAAATAAAGTTGCCGATCCACTGACAGCCGATGACAAAATAAAATAAAAATGCCTTGCACACAATTCCATTATCATTAAAAAAAAATTGACAAATAGCTTTTATTAGATTGGGAGGCCCATTGTATTATAATGGATAGCAAGTCTCACAGACCCTTCTACTGAATAGCGAGTTCGATCCTCTCTGGACGCCCCATTCTTTCGACCTTTTGTCACATTCTACCCGCTGCGAACGGGTCGGGTATATATATATATACCAACCCCTCCGCACGAGCAGGATGGGACACAAGCTCAATTTCTTAAGCGGAGTTTAACAGGTTTGAATTCAGAGTTTTCTTTCTCCTAGACTGGTTACCTAGCCATGGTTAAAGAGTCCAGCCTGCCCTGCTATTTACCCATAACTGGAGGGAGAATTGGATTCATACATTCCCACGGGTATTAGCGCCATATGAAATGCCAACAGCTTTGTCTAGGAATTGAACTCGGGTTGACGAGTCCATTTCCTGCGACTTTAACCATTAGTCCACGCGACTCCGGGTCAGGTATAAGGGTGTCCCATCAGAGTGTAATGATTAGCAAGCTAGATACTTTACTACTGAATAGCGAGTCTGATCCTCGCTGGATGTCACATACTTGCAACGGTATGTCACATCCTCACCGTGGCGAACTGGTAGGGTAGTACATCGAGAGTACAAGACTAGACACAATTGAGTGGGAAAGGTGATTCAATGGGAATTGTGCAAGAAACTAAATTTTCACCATGCAACCAAATGGTAATTGCATAAAACAGAACCCACCAGCGAGAATGAGCCACATCACAGCCTTTGGTACCTTGAGATACAGACGGATCACCTCATCTCGGTTTGGAGTGTATTTGGATATAGTGTTAATAAACAAGAAAAAGAGAACGTATCATATCGTTGGGTTTTTTTGTGTTTTTTTTTTGCCATCCCGGCGGATCACAGAATGAAAATGATTTTTTTTTTCAAAAATGAAAAAGTAGACAAAATACTTGGGCCTTTAAGAGTATTTACGGGGTTTCGTTGGAGCCCTTATTCTCCATTAGTGGCTATTGTTCGGACGAAAGAAGGAAACAAACACGAATATAAAATACAGACACATGTAATATAAAAAAAAAGTACAGATATGTTGTTGATGGCATTTGCTACAAGACTTATCTGTGAGGGGAAATAATGTTCGTTGGAGAAGTGGCTCTAGAAAGGGAATTCTGGTCGTTGTGGTTGTAGAGTTCTGTAGAGACGCGTCCGTTTTGTCGGTTCTCGTCCGATACGTAAAAGTAGGGGATGCTCTTTTAGAAGCTTCTCGCCTGGGTAACTGTTCTTTGAAATGACGGTGGATGGGGCCCTTTTTAAGTTGGCTATTTAGGTCCTCAGCCTTCTGATAAGTATGCTGTCGAAACGGCCTTCAGTAGTATGCTATTGAGACAGCCTTAGAAAGTGTGCTGGTTAAAAAACGCCTCCGTCCAGGTCGACGGCCTACAGACAAGTGCCGGGGTTTAATTCTGGCGCCAAAATCGTATTGGCGATTCGCCCTCTAGCGGCAGGGAAAGATAATTCTCTATCAGATTTCCGATACCTTACCGGAAAACTGAAACCTGTGAAAATGAAGGTAAGGTCGTACCAATTATAATTGAGGACTTTGGAACGGTTCCCTTGAAAAGGTGTCTGGATGAATTGGAAATTAGAAGAAGAACCAAAGACCATGCAAACAGCAACATTGTTAAGATCGGCTAGAATACTCAGACGAGTCCTGGAGAACTAAGGAGTCTTTCTGTCGGTCACACTCCAATGAAATATGTGCGTTATTTGTGGGGTGAGATTGGAACGGATTAATGGCATTTCAATTTATTTCAATGGCGATAATTGATTTGATATACGAGGAAATTGAGTTACCGGCGAAACGAATCAAACTCGAGTTAAGATACCATTGTATATTGTTGCATATGTTACATATATTGTTACATTTAGATTGGCATAGCTTATCATTTTTAACAAGTAGTGTAAAGTAATGGCACTTACATGGGCTAGACGTGCGTTTGGAGAGGCCGCCTCCGATCAGTCAACTGTTCACGTCAAGCTTTAGCACCTATATTATTGTTTCAACCCCATTGTCTTTATGGCAAACCCTTAACCCTTTCTTATCATGTATGTAGGTAATTCCACGTCAACTCATCCAGTCTCATATTAGTTAAATAGAAGAAAATGAGTAAACGTTAACAGAAATGTGTTTTAAAAATTAGTTATAAAAAGAATTTTTAATACCTATCTGTATACCTGTCTGTCTGTCTGTCTGTCTATTTTACGGGACAGGGATACATGCTCTCATTCGAAGGTGGAACATTACTATTGAGAGAAACGGTGCCTATGTGGAGAAGTAGGGATGTCCAAAAGAAATTAGCATTACTGTTGACTCACCTATGTGGAGAAGTAGGGATGTGATCCACAGAGAACAGCTTCATTTTGATGTATGGTACATGTTCCTGTGTTGGTAATTATTACCTGTCCTAAACAAAATTGGCATTACTTTTTGATTACCTATGTAGAGAAGTAGGGATGTGATCCACAGCGGAACAGCTTCATTTTGATGTATGGTACATGTTCCGTGTTTGGTAATTTATACCTGTCCTAAACAAATGGCATTACTTTTTGATTCACCTATGTGGAGAAGTAGGGATGTGATCCACAGAGGACCAGCTTCGTTTTATGTATGATACATGTTCCTATGTTGGTAATTATACCTGTCCTAAACAAAATGGTATTACTTTTTGATTCACCTATGTGGAAAAGTAGGGATGTGATCCACAGAGGACCAGCTTCATTTTGATGTATGATACATGTTCCTGTGTTGGTAATTATACCTGTCCTAAACAAAATGGCATTACTTTTTGACTCAACTATGTGGAGAAGAAGGGATGTGATCCACAGAGGAACAGCTTCATTTTGATGTATGATACATGTTCCTATGTTGGTAACTATACCTGTCCTAAACAAAATGGCATTACTTTTTGAAGCACCCTCGTATCTTTGGCATAAATGACGTGCCCATAAAATCGTAACAAAAATTGTCCAATATTTGTAAAAATATAATAATCTTGATTTAACTCTTTCTCTGTCTGTCTGTCTGTCTGTCTGTGTCTGTCTGTCTGTCTCTCTCTCTCTCCTCTCTCTCTCTCTCTCTCTCTCTCTCTCTCTCCAATAACCAGAGACAATTGGAATGTGTGAGATATAGGTAACATATCTCAAACGCAGATTTCTCACTCTATCTATCAATCTATCTATCTATCTATCTCTACTCTGTCAATCTTAGTCAATCTTCCCTTTCTCTCTTTCATTCTTTTTCTTTATCTCTTTCATTCCGCTCTCTTTCTCTTTTTCTGTCGGTCTCTCCCATCATTATGATTAAGGATTGTGTTATTTATGGGGGAATCGCGTTCAATACAAGGGTAAAGTATTATATATATATATATATATATATATATATAATATATGTGTTGTGTGTGTTGTGTGTGTGTGTTGTG
>CM042181.1:31586848-31589348 GCA_023376005.1 Doryteuthis pealeii
TAATAATATTGATACTTCTATTCAGGGTTACGACCAAGTGAAGGTTGAGGATTGTCAGGTGTCTATAGTAAAAATCAGTTTATTATCCATTTAGAATAATAGTTCATTTTTTATTATAGAAACTAGATTATTCGTGAAGCATAATTCTGATTTTAAGTGCAGTCCATGATGATATTGATACTTCTATTCGGGAAGGATTACGACCATGTGAAGGCTGAGTATTATCAGGTGTCTATCGTAAAAATCAGTTTATTTTTCATTTGGAATTATAGTTCATTTTTATTATATAAACTAGATCATTCGTGAACTATGATTCTGTTTTTAACTGCAGTCCATAATGATTTTGATACTTCTATTCGGGAAGGATTACGACCAAGGTTGAAGGTTAAAAAGCTATCAGATAATTCGGGTGTATTTTCAATAAATTCAGTTTATTTTACATTTAGAATAATTATTCTTTTTTTCATGATATAAACTATATTTTGGGTTTTAACTGCAGTCCATGATGATATTAATACTTCTATCCAGGAAAAATTACGACTAGGTGAGAGTTAGGGGTTGAAAACCTACCAGATACTTCGTTGTATATATATATTATAGTCATACACAGACACCTGTTTCGACTTATCAAGTATCTTCAGTGTGGCTAGACATTTGTAAGCTACCTACGGCCGGAATTGAAATCTGATCGGTTCAGTGTCAGGCTATATAGTCACCTACAGAATGCGAAGGGGATTTTAACTGTTTTGATATACACATCTGTATGTATGTAAAGGCCGCCATAGAGTGTTCCATTCCTTATATAAGAGAGCATTGCGTTTACGCTTTAGTTGGCGGTCGTCAGCAACTCCCCCCCCCCAGTGCTCAACCCCAGATTATGTTATATTATATTATATCATATTGATATAAACTAGATGGTTCCTGAACCCGTTTGTTTCGGATTTTAACCACAGTCAATGATTATATCAATACTTTTATTCAGGAAGGATTACGCCGAAGTGAGAGCTGGTGGTTGAAAACCTGCTAGATACTTCGGGTGTCTTTAGTAAAATTCAGTTTAAATTCAGTTCATTTTCCATACAATATATATATATATATATATATATATATATATGTACTGCTATATGGCTGTACCACCTGGACCCTAACGAAGCACCTTGAGAATAAACTGGATGGGAGCTGCACAAGAATGCTGCGAGCGGTCCTGAATAAGTCGTGGAAACAGCATCCTACAAAGAAGCAACTGTATGGCCACCTGCCTCCCATCTCACAAATCATACGAGTAAGGAGGGCTAGGCATGCAGGACACTGCTGGAGAAGCAAAGATGAGCTCGTAAGCGATGTAACTACTGTGGAGGCCAACACATGGACATGCTAATGTGGGCCGCCCAGCCAGGACCTACATCGACCAACTATGTAAGGATGCTGGATGCTGCACGGAGGAGCTCCCAGAGTCGATGAATGATAGGAAAGGTTGGCGAGAGATCGTCATGGATATCCGTGCAAATTGCGCGACATGATGATGATCATGAGGATGATGATATTATATTATATTATATTGATATAAACTAGATGGTTCTTGAACCCGTTTCTTTCGGATTTTAACTACAGTCCATGATGATATTAATACTTCTATTCAGGAAGGATTACAACTAAGTGGGGGTTGAGGGTTAAAAAAAGCTATTCTTCGGGTATATTTTCAATAGAAATCTACAGGCTTGAAGTCGGAGATTAATTTATTTTCCTTTTTCTTTTTTTTTCTTTTTTTTTTTTTTTGAGTAAAATTATGTTTATTTTGCATTTAGAATAATTGTTCAATATTTTTCATGATGTAACCTATGTTTTGGGTTTTAACTGCAGTCCATGATGATATTGATACATCTATTCAGGAAATATCACGACAAAGTGAGGGTTGAGGATTGAAAAAGCTATCACCTACTTCCGGTGTATTTTCAATAAAATAAATCTTCAGGCTTGAATTCTGGCTGGTCATTTTTCTTTTTTTAAACATCATTTATATATATATATATATATATATATTATATATATATATATATATATATATATATATATATATATATTAAATTTATAAACACACCGTTGAGTGAAAATACTAGGCCGCAATCATCAGTGATGAACCCAAGGTCAACAGGTGTTTCGGGTCATTACTCACCATAGACCCTCGCTCAGGAGACCCCAACCGGACTGATCAATTCCCGGTTTGCGACCTAGTGGCACTTATCCAAACGTCGCTCCTGCGGATCCAGAGCCATCTCGATGCTTTCTCAGCAACTCCTGTTATTTCTTTTATGGCTCTCATACTTTGCTGGCCCCTAATGCCAAGGGTCTTAAACACCTTCAAAAGTGACCTGCCAGCAAAGCCACAGCATCCAACCTCGAAAGGTTCATTTCGGGCCTTCCAGTCATTTCATCTGCATTCGACCACAAGCTCTTGGTATTTGGCCGTCTTCCTACAATTTGCCTCCTCTAACCTATCCTC
>CM042181.1:31594348-31654348 GCA_023376005.1 Doryteuthis pealeii
TTTCTAACACCATCTCGATTTTGTTTTTTCAGAAGAAGAATGATAGCCCCATAAAAGATCTGCCAACAATTAATCTTCACAGAAACGCGCTCTCAAATTGGCGCGAAAATTCAATGAGTACAACTAACAATGCCACGCGTTCGCCTCGTTTTCAATTGTTCATAATTCAATAAAAAGAATTTTGTTTTCGTTGCTGTTGTTCTTGTTCTTGTTGTTAGGAGCGAACTTAATTTTAAACAATCGCGAAAATTTGAATCCTCTGTGACTGCAGGGTTAATCAAAGATTTCGTTAAAAAGATATAAGGCTTCCCAGCCGATAGCGAACAGATAGAGCAACAACAACAAAAAAATAGAAAAGAAAAGAATGGTTTCGAAATCTTGGGGAAAGCTAACCGGAAGTTATAAAAAAGCGGAAATTAAAAAATATTACTGAGCAATAACTGGATTCAAATAACCATATCGCCAATGTATAAGTTTTTTATTCTTTTGGTGGGACAAAAAATAACTGAAATTTATACGATAAATTTAGTACAATATAAAATATTAGGTTATCTAAATTAATAATGGAGATTGTCTCTATTTCTGTCTGTAACAAAAACTACGTCATAGCTATACGTCACAGATTACGTCACAATATTCTTATGCTATATACACCCAAAATTTGAGTAAGCAATTTAAAAAATTTTTTTTTACTCTCGTCCTTTTTTTTACAGTAACATCTTCTTCTATTAATAATGTAGATTGCCTGTATTTCTGTCTGTAATAAAAACTACGTCATAGCTCTACGTCACAGATTACGTCACAATATTCTTATGCTATATACACCCAAAATTTGAGTAAGCAATTTTATAAATTGTTTTTTACCCTCGTCCCCCTTCTTTTTTTTTTTACAGTAACAAGAAGTTAACTAAAAAGTTTACAAATAAATAAATACCTACGATTTTGTGTAAAATTGATGTGGAAAATATTCAAAATAATTGTTTGATTATTACATGCACGCAACTCATCATCAGGGGTGATATGTTCCATTTTTTTTAATTATATTAATAAAGAGGCTGAAAGGAGAAGAATGATGGCACTTCGAAGTGCTGAAAGTACTCGGGACTAATCCAGGAATTCCACCCAAATATTAAAAAGTTGGCCAGAAAACTTGAAAAAAATCAAAAATAAAATTGTTAAACAGGAGATATGTCTTTTGTTTAATTCACCATGTATGAATGAAAAAATGGTGCCCAATTTATTTATTGATCTACTAGGAAAAAAAAGAAGACGGGGCTAGGGTTAGGGTTAGGGTTTAGAGTTAGGTTTAGGTTTAGGGTTAGTTTAATGGGAAAATAAATAATTTATCAGTCAAGAGTGGTTCCCCTTTGATCATGTTAGACTTAAAGGAAATAACCATATATATATATATATATATATATATATATATATATATAGAGAGAGAGAGAGAGAGAGAGAGAGAGAGAGAGAGAGAGAAGAGATGAAAACACGCACTATGCTGTTAAAGTGAAAACATTTTATATCATATTCATAGCTTATATTGAACAATATTTCGATTTATAAAAATCATCTTCAGAGCTTGTTTTTACTCCGGACTCATCTTCAGCTCCTCTCTCGATGAGTCCGGAGTAAAAACAAGCTCTGAAGATGATTTTTATAAATCGAAATACTGTTCAATATTAGCTATGAATATGATATAAAATGTTTTCATTTTAACAGCATATTGTGTGTTTTTTTAATCTTTTTATCTATACTTATACCGTCGGATTCAAAGAAAATTAAACAAATTCTATTAGCATATGGTCACCCCAAAGAAACGGTTTCAGCAATAATGATGCTATACAAAGACACTAAAGCGATGGTACGCTCACCTGATGGCGACAAAGATTTCTTTAACCTCGCCGCCGGAGTCCTTCAAGGAGACACATTGGCACCATATATATTTATAATATGCCTAGACTACGTACTCCAAACATCATTAGATACCATAAAAGAAAAAGGTTTCACACTGAAAAGGGCAAGAAGCAGGTGATTCACGTACCTGGGTGGTAATATCTTCTCCACATAGAGCGATGTTAATACACGGATAGCAAAGGCATGGTCGGCCACAAATAGATTATCAGTCATATGGAGGTCCGATCTCCCTGATAAGCTAAAGCGACGGTTCTTCCAGGCTGTTGTTGTGTCGGTGCTGCTATATGGCTGCACCACCTGGACGCTAACAAAGCGTCTTGAGAATAAGCTAGATGGGAGCTGCACAAGAATGATGCGTGCAGTCTTGAATAAGTCGTGGAAACAGCACCCACAAGGAGGCAGCTGTACGGTCACCTGCCCCCCATTTCACAAATTATCCGAGTGAGACGGACAAGGCATGCAGGACACTGCTGGAGAAGCAAGGATGAACTCATAAGCGACGTTCTCCTGTGGAAGCCAACTCATGGACATGCAAGTATGGGGCGCCCAGCAAGGACCTACATTGACCAGCTATGTGAAGATGCTGGCTGCAGAGGAGCTCCCAGGTGTAATGAATGATAGGGAAGGTTGGCAAAGGATTTTCATGGATACCCGTACTGCATGCGCGACATGATGATGATGATGATATATATATATATATATATATATATATATATATATATATATATATATATAATTATTAATATACTATATATATACAATATATAAATAGCAAATAAATGCTCTTTTTTCTCCACAAGTGTATATCATCAGTTCATATGACTTTCGTTCATTTTACATATACCAAAATGCGCGTGAAAGCTAGAGAGAGAGACAGAGAGAGACAGAGACAGAGAGACAGAGAGAGAGTGCGTGGAGGGGAGTAAGAGAGAGTAGAGGACTTATACCTAAGGGTTACACGGAGTGTTTCGATAAATATATATTCTTTCAACAGCTCTCTAAGTAAAGTGATTTTTCACGCTATATTTCCCAACATATCCCTCCCCCGCCACCGCACCCGCACCGCCACCACTCCATCACCCTCCTTTTTCCAGTGGCCCTAAGGGACACAAATTACAACTTTCAACACTGAAGGACACTCACAGGACGCAAGGATGGTTGCACAAAATATCAGTTCGGGGGCCATTGTCTTTCCAACATTCCAACAGTTTCATTCTGTCCAGATGTTGTTGTAGATGGTGGGGTCTGGAATTTCATATATTTGGCGAGTTTCGAAAAAAGTACTCTGAATAGGAACAAGTATCCTGCTGTTATATTGTCATTGCGGGCTTACAAACACGAGTTCTTGTGTGATAGAGAGAGGGGGGCATTTAGAGAAAGACAGACACACACAGAGAGAGAAAGAGAGAGAGAAAGAGAAAGAGAGAAAGAGAAAGAGAGAGAAAGAGAAAGAGAGAGAAAGAGGGAGAGAGAGAGCGGGGGAGAGAGAGAGATGGGGGAGAGAGGCAGAGAGATACAGAGATATAGCATTGACTTACTTGTCTGTTACTTTCTATCTTCTTTCTTTCGGCCATCTTTGATCATTGCAAGATAGATAGATAGATAGATAGATAGATAGATAGATAGAATGAGACAGAGACAGATAGACAGACAGACAGACTGACGGACTGACAGACAGACATACATACAGATATTTGGGATCTTGCAAGTAGATAGATAGATAGATAGATAGAGAGAGAGAGAGAGAGAGAGAGAAAGGAGGGAGACAGAGAGATTTAGGATCTTGCAAGTATATATATATATATATATATATATACTTGTAAGATCCTAAATCTCTCTCTCTCTATATATATATATATATATATATATATATATATACAGAGAGAGAGGGGGAGTCAGGGAGAGACAGACAATCAGAGAGGCAGACAGACAGACAGAGACAGAGAGATTTGGGATCTTGCAAGTAAATAGATAGATAGAGATAGAGAGAGGGGGGATATAAGAGAAAGACAGACACAGAGTTACAGCGTTGACTTACTTGTCTGTTACTTTCTATCTTCTTCCTTTCGGCCATCTTTGATGATCTAGTGCCGTTTCCTTTACTTATTTCTATCTTCTTTATTTCTTGTCGTCTAGATTCTTTTTATCTTCTTCTAACTAAGGGCTCGCATAATTAACTAACAAGACTTGGTATTACTTGTACAAGATTTTATTTCACTATTGGCCATTTTCAAATACCGCGTGGCCTGAGCAAATCTCCACAGAACACGTCTGTCCTGTGTGCCATTTAGGTTGAAATTGACTTAACTAAGCCTATTAAGTGACTCGTGAGATTCCCGCCTATGGGGTCAGAGTTCCCAAACGGTCTGTATTTTCCACTTGAGCCCTTTGCATTCTCGCTACACGTGTTGTCAAAACTCCACGTCACCATACAAGAGAGAGAGAGAGAGAGAGAGAGAGAGAGAGAGAGAGAGAGAGAGAGAGAGAGAGAGCGTTGACTTTGTCTGTTACTTCCTATCTTCTTCCGTTCGGCCATATAGCCTATTCTGATTCCTTTACTTCTTTCTATTTTCTCATTTCTTGTCTAGATTCTTATCTTCTTCTAACTAAGGACATGCATAATTAACCAACAAGACTTTGTTGTTCTTGACCAAAGTTTTATTTTACTGCCCATTTTCACCGCGCGGTCTGAGTTCAACCCCGCAGTCACACGTCTGCCCTGCGTAGCATTTTGGTTAAAACTGGTTACTTAACTAGACAAATCACGTGACGTTCGAGATTCCTGCCTTTATCGACGGTCTGTATTTTTCAACGGAAACCTGCCCGTCTACGTTCTGATTTAAAGGTCAATGGCCCTTATTCTACAGGTGTTTGTGAATAATCTACGCTACCACCTATTTAATTGTCCAATGGTTTCATGATTTTTAGCGTAAGAAGATATTTTTCATCATGCTTATTTGCTTAGATTCAATGTCAAGGCTGACAACGATAGTAAAAGCTTTGGGGACGGAGTTCATGAGTTTTACTGGTTCACAGTCCAGGAAAAGCACCGGCCTATATGCGAACTCAAATAAAATGCAATTGATATGTTTTGAAGAAGATGGAGACATTTCCACACTGGGTGACTGTTGTGGGGTTTTAAGGGGTCAAATAAGAACAAAACGACGGGTAACAAATGTAGGAAAATGTATTAACAAAAGAGTAGACAAATTACAGTACAGAGAAGTGGGAAATACGTCCGACAATAGAGTTATGAGCTGACTCGCATTGGCTTACTCTTCAAGCCATAATTGTCCCTGCTACTTATAGTAACAGTCGGCACATACCATTGGTCTATAGGGTATATCACCTATAACAGTGACCGAGGATATGAGGCGGTCAAATTCCGAATTCCTCATAAGAATTTATAAGAAAATGAAGGACTTAGCTGTCTTTTTTAACAACCATCAACAAATTATTTATTTGTCTATTGTGCCTCCTCGGGCATCCCCTTTTTATGTTTTCATAAATCTTTGATAAAACCAAACAAGATTCATTACACTATTGTTGCATAATTTATGTGGTAGCATAAATTATTGACAAACACCAGTATAATAAGGGGCCATTGGCCTTCAAATCAGAGCGAGGTCGAGTAGTAGATTTCCGTTGGAAAAATACCAGACCATCGGTAAAGGCGAGAATCTCGCACGTCACGTGATTGACTTGTTAGGTAATCAGTTTCAACCTAAATGGAACGCAGAACAGACGTGTTCTGTTGAGGTTGGCTCAACCGCGCGGTGAATCAGAACGGGCAGTAATAAAATCTTTGATCAAAGAAAAACAAAGTCTTTCAGTTGATTAATGCATGACTTAAAAAGAAGCCCTTAGAAAATGAAGCAGCAAGAAGTTAGAATCTAGATAACGATGGCCGAAACAAAGAAGTAGAGGAAACAGCACTAGACGATCATAGCCGAAAAGAAGATAGAAAAAAAGAAATGGAAGCAAGTCTTAACCCCCTCTCTCTCTCTCTCTCTCTCTCTCTCTCTCTCTCTCTTCTCTCTTTCCTATCCTATCCTATCCTATCCGAGAAAAACTAACATTTTATAACGAGGGGGTAATCAAGAGATACTTAGAGGGGAGAAAATTCTCTCTCTCTCTCTCTCTCTCTCTCTCTCTCTCTCTCTCTCTCTCTCTCTCTCACCCGAAGACTCTCTCTATCACATGAGAGCCCTCTTGTTTAAATATATATATTTACCAACCCCTCCACACGAGCAGGATGTGACACAAGGTCAATTTATTAAGCGGAGTTTAACAGGTTTGAATTCAAAGTTCTCCTTCACCTAGGCTGGTTACCTAGCCATGGTTCAAGAGCCCAGTCTGCCCTGCTATTTACCCATAGCTGGAGGGAGAATTGGATTCATACCTTTCCCAAGGGTATTAGCGCTATGTGAAATCTAAACAACTTCGTCCAAGAATTGAACTCGGGTCGACGAGTCCATTTCCCACGACTCTAACCATTAGACCACGCGCCTCTTGGTTATATACCCGCAATGGACTATATAACACTTATAGGGATCGGCCCCTATATTTTTATAGGGATCGGCCCCTATATTTTTACGGCATGTGGAATTGACCAAATTAAAATAATTAAGTTTTCTTAAATAACTAGTTTTACAATGGTATGTCATGAGTTTAGAATTAGGTAAATAAAAGAGAATCGAATGAATATTAGTTTAGAAATATTTTAGAAACAATAGAAACAATGGTTTAAATTTATCCGATAATTTATGTCACCAGAATTCCACAGATACCAAAATCATTCGATATTGCATCATTGCAAATCACCTGATATTTGAGGAATATTTTAGCTTAATGATCACAATAGACAATTACAAATAGAATTATAAAAAGACCCTTTTAGCTGAAAGACCAGACGGAGAGTGGGAGCTTACGCTCTTTCCGACTCGACAGAGTTGGAGCTGATGCTCCCAACTCGACACAATGGGGAGAATACACTGTCCGAAAACATAAAATACGATTCAACAGTCTTATACATATAAATTGTGGGGACCCATAACTCTTCAACTCCTCAACTAAACAGACACCAAACAACTACGGTCCCTACACACTATTTATATAATATCCATCAAAATATCAAATTCTGTTAACTAATTCATCCGATAGTTAAAAGAAATAGTTGAGCATTGGTAGTCAATTTGATTCTCACTGGGTGCCCCATATTTCTTACCTTATTAGTTAATTAGTAATTTAGTGAAATAGATCACAAATTAGGGTTGAGCCTATTCTAGTAGTCACCACGTCAAGCGGAATTTAACAGGTTTGAATTCAGAGTTTTCCTTCTCCTAGACTGGTTGTTTAACCAAGGTTAAAGTATTGGATACCCTCTATCGTTTAGTGAATTTGATCACAAATTAGAACTGAGCCTATTCTAGTAGTGACCACCCCAATCGGAATTCAACAGGTTTGAATTCAGAGTTTTCCTTCTCCTAGACTGGTTGCCTAACCAAGGTTAAAGTATTGGATACCCTCTATCGTTTAGTGAATTTGATCACTAATTAGAACTGAGCCTATTCTAGTAGTGACCACCCCAAGCGGAGTTTAACAGATTTGAATTCAGAGTTTTCCTTCTCCTAGACTGGTTACCTAACCAAAGTTAAAGTGCCTAGTTTGCACTACTATTCACCTATAGCTGGAGGGAGAGTAGTTGGATTCATACCTTTCCCAAGGGTATTAGCGCTATGTGGACTGTAGCTTCGTCCAGGATTTGAACTCGGGTCGACAAGTCCATTTCGTTTGACTCTAACCATTACACCACGCGCCCCCATTTACGACCTTATGCCAGACTTTGTAAATAACTACATACAACTTTTGTAACTTTAATCAAAACTTTTAATGAAGTTCGAAAATATATTTTATAAAATTAATTAAATATTTATCGTTTAATTTTTAGGTAATTTTCATCTTCGAATTTAATTATCATTTTAAAAAAAAACTTCAATTTAATTGACACCTGGATATAGAAAATGGCTTTTTCCATTTTATAAAAGATTGTACTAGATTTGACCATTTTAAAATCTTTGATCATCCTGCACATGGGGCCTAGAATAATCCAAATGCACCCCCAGGAGAGAAGGAATGAACCTCCCCTCCGCTCGTGAAAAAAACGAATTGTGCAAAATATGAAACTAAACTGTATCTAGGGGGTGAGGCTCCTGTAATAGCTATAGAAAATGGCTTTTTACATTTCATAAAAGATTGTACCAGATTTGACCCTTTTAAAATCTTTGATCATCCTGTACATGGGGCCTAGAATAATCCAAGTGCACCCCCTGGAGAGAGAGGAAGGATTCACCACCAACACCACACCCACTCGTGAAAAAAAAACGAATTGTGCAAAATATGACACTAAGCTGTATCTAGGGGTGAGGCTCCTGTACTGGAATCTGGTTATGCTAAACACTCTCCTTAAAACGTGTGTTACATACTACGCGTAGCGAACGGGGTGGGTATAAAGCGCAGCTCATTGTGATGTAATGGTTAGCAAGCTCGTCTCGCAGATCCATTACTAATGAATAGTGGGTTCGATTTTCACTGGATGCTCCGCAGTTGCGACCTTTTGTCAAATACTACACGTAGCAAAGGGTTGGATAAATAGGGTGTCTTATTGTAGTGTAATGGTTAGCAAGCTCGTCTCGCAGATCCATTACTAATGAATAGTGGGTTTGATTTTCACTGAATGCCCCGCAGTTGCAACCTTTTGTCACATACTACACGTAGCAAAGGGTTGGGTAAATAGGGTGTCTTATTGCAGTGTAATGGTTAGCAAGCTCGTCTCGCAGATCCATTACTAATGAATAGTGGGTTTGATTTTCACTACATGCTCCGCAGTTGCGACCTTTTGTCACATTCTACACGTAGCAAAGGGTTGGGTAAATATGGGTGTCTTATTGTAGTGTAATGGTTAGCAAGCTCGTCTCGCAGATCCATTACTAATGAATAGTGGGTTTGATTTTCACTGGATGCTCCGCAGTTGCGACCTTTTGTCACATACTACGTAGCAAAGGGTTGGGTAAATATGGGTGTCTTATTGTGGTGTAATGGTTAGCAAGCTCGTCTCGCAGATCCATTACTAATGAATAGTGGGTTTGATTTTCACTGGATGCTCCGCAGTTGCGACCTTTAGTCACATACTACACGTAGCAAAGGGTTGGGTAAATATGGGTGTCTTATTGTGGTGTAATGGTTAGCAAGCTCGTCTCGCAGATCCATTACTAATGAATAGTGGGTTCGATTTTCACTGGATGCTCCGCAGTTGCGACCTTTTGTCACATACTACACGTAGCAAAGGGTTGGGTAAATAGGATGTCTTATTGTAGTGTAATGTTTAGAAGGTCGTCTCGCAGATCCATTACTAATGAATAGTGGGTTCGATTTTCACTGGATGCCCGCAGTTGCAACCTTTTGTCACATACTACACGTAGCAAAGGGTTGGGTAAATAGGGTGTCTTATTGTAGTGTAATGTTTAGAAGGTCGTCTCGCAGATCCATTACTAATGAATAGTGGGTTCGATTTTCACTGGATGCTCCGCAGTTGCGACCTTTTGTCACATACTACACGTAGCAAAGGGTTGGGTAAATAGGATGTCTTATTGTAGTGTAATGTTTAGAAAGGTGTCTCGCAGATCCATTACTAATGAATAGTGGGTTCGATTTTCACTGGATGCCCGCAGTTGCAACCTTTTGTCACATACTACACGTAGCAAAGTGTTGGGTAAATAGGGTGTCTTATTGTAGTGTAATGTTTAGAAGGTCGTCTCGCAGATCCATTACTAATGAATAGTGGGTTCGATTTTCACTGGATGCTCCGCAGTTGCGACCTTTTGTCACATACTACACGTAGCAAAGGGTTGGGTAAATAGGGTGTCTTATTGTAGTGTAATGTTTAGCAAGTTCGTCTCGCATATCCATTACTAATGAATAGTGGGTTCGATTTTCACTGGATGCTCCGCAGTTGCGACCTTTTGTCACATACTACACGTAGCAAAGGGTTGGGTAAATAGGGTGTCTTATTGTAGTGTAATGGTTAGCAAGCTCATCTCGCAGATCCATTACTAATGAATAGTGGGTTCGATTTTCACTGGATGCCCCGCAGTTGCGACCTTTTGTCATATACTACACGTAGCAAAGTGTTGGGTAAATAGGGTATCTTATTGTAGTGTAATGGTTAGCAAGCTCGTCTCGCAGATCAATTACTAATGAATAGTGAGTTCGATTTTCACTGGATGCTCCGCAGTTGCGACCTTTTGTCATATACTACACGTAGCAAAGTGTTGGGTAAATAGGGTATCTTATTGTAGTGTAATGGTTAGCAAGCTCGTCTCGCAGATCCATTACTAATGAATAGTGGGTTCGATTTTCACTGGATGCTCCGCAGTTGCGACCTTTTGTCACATACTACACGTAGCAAAGGGGTTAGGTAAATATGGGTGTCTTATTTTAGTGTAATGGATAGCAAGCTCGTCTCGCAGATCCATTACTAATGAATAGTGGGTTCGATTTTCACTGGATGCCCAGCAGTTGCGACCTTTTGTCACATACTACACGTAGCAAAGGGATGGGTAAATAGGGTGTCTTATTGTAGTGTAATGGTTAGCAAGCTCGTCCCGCAGATCCATTACTAATGAATAGTGGGTTCGATTTTCACTGGATGCCCCACTGTTGCAACCTTTTGTCACATACTACACGTAGCAAAGGGTTGGGTAAATAGGGTGTCTTATTTTAGTGTAATGGTTAGCAAGCTCGTCTCGCAGATCCATTACAACTGAATTGTGGATAATGCAAAGAGGAAATGCTAGATTATCCCTCCCAAATCTACGAATAAGGAAGTTGTGAAGAGTCATAATCTTCAAAAAGGCATGAAAGCTTCTATCCCTGAAAAATAATTAAGAAGCAAAGCGCTATTTGTGTAACGACAAAATAAAAATGGAAATCCTGTAAATTTATTGAGTGTAACTTGTAATTGAATCTCCAAAAAAGAAAATGTTGAAGTTTTCTTAAAATTTCATCAAATTCTACGCGCGAGTTAATTAGATGAATGAACATGCGGGCTATTGTGAATTATATCTCACCTTGCGGTCACGAGTGACCTCCCCTTGTCGAAAATTGGGATTGAGAAAGTTATTGCAACACCGATTTAAGATTAGAAAGAAAGAAAGAAAGAAAGAAAGAAAGAAAGAAAGAAAAGTAGGAGGAATATTGGAAGGAAAAGAAAGAAAGAAAGAAAGAAGTGCAAAGAAAGAAAGAAAGAAAGATATAGAAAGGGAAAGAAAGAAGAAATAAAGAATATAGAAGGGGAAAGAAAGGAAAGAAAGATATAGAAGGGGAAAGAAAGAAAAAGAAAGAAAGAAAGAAGAAGAAAAGTAGGAGGAATATAAGAAGAAAATAAAGAAAGAATAAAGAATATAGAAGAGGAAAGAAAGAAAGAAAGAATATAGAAGAAGAAAGAAAGAAGAAAAGAAAGAAAGAAGAAAGAAAAGTGGGGAATATAGGAAGGAAAAGAAAAAGAAAGAAAGAAAGAAAGAATATAGAAGAGGAAAGAAAGAAAGAAAGAATATAGAAGAAGAAAGAAGAAAGAAAGAAAGAAAGAAAGAAAAGTATATAGGAAGGAAAATAAATAAAGAGAAAGAAAGAATATAGAAGAGAAAGAAAGAAAGTAAGAAAGAAGAAAGAAAGAAAGAGAAAAGTAGGACGAATATAGGAAGGAAAAATAAATAAAAAAAGAAAGAAAGAAAAACTATAGAAGGGGAAATAGAAAGAAAGTAACAAGAAATGGAAGAAAAGTAGGAGGAATATAAGAGGGGAAAAGTAGGAGAGATATAGACGGGAAAAGAAAGAAAGAAAGAAAGAAAGAAAGAAAGAAAGAAAGAGGAATATAGGAGGGATAAGATAGAAAGAAAGAAAGAAAGAAATAAAGAAATAAAGAAGGAGTAAGATAGGGAGAGGTTGTGAGTGCGCGGAAGCAATAACGCAAATCTGTTTTTGAAGTTCCAGTTTTGGAGGTTTGGGGAATGTGGAGCACCCTTTCATCACCATTGCTCCCTGGTCCACTCTGACCCGGAGTGGTAGTACCTGTTAGGGTCCCATCTATGGGTTAAATAGAAAAATGTATTTATAAAAAAATTGTATTATCCATTAAGAATTGATTTATTTCAAAACTTTATCGGCATTAAATGACCCACTGAGGTTGATATGCCGTAAAACAAAACAAAACAAACATTAATCTTTAATATAACTAACCAAAATCTCTCTCTCTCTCTCTCTCTCTCTCTCTCTCTCTCTCTCTCTCTCTCTCTCTCTCTCTCTCTCTTGACGCACACAACGCATCATTTAAAAGCTTGGACCCTTCTTCATTCATATACGTGATGTCAGATAGAATGGATGGATGGAACCTACCTGAATAATGGATGAGAATAACTTGTATCATGATAATCTGCACTGGCCATCAAAATAAGGAGATTATGGTTGCTGCCCAATGCTCCCTGAACACTGTAAAACAATCAGGCATGAACTGGAGAATTGTAATGGAGACTACGAGGCTGTGGCTAGGGGAAAGCAACATAACAGACGATCTGATTGCGTTCGTACAGCATAATTCCTCCAGAATCTACAGAAAAGGTGTTGGAGGACCCTCAGATGCCTACGTGGAGTTGCTAAACACTGTAGTCAAGCCCTGGATAATAAGGATAGCCAATGGTAGGTCATGTATGGCATTAGGATTCGGCCCCTGACACACCTCTGGGAAAAGTCAAAAATGGTCGGCGAATTTTTAACAAAACAGCAGGCTCCAAACTCCCCAGATCTTAATCCCATGGATTATTATGTATGGGGCATTGTTAAGAAAGACACCAATCGCCGTGCCAGTATTACAAAAGCCCAGTTAATCGACTGAATTAAGGTAGTTTTTGATAACCTTCCCAGTGAAACTGTAACATCAGCTTGCTCCAGGTTCCGGAGCAGGATTGAGGCAGTGATCGTCGCTAATGGTGGTTATTTTGAGTGAAACTTGTTGAAATTAGTATCATTTCCGTTCCTGTTGAATTTCTTTACAATCTATTAAATTTTTAGTTACGAAGCACTTTTTCTTTTTCCTTATGAAACTGTCAATTTATCCCGAATTCATCCTGTATATTAATACTCGTGTCCCTTAATTGTACGACTGTTATCATCTTGCAACACCCTCTGGTTAAAAATGAGACCGACAGGGTGGTAGAAGTGGTTTCAAGGCCCAGTTTAGAATAATGCGTTAACACAAGACAGAATCTCCAAGACTGATGTCCATTTCCATGACATGTGAAATACGAAATGTCCGGTATGCATAATCCAGAGGAACGATCCACAGATCCAGAGTCTCGTGACAGAAACGTTGAGCGGCCTGAATGACGTGTCCAGTGGTCGGGCGGTGGGGTAGATTTGACGCAGCTCGTGGGGGCAAGGTCAATACTAAAAACTGATTCTTTCATTCACACGATATGTCCAGGAAACGGTGACACTTGTGGGTTAGAGAGAAATAAAGTCGGTTTCGTGTTTCTCGGATTGTGTAACGAAACAATCGCTCGGGAGGGAAATCAATAGGAATTTATTTAAATCAAATTTGGCGTAAATGCTGGAATTAATATTGTTAGTTTGCTTCTCCTTTATTCTATCCTTCTTTACCAGTTCTTTTTTTCACGATATATATATATATATATATATATATATATATATATAAGTAATTGGTGATTTGCTTGAAGCATTGTTAAGTATGTTATAGAATATTAAAATTTGAAGGCAATACAATGCGTATAAAAAATAAAACAAAAACAAAAACAAAAACATATTTTTGTTTTTATTTTTTATACGCATTGTATTGCCTTCAAATTTTAATATTTATATAATATATATATATATATATATATATATATATAGAGGTTTATTTCGATGTTGTTTATCGCAAAAGATTTATACGCGCGCACACACACACCACACACACACACACACACACAACCTTGAGGTTTCTTTCGATGTCGTTTATCGCAAAAGATTTATACACACACGCGCAACCACACACACAAAACACCTAGAAATGTACAATGCCATTTTTCGATACACACACTCACACACTCTCATACTCACTCCGTAAAAGAGAATATTTGACGTCATATTTCAAACCGTTCACTTTTTTCAGCGTCCTTTCTTCAGATTTCAAATTTTGAACTGATAAACAAGGACTATCGCTCGCTTTTCTCGTTATTCTGTGATAAAATTTTTTATCACTTCCATATATCAACAAATGCCCTGAAGATGATCTAATTAATAGATCGAAACACATGCAGCGTCGGCCAATAAACTCACCACTTAACCCATTTAAACCTGTGTTTTTTCATTTTTCTTAATATACTACATACCGTCGATTCCTTCTATTTCTTCACACACACACACACACACATATATATATATATATATATATATATATATATATATATATATATATATATATATAATTAAAGATAATCTTTTTATTTATTTACTGATTTATCTAATTAATTTAATATATTCTATTTTATTTTACAACTGAAAAAAAAGCTAAGTAAATAAATTCTTCTATTTGACCGTTTTTATTTTGAATTCAAGATAGTTACAATGTAGCAATATTCACCGGAAGATAACCAGACCAGATTATATATATATATATATATATTCAAACCCATTCTTAACAGATATTACAAAGGTAAGAGACGGCTTTTATCTTCTCTGATAACTTATAGAATAATTATATTAACTTGATGCTTCAAAGGAGTCTAATAATAGATGAGAAAAACTTTCTATCAGGGACCCCACTCTCAAAAAGTGTTTTAATACTTTTGAGAAGGGTCCCTTGGAAAGGATATTTCATTAATCCCCCTCATTTCATTCATTTTTATTTCATCCATTTTAACTATATATATATATATATATATCTTATCTTATTTTATTATAATGGAGATTGTGTGTTTTTCTGTCTGTAACCGAAACTATATTACTACTCAAATCACAATTCCCTTAGTTATTTACATCACATTCTTCCTGATTTTATTTTTATTTAAACCTCAGTTGTTAATAAAAATTGTTTTATATTCTTAATACTGTTGACCATATCTACAAGCTAATAACATGCAGTTGTATTTATATATACAATAAAATCATAGTTTATAGAATGAACTGGAAGGCTAATTTGCATATTGATATTAAAAATTTGATTTCAATAAATATGTGCTCATTATTATTCTTTTGTAAATGCTTGGTTTTATCTTAATGAATATGAGCAAAAATCTTGGAGATAAATCTTAAAAGAAATCTATTAACAAGAATAGATAACTGTAATTTTATTCTTTACTTCCTATTTTAATTAAATAGTTAAATTAGGAAAATTTAGCAATGAAAAACGGAAGTGATGGAAGTGCAAGTTTCAGGTGTTCTATTTTTCGATTATAACTACCTCTGTTTCAAATCTTTTTATCTGCATTCTTATTTAGTTTCATTAGCCTTACTAATTTGATATAATATTTTATTACTTTAAAACTTAAATACTTACACCCAAAGGGTGCATATATTTGCTAGTATATATATATATATATATATATATATATATATATATATGTGTGTGTGTGTGTGTGTTGTGTGTGTGTGTGTGTGTGTGTGTGTAAGAGAGATGGAAGTCAATTCGACAGTATGAAGTATAGTGAGAAATTTGAAAAAACACAGGTTTAAATAAAATGAGTGAAGATCTACTAAAAAGATCGAAACACTGCAGCGTCGGCTAATAACTTACCACTCATTTTATTCAAACCTGTGTTTTTTAAATTTCTCACTAGACACACACACACACACACACACACACACACACACACATACATACATATATATATATATATATATATATATATATATATATATCATTCATCCTTGGCATTTCAGTCTCGGAAGACTATAATAATTTTTTTATATGCCCCTGAAGTTATAGCGCCTCCTGTGACTGTGAAGTCCATGTTTAATATATATATATATATATATATATATATATATATGTGTGTGTGTGTGTGTGTGTGTGTTGTGTGTCTAGTGAGAAATTTGAAAAAAAACACAGGTTTAAATAAAATGAGTGGTAAGTTTTTTAACGCTGCAGTGTTTCGATCTTTTTAGTAGATCTTCACTCATTTTATTTAAACCTGTGTTTTTTTTCAAATTTCTCACTATACTTCATACTGTCGAATTGACTTCCATCTCTCTTCAAGCACACACACACACACACACACACACACACACACCACATACATATATATATATATATATATATATATATATATATATAAAGTTAAACCTAATGAGTCAAATATACCTACTAAAAGTTTCGCTTAGTGCTACAAAACCTCCCATAGTATTTTAAATGAATTAGCATAAACTAAACCAATAAGAAAAGGAGACATTATCTATTTTTTTCTAGAGAATTTTTATATATATAAATTTGAATTTCTCTACCTTAATTCCAATTCTAGTATTGATCAAAAAGAATAAAAACGAAACTTGTCACTTGATAGATTTTGCAATCCCAGCAGATCACAGTGTAATGTTACATAATCTATGCGGTTGCATAAGATTATTGTCAATCCCCTGTATTTCTAAAGGGAAGGCGCTTTTCATATCACGGGCGGGACTTTCCATGGAATAGTACAGAAAGCCCGCGAAATATGTGAAGTCACGTGGGACCTGGTTGTGTCCTCAATTTTCAGTTGGACGTCAGGCAGTGGAGATGTCCTGCCTTAACTGTAACTCACTCTATGTTAGTCAGATATTTAGTTACATGAAATGTATAGTTAAGGAAATAAAAGCTTAAGAAAAATAACACGGTCTTGTGATTAATGGGTGTCTTGGTAACAGGACTGATTGGAAGAAGATGAGTTAAGTGCGACCGATCACCAAGACGAAGTCACCAAGACGATGTCCCCAAGAAGAAGGACCTAACATAGCAGATGAACAGAAGAAGAAGTAAGAAGTAAGTAATGAGAAGGGTATGCAACTTGAAGATAAAGGAAAACGAAAAGATAGACAAATACTTAGACCTTGCTAGAGAATTGAAAAACTGGGGATTATGTGGTTGAAAGTGATACCAATTGTAATTGACGCACCTGGAACGCTCCCCAAAACTTTAGAAATAGACTAGAGAAACTGGAAATCAAAGGAAGAATTGAGACCACCCAGATAACAGCATTGTTGAAAGAAAAGTCCTGGAGATCTGAGGGGATTTGTCTCTCAGATTCCAGGAAGATACCATAACGTAACGCTGGTGTGAAACACTCTAATAATAATAATAATAATAATAAAAATAATAATAATAAGTGACATATCTTTCTCTAAATTGAACGTAATAGCACGACTCGTGTTCGAACTCGCTTACCACGATGTCGCACATTCAACTGCCATACTCCATCAGAGATTAGATGTGAACAGTCTGGGTCGATAGATAGACAGATAGATAAATGATAAAAAGACTGGGATAGATAGATAGATAGATACGAACAGACATACCAGACAGACAGACAGACATAGATAGATAGATACGAACAGACAGACAAGACAGACAGACAGACATAGATAGATATAGATAGTAGATTAGATAGATATAAACAAAGATTCGAATATATAGAAAAAAAGATAGATAGATAGATATGAACAGAGTGAGATAGATAGATAGATAGATAGATACATACATACATGCATGCATACATACATACATAGATATGAACAGTCAAACAGACAGACAGACAGACAGACAGATAGATAGATAGATAGATAGATAGATTGATTGATTGATTGATTGATCGATCTTAATACACAGATGAGATAGATAGATAGATACGAACAGACAGACAGACTGACATAGATAGGTAGTTAGGTAGGTAGGTAGGTAGATAGATATAAACAGAGAAACATAGATAGAATGATGATCGTATAGAATAGATAGATATGAAGAGACTGGAATATATATATTATATATATATATATATATATATATATATATATATATATATTATATACTGGAATAGATAGATAGATAAGAAGAGAACTGGAATATATAGATAGATAGATAGATAGATAGATAGATATAATCCCTGAAATGTTTATATACAATTGTTTGTTTCTACTCTTATTCCTTTAGAAATGACAAAAGAAACGAAAAAAAATGAAGACTTGATTCACATCTGGTTTGCGGTATTTTTCCTTGGTGATTGGGAGATTTACTCCTATGCAACAATGATGTAAAATGAGAAGAACATTGTTTTAAAAACAAAAGCATCTTCTCATTAAACCATCACGCTTCGTCAAAGGCTGTGGTCAACAAATTGTCCCGCTAATGGCTGCAGTCAATTCTCCAAGACTGTTGGATAAATTTGACACCTTTGACAAACAAATAGTAGAACTATGTAGCTTTTATTCACAGACTTATTCTCTGTTTGCTGGATGAGACCTTAGCTAAAAGAAATGACAAACTTCGAAAACCAAATTAAACATTAGACACGAAATATATATATATATATATATAATATATATGATTTTTATATGAAAATGGTGACTTACCGGTGAAATTGGTCACAATGGTTAGTTGATACAAGTTCACAATGATATAACAGATATAAAGTGCTCAATGCATAAGTATTACTCGAGTTTCACCATAAGGATCTTCAGGGTTAAATCACTAATATAATCAATAATTTGATTAATTCAGTTGATTTAACCTGAAAATCCTTATGGTGAAACTCGAGTAGGTAATTCCTGTGTATACTCTCATTATAATATATATATATATATATATTATATATATAATATATATATATATATATGAAATTAAGTAAACAAACAAATGTGTTTTTTTTTTATATGGCTTTAAGCCGACAATTTGTACAGGTCGAAATGTACATTCAGGGATTGACATTTTCCGATTCGTCTAGCCTTACATTTAAACATATATGCCCGCCTAAATTCATTAATTATTAACTAATTTTTTTTTTTTTTTTTTTTTTTTGGTTTGTTTTGTGTAATGGCATATCAACCTCAGGGGTCATTTAATGCCGATAAAGTTTTGAAATAAATTAATTCTTAATGGATAATACAATTTTTTTTATAATACATTTTATTTTACGTCGAAAGATAATAAGTTCTCGACAGTTACTTGTCACAATGTTTTTGGTAATAGGAATGTTAATTTCAATGATTTTGTTTGTTTGTTTGTTTGTTTTGTTTTACGGCATATCAACCTCAGTGGGTCATTTAAATGCCAATAAAGTTTTCATAAGGAAAAAGAAAAAAGTGCTTGGTAACATAAAATTTAATGATGTAAAGAAATTCTAACAGGCACGGAAATGATACTAATTTCAACAAGTTTCACTCAAAATAACCACCATTGGCATATCAACCTCAGTGGGTCATTTAATGCGATAAAGTTTTCATAAGGAAAAAGAAAAAGTGCTTGGTAACTAAAAATTTAATGGATTGTAAAGAAATTCAGCAGGCACAGAATGATACTAATGTCTCACTCAAAATAACCACATTAGTGACGATCACTGCCTCAATCCTGCTCCGGAACCTGGAGCAAGCTGATGTTCAGTTTCACTGGGAAGGGTCTCAAAAACTACCTTAATTCAGTCGATTAACTGGGCTTTCGTAGTACTGGCACGGCGATTAGTGTCTTTCTTAACAATGCCCCATACATAATAATCCATGGGGTTAAGATCTGGGAAGTTTGGAGGCCTACTGTAGTGTTAAAAATTCGCCAACAACCATTTTTGACTTTTCCAGATGTCTGTCAGGGGCCGAATCCTGCCTGCCATACATATGATCTACCATTGGCTATCCTTATTATCCAGAGCTTGACGACAGTGTTTAGCAACTCCACGTAGGCATTTGAGGGTCTCCAACACCCTTTCTGCAGGTTCTGGAGGAATTATGCTGTACGAACGCAATCAGATCGTCTGTTATGTTGCTTTCTTCTAGCCACAGCCTCGTAGTCTCCATTACAATTCTCCAGTTCATACCCGATTGTTTTACAGTGTTCAGGTAGCATTGGGCAGCAACCATAATCTCCTTATTTTGATGGCCAGTGCAGATTATCATGATACAAGTTATTCTTCCATGATTCAAATGGGTTCCAGTCACCCATTCTATCTATCATCACATAAATGAATGAAGAAGGGACCAAGCTTTTAAATGATGCGTTGTGTGCGTCAAGAAGGAGAGAGAGAGAGAGAGAGAGAGTTTT
Source organism: Doryteuthis pealeii (assembly GCA_023376005.1). Lineage (NCBI taxonomy): Eukaryota > Metazoa > Mollusca > Cephalopoda > Myopsida > Loliginidae > Doryteuthis > Doryteuthis pealeii. Next base: position 31,614,591 of record CM042181.1, read on the forward strand.
GGTTGGTTATATTAAAGATTAATGTTTGTTTGTTTGTTTTGTTTTACGGCATATCAACCTCAGTGGGTCATTCATGCCGAGAAAGTTTTTAAATAAATCAATTCTTAATAGATACAAAATTTTTTATAATAAATACATTTTTCTATTTAACCCATAGATGGGACTCTAACAGGTACTACCACTCCGGGTCAGAGTGGACCAGGGAGTAATGGTGATGAAGGGGTGCTCCACATTCCCCAAACCTCCAAAACTCGAACCTCACCATCAGATAGAGTTTAACGTCATTCCCAGGACATGTAGACCGCAGCCACCGCCTTCTAGCACCCATATGAATAAAAAGGGGTTGGATCTTGCCATAAGGGCAATAGGGTTGGGAAAATCCTATAGGGCTTGACGTGACCAGCGCGACTGATCGGAGGGGCCTCTCCGACCGCCCGTCTAGCCAAGATAGGGCCAAAGTGGAGTATTGCATGTCATGAACTGCTCATCCACCTGGGCTTATCCTTAAGCATCACGGGTCACCACCCCGGCCAACAGGTGGCCCCATTGGGGGAGTCTTACCCCTCTGCAGAGGTGCTGTCGGTGCATTCTAACGCCAGCGACCGGTGTCGCCACGGTATTACGAAAGGCGTCTCTTTCGTTCCGCTGGAGCCTGAGATGTTGTATAGACCCCCAGGGGGTTTATGTAGACCACTTTGAGAAACCTTGGTCTAAATTATCGTCTAAGATTTAGATTAGAAATACAGTCAAAAAATTCAAATATACAAAATATCAAACCTCATCTCAAACATTCAGAACAATATCTGCACCTTCCGGATGCAAGTATTTCAGTTTTAATATAATAAAATATTATATATAATTAGAAAGGCTAAGAAGAAGATTTACGAGAACAATGCGTCAGAAATGGATGGATAACGGATGTATTTCCTATCGAAGTTGGATGCTGATGATTTATATCCATCTCAACCAGGGGGTTTTATGTTGACCACTTTGATAAACTTGATCTAGATTATTGTCTAAGATTAATATTAGAACTACAGACAAAAAAATCAAATAATACAAAATATCAAACCTCATCTTGAACATTCAGACAAATTCATTATCATTATCATATACACTAGCAAATATATGCACCCTCTGGGTGCAAGTATTTAAGTTTGAATGTAATAAGATATTATATAAATTAGAAAGGCTAATGAAACTAAATAAGAATGCAGATCAAAAGATTTGAACATAGAACAACTGAAACTTACTCATCCATCACTCTCGTCTTTCATTGCTATTTTTTCTAATGTAAGTATTTAGTTAAAATAGGAAGTAAGAATAAACTTATAGTTATTTTTTCTTGTTAATGGATTTCATTTAAGATTCATTTAAGAGATTTGTGCTTATATTCATTAAAATAAAACCAAACAGTTTAGAAATCAATAACACTGAGCACATATTTATATAATTCGATTTTTTAATATTAAATATGCAAATTAGCCTTCCCGTTCACAGCTGTAAACCGCTATTTTGTTGTATATTATAATATAATTGCATGTTATTCGTATGTGATATGGTTAACAGTATTAATAATGTAAAACAATTTTATTAATTATAAAAAAGGTTAAAATAAAATCATGGAGAATGTGATGTCAATAACTAAGGGAATTGTGACTTGAGTAGTAATATAGTTTCGGTTACAGACAGAAATACACACAATCTCCATTATAATAAGACTAGCAATATCTGCACCTCTGGGTACAAGTATTTAGCGTTTTAATGTATAAAATATCATATTGAATTAGAATGGTTAATGAAACTAAATAAGAATGCAGATAAAATCATTTGAAAACAGATGGGGTAAAATCGAAATAAAAACAACTGAAACTTACTCTTCCTTCACTCCCGTATTTCATTGCTATATTTCCTAATTTAACTATCTAATTGAAATAGGAAGTAAAGAAAAGTAAAATTTGTTATTTCTTCTTGTTAATGGATTTCTTTTAAGATTTATCTTCGAGGTTTTTGCTCATATTCAATAAGATAAAACAAACAGATAGAAATCAATAATACTAAGCACATTTTTATTAAAATCAATTTTTTAATATCAATTATGCAAATTATCCTTCCATTCACACTGTAAACCGCTATTTTGCGGTATACATTGGCTACGGCTGCTGAACTTTACAAGCTAACATCGTTGATGCCCAAGGGGCTTATCCCCCAGGCAACATCTGCCCTCTTGATTTAAAAGGATAGGGCTTGGGTTTATTTTCTGATATGGACTCTATCATAAACTGTAAGATTATGAAGATATAAACCAGGTTATAAATGCTTCTTCTTTGTGTTGAAGGAAATATAGCTGTTGCATCTATTCTAATTTATTAAATCAAGATCGTAGTTTTTGAAACGATGCATGCACAAAAATAAATGACTTTTCGATCCCCAGTTAGGTTTCTCATCCTTTTCTCTAATATATATATTATATATATATATATATTATATATATTATATAACTATAGTGTAGACATTTGAAACATCTTCACCTGATGATTGCATCGCATGAACCAATATGGTTGTGAATGTTCTTTGTGCACCTGATAAATAGATATGTAAAACCTTTATATATTTATTTATATATATATATATATATATATATATATATATATATATATATATAAAATTGCACATCTTGCGCCAGATATCAAAGATAGGCATTCTCTTTCTTTTCAACCCCAAATCTTTTGTAAATATGAGATTTTCTCAAATTTATTTGCAAACTATGGTAAATTATCCGTCACACCTACCATCAGCTCCTTACTTTACCTCACAGATTCCTGTGTTACTTATACACTGAGTTGGCGAAGGCCGGTATCGAACTAGAAACCGTGTGGTTCTTACCGAAGGGTCTACCGACTGAGCTAACCCGGCCCTCTTTTGTGTACACCTAATGTATTTATTTGTCTTCATTTATTCGTTCTTTTTATGATATTTAAAAGTTTCCATTATTTATTGAAATGTTTTAATTCCTTTTCAAAAGCCTCTTAGTTTTGTTTTTTGTTTGTTGTTTTTTTGTTTGTTTTTGTTTCGTTTTTGTTTGGGTTCTTTTTGTTGTTTTGTTTTTTTCTTGTTTCAAAACGTTTTTCATTAATCATTCCATTTTGTTCTTCAAGAACTTTAAAAGAGAAAATTAATAAATAGAAGAAGAAGAAGAAGAAGAAGAAGAAGAAGAAGAAGAAGAAGAAGAAGAAATTAATAGAAAGCCACTACTACTACTACTACTACTGCTACTGATGCTGCTGCTAATAATAATAATAATAATATATAATAATAATAATAATAATAAGAAGAAGAAGAAGAAGAAGAAGAAGAAATTAATAGAAAAGCCACTACTATACTACTACTAACTACTACTACTACTGCTACTGATGCTGCTGCTGCTGCTAATAATAATAATAATAATAATAATAATAATAATAATAAGAAGAAGAAGAGAAGAGAAGAAGAAGAAGAAGAAGAGAAGAAGAAGAAGAAGAAGAAGAATTAATAGAAAATTATTACTACTAATACTACTGATATAATAAAAATTATTACTAACTAATACTACTGAAAATGCTGCTGCTGCTGCTGCTGCTGCTAATAATAATAAATAATAATAATAATAATAATAATAATAATATAATAATAATAATAATAATTGTTGTTGTTTTCGTTTGATCAGTTTGTTTTTATTTTTGTCTATTTTTTGACTTGTGGACTTTCTGCAATGGCGATAATAGCATTTTTTTGCGAAATAATATTTCGCAGGTAATTTCGCTGGGATAATAGATTTTTCGCTTTGAATTTTACGCGGAATTAATATTTGAGAAAATTGTATTTTAAGTTAATTTCATTCTGAACTTCATCACAGAAAATGATTTAGTCGTTTGAAGGAGAAACGTTATTTCTTCTTCTTCTTCTTCTTCTTCTTCTTCTTCTTCTTCTTCTTCTTCTTCTTCTTCTTCTTCTTCTGCTGCTGCTGCTGCTTGCTGTTGTTGTTGTTGCTGTCGTTGTTGTTGTTGTTGTTGTTGTTGTCTTCTTCTTCTTCTTCTTCTTCTTCTTCTTCTTCTTCTTCTCATCCTCCTGTTGTTGTTGTTGTTGTTGTTGTTCTTCTTCTTCTTCTTCTCTTCTTCTTCTGCTGCTGGCTGCTGTTGTTGTTGCTGTCGTTGTTGTTGTTGTTGTTGTTCTTCTTCTTCTTCTTTTCTTCTTCTTCTTCTTCTTCTTTCTTCTTCTTCTTCTTCTGCTGCTGCTGCTGCTGTTCTTGGTTGTTTGTTGTTGTTGTTGTTGTTGTTCTTCTTCTTCTTCTTCTTCTTCTTCTTCTTCTTCTTCTTCTCCTCCTCATCCTCGTTTTGTTGTTGTTCTTCTTCTTCTTCTTCTTCTTCTTCTTCTCCTCCTCATTCTCCTCCTCATCCTCCTGTTGTTGTTGTTGTTCTTCTTCTTCTTCTTCTTCTCCTCCTCATCCTCCTGTTGTTGTTGTTGTTCTTCTTCCTTCTTCTTCTTCTTCTTCTTTCTTCTTCTCCTCCTCATTTCCTCCTCATCCTCCTGTTGTTGTTGTTGTTGTTCTTCTTCTTCTTCTTCTTCTTTCTCTTCTTCTTCTCACCTCATTCTCCTCCTCATCCTCTCTGTTGTTGTTGTTTCGTTCTTCTTCTTCTTCTTCTTCTTCTTCTCTCACTCATTCTCCTCCTCATCCTCCTGTTGTTGTTGTTGTTCTTCTTCTTCTTTCTCTTCTTCTCCTCCTCCTCATTCTCCTCCTCATCTCCTGTTGTTGGTTGTTGTTTGTTCTTCTTTTCTTTCTTCTTCTTATTGCCTTGAACAAGTTTGTACCCCGATTACCCATGTAATAAAAATGGTGGTTCATATGGGATAGCTGAATTACCCGTATATAAATACCCACTTAGAATCGCAGGCACAACTGTATGAACGGATAAATGTCATAAAACGGGAAAAGCGATGTTGTCCATTAACACCACGTAACCGCCTATGTCAGAGGAACCACAGAATATCAATCCAATATTTTTTTTTTCTTTTCTCAATCTTCATCTCCCTTAAAGGGTATTTTATCGGTAATCTGAAACATTAGCTACATAAATCATTTATAGGAACCCGGTGAAAAAAGGCACAAAAAGGGCAGTAAGTCGTACAATACATCTTGTAGAATGCATAGTGGGTGGTCGTCAGTGACGCACTATCATCATCGCGATATGGGGTCTTGGGCATCAATATCAGCTCCTGATAGCAATTCCTAGCTTGAATCCGGTATCTTCAAGCTGCCACCCTGTAAGCTACGTGCTGCTTAGTATTGACATTTTGCTACAATAGACTTCACAAGAATTCAAACTCTTAATAGGAAAACCACAGTTTTTTTTGAGTAATGAAAACGTCTACCACCCCGCTAACCGCAACAACTAAAATAAGTGTTGTGGGATTTTTAGGGGTCAAATAAGAACAAAACGACGGGTAACAAATTTTTTAGGTAAAATGTTATTAACAAAAGAGTAGACAATTACAGTACAGAGAAAGTGGGAATTACGTCCGACAATAGAGTTATGAGCTGACTCGCATCTGGCTTCCTCTCAAGCATAATTGTCTCTGTTACTTAATAGTTAACCGTCCGGCGCCTTTAGTCTATAGGGTATATCAATATAACAATTGAAATCAACTGTTCATACCGGTAGTAATAGGATGGACAGCAAGCCTAGTCCGTCCGTGGTATTGAATAGGAATCCCGAACAAAAAAGGCGCGAAAAAGAACAGTAAGAAAAGAGTTGCTGAACGAAAATGATGGAAGTCGGAGACATTTTTTTGATGCGTTTTTTGGCGTCAATGGAAAAGTAAAGGAACTGTGGTCGATCTGAATGAGGAGATCGGACACATACACCATAAATTTGGATATTAAATCCGATTATCTCCCCCTGTCGCCAGGGTGTTACATATTATTAGATACCTAATATTTATGTGCAATAGTGGGTATGAAAACAAGATGGCGGTTTTTATAAGTGGCAGCTGACGGCCTTGAAGATTGGTGAACAACTTGGCGTCAGTCTAACCTATCTTCCGGGGATATGCCGATGAGAACTGGTGAGAGGTGGCCGCTCCTTCATTCCGTTTGGATAGTAAGTAAGTTTCACTCAGTTAGAAACGGTAGCAGCGAGCCTCGAAGGGGTAAGTCGCGTTAATACGCAGGCGGTCCCGGCATCATCTGCGCAGATTGTCTGGTGGGGATTTAAAAAATAAAGTAAGATCAAAGCAAATCGGAGTCTTGTGTTATTAACCTCTAAAAATAATAATGAGCACAGGGCTTCTGATAAAGAGAAACCACAATAAAGGGCAAACCCGAAGTCCGCAAGAGAAGTCCAGCACCTTTAGAAGATTCGCACGAACCAAGACAAGTATGTTATACAGATTCCAAAGACGGCAGAGAAGCAAGTAAGGGGGTATAGCACGCCAGGGTGTGAATCGCCAATATACGATATTGGCGCGCCGAAATTAAATCAAATTCGTACAGAAAAGCGATCAGTTTTGGTAACTTGTGAAATTCTTTGAAGAAAGAACGGTCTCTGTGGAGAGCCAATATATTAAAAAAATAATTAAAAAATAGTGACATACACACATCAGCACGACATATAGTATATATATATAACTATATATATGATATAATATAATATATATATATATATACATCAATGTATGGTTGGCACTATTATATTTGAAGAACGCGGTAGTAATCCAACCGTACAGTGTTATTAGAAGAGAGTGCTCAATTGCTGTGATGGAGCAATTTTGGCTACCATTTCGGTTTCTTGCTCTGTGGCAAAGTCCATGCAGGCAACTTAAGTAAATGAGAAACACTTGTGTGCCTGATTGACTCCACAGAGCAAAGAATACCAACGGTACCAAATTGTTCCATGCCAAAATATGCAAATAAACATAATTAAAAATTATTTATTTATCTGTATATATATATATATATATATATATTATATATATATATGGGGGTGTAAGGTAATCCAAAGCTGGTAGTAAAGGGATTGTCTAACTATGGGATCCTTCAAATTTCACTGTATGATTATTACATGTTTTAGTAGGTGCAAATACATGATTTTTTATAAATCCCTTAAAGAAGAGCTCAAATGTATAATAATTACATCACTATCACAGATCTTGCTTTTTGCGCAAAAATTGATGAAAATTTGATTTACATTCGTGGATGATAATTAGAAAATAAATTTTAAACTAGAAGCAGCTTTGATTTATTCATTTTATATTTTAATCAAGGATACTGATTTTTTCTTTAATTTTTCCTGGCGTCCCACCCGGCGATCAATGCAAAGGTCTTTTTTAAGCTGGGGTTTTTTAAATGGGGCATACTCGCGAGGATCAAACTCGGCGATTCACTAATGATGGAATCTTGCCGAGACTAATTTTTTTACACTCCCCTCTCCAGGCGACGCGGGTAGTGGGCTTTTAGTTCACGTAAAAGTAATAAAATATAAAGATTATAATTGCTGTATCATTACCCATAATTTATAAAACGAAAAAACATGCTCACACAATTTGAAAAATAAAACGGAGCCAGGTCAAGCGGGTAAGGGAGATAATCCCATTGTCAAAATTGAGCTAGCGAGGGGTCTAAAAATACATGGCTATATATATTTACCAACCCCTCCGCAAGCGCAGGATGTGACACAAGGTCCAATTTCTTAAGCGGAGTTTTAACAGAGGTTTTGAATTCAAAGAGTTTTTCTTTCTCCTAGACTGGTTACCTTAGCCATGGTTAAAGGGCCCAGTCCTACGCTGCTATTTGCCCATAACTGAGAGTGAATTGGATTCATACTTTTCCAGGGTATTAGATAGATAGATAGTAGATAGATAACGAAGTGTCGTCAGATGATAGATAGATTAAAAATAATGAACCATATGAACCTTTAGGCACCCCTTTTGCGATCTCGATTCGTGGGGTACATTTTTTTTTCATTTAACACCGTAAAAATCCGGTTAATTGTTAACAGACGATTTTTAGAGTATTTTTTTTTTTAATTATAAAAGACTAAAACTTAACCCCTTAACCTAGACCCTAACTCATAACCATAACCCTAACACCTATCCCAACTGCCTTATACAAAAATCGGATTTTGACGGTGGTAAATGAAAAAAAAGTGTCCTTCGTGAAGTCGAGATGGCGGTAGGCGGTGCCTAAGGTCATATGGTCCCTAAAATAATATTCGTTTATAAATTTTGAAAATTCTGGATCAGCATGAAAAAAATTTGTGAAAGAATTGACTGGAAAGTGCTTATTTTCCAAATTTTAGAATTTTAAGTGCATTTCTATTATGCAAAATATTACAATATATATATATATTATATATTATATATATATATAATATATATATATATAAACAATTTTTTCGGTTTTGGATAAGCATTCGAGATTTAAAAAAGCGAAAACTGAAGATTTTCTAAACGATTGATGCCAAATTCTTATTACGGTATCCCGATGCCAATTTATCTCAAAGACATAAATGGAATATAGGAAGTTAATATTTTCCTCAAATAAATATTAATTTTTATTCCAACTTTAACCTGATTTGAATTTGCTTTTGCTTAGATAAACCAAGTTCAAAAATAATTTAAAAATACTAAACAAATAAAAAATCACTAAAATCTTTTTTGGCAAAGAATTTCAAAAATCTGATAATTTCCCCAGGTAAAAATAAATCGCACACACTAAAGATATTGCTATTTATCTATTTATTCTATATAATCTATCTATCTACTCGATCAATGCTATCTATCGATGATTCTATCTTCCGATCGAAATCGATGGATCTATCTATCTAGGATATTTCGTTATCTTATCTTTCTATCTATCTATCTATCTATATATATTATATAATATATAATAATATATATATAGGACACTTCGTTATCTATCTATCTATCTACGAAGCTTCGTTATATATATAATATATATATATATAATATATATATATATATATATATATATATATATAAATATATACTATATAAGACACATCGTTATCTATCTTGCTATCATTGTACTTCGTTATCTATCTATCTATTTATTATCTACGACACTTCGTTATCTATCTAATGCTATCTATCTATCTAGGACATCTTCGTTATCTATTATCTATCTATCTATCTAGGACACTGTCGTATCTATTCTATCGATCTATTGCTATCTATCTAATCTAGGGACATTCGTTATTTATCTATCATTCTATCTAGGACACTTTCGTTGTCTATCTATACTATCATCTATCTACGGACACTTCGTTATCTATCTATATATCTATCTATCTACGACACTTCGTTATTATCTATCTATCTATCTATCTATCTACGACACTTCGGTTATCTAGCCTAATAGATTCTATGCGCCGAACTATTTAATATATACTGTCTTATTTCAGTTTTTAATTCGGGCCTATTTCTTCTATCTATTAGCCTTTCTTTCTTTTCTTTCTTCTACTCTTATCTATACCTATCTTTATCTTATATCTAATGCCTAAGCCTAGCCTAGCTGGNTCTCTCTCTCTCTCTCTCTCTCTCTCTTATACCACGCACACACACATTTATTTCTGTTTGTTCCTACATGATTTATCTTCTACATCGTTTTTATGATATATGATATATATATCATTCCCCTCTTTTCATTCTCGATATATACTATATATATATATATTATATTATTATATATATATATTATATTTATATATATTAATATATATAATATAATATATATATATATATACGGAATTAATCTTGAATATTGCCATCCTTAGAGCTATCCATAGAACTTCAAAAGATATTCGTATGCGTCTATGTGCGACATAAAATATATTATATATATATATAAATATATATATATATAATATATATGTGTGTGTTGTGTGTTTCTGATGTGTGTGTTGTGTGTGTGTGTGTGTGAAAATAAAATTGGAAATTAATCGACAGTATGAATATGATTTAAAATGAAAAAACAAAAGATGCTTTACAAACTGAATGGGCTCAATCAGCGAGAGAGTGTTGCAAACTGTTGTTCGGGGCCTTTCTCCGACGGTTTATTAAAAAGCAACACCGCCCTTCCTCATTAATATATGAGGACCCTGCGTAATATCATGCATCGACCGCCACGTGCCAGGTCGGCCGGTCATCAACAAAAATTAAGACGGGAAAAAATACGTTAGAGAAACAGAACGCTGTCCTAGTCAAACGTTGGATTAATCAAAAAAATGCGCTGTCTATATTAAAAATAAAATGAATTTTATTAAAAAATAAAATGAATTTATTAAAAAGAAAAATGAATCCTCATTTTAAATTTAAAAAAATAATCAAGAAGCATTATAGTTATAAAATAAGACTCAAAAAAAAGTTCTGCAGTTAGAGTAATTTAAAAAAATGTAAATTGGTATAAAAAGTGTGAAATAAATATTTCAAAATATTTTGTGATACAATCAAACTGCTTAAAATAAGAGCGCACTTTTATAGGTAAATCACGTGCGTGTTATGGAAAATATCATTGAAGGATGTAAACATGCATAAACGCTCGAAGATAAGGCCCCGAAACGGTTGCACACTCTTTACCTGATGCAGCCCATTTCAGTTTGTAAACATCTTTTATGTTTTTTCTTGTATCATATTCATATATAATATATATATATATCATATATATAATATTATATGCTGTGTGGCTGTGTGCTGTGTGTGTAGGTGTGTGTGCTATTTGCTTATGAGTATAAAGAAGGTCGTATATAGAAAATTCAGTCACCAACTATTTGCTCTATTGAATAATATATTATATATATACATTATATATATATATATATATTATATATATATAGTTATTTAGTATTGGAAAGTGCTCGATACGGTTGGAGGAGCTGTATTATTTGTTATAGAGTGCAATACACTTAAGAGCTGATTGTTTACCATTGGTTTCAAGTCAGTGTACTGGCCACATTTCGTCAATACCATCGTGCCTATGGAAAGAAGGCTGCGTTTGTCTTAAAATAAGGGGCCAGACGTTTTCTTTAAAACCAATGGTATCAATCGCCTTGAAAGTGTATTGTACTCCAATAACAAATATATATATATATAATATATCATATTATTATTATAGTATATAATTATATATAATAATTATAAAATTCTTATTTACTTTGGATATTATTCTAAAATGATTAAAAAGTGCTCCATCATAAAGAGCTAAATATACGTTTAAAATCGAATGGTTTAAAAATTACCGTACTTAAGTTTTCTCGCACTAGCGTTAATCTTCAGGGTATCTGATACCGTGAAGATTCGCGCCACCGCGAAAGAACTCTTAGTCGCGTAGTTTTTAAACCATTCGATTTCAGACATATATATGTGTGTGTGTGTGAGGAGAGAGAGAGAGAGAGCAGAGAGAGAGAGAGAGTGGTGACTGAGTGAAGTATCCAAAACTCGTAGTAAGGCATGATTCTACATGGGATCTTGAAAATCTCACTGTATAATTATTGCATGTTTTAGTAGGTGAAAATACAGGATTTTTTTGGATCCCTGAAGATACAGAGCCTATTTACCTTTTAAGCCTTTTAAGTTTTGGTCGAAATAAATTTATTATAGAATGACGGTTTATTGAGTTTCTTTCCTTTCAAAGGTATATAATATAATATATATATATATAATTATATATATAATATATAGTATAGTATACTATATATAGATATAATTTAATATACCAAGCGTGTTGGTAAATCCTCGCAGTGAGAAAAAACCAGCAAATAGTTTGATTGTAAAAATATACTACCAAACATCAACCGGGAGAAAAAAATTTTTGAAAAAAAGAAAAGACCAAGATAGACGTATCAACAAAAAATTTCTATTGGTACAGTATTTGGCCAAAAGAAAAAACATATTTATATGTATATATATATATATATAAGATATATATATATATATCATATAACTGCTAGGAGAATAAGCTAATAAGTAAAAAGTGCTCAATACCTAAGTAGAGCAAATAATAAAGATAAATCTAATGAGTCAGACGAACCTACTATTAGTTTCGCTTAATGCTATCCAGGGCTAAGATCTTAGCCCTGAAGAGCATTAAGCAAAACTAATAGTAGGTTCGTCTGACTCATTAGATTTATCTTTATATATATATATATGGTGTGTGTGTGTGTGTGTGTGTGTGTGTGTGTGTGTGTGTGATACTTGCGTTTTTTTACGTATGCAAAATGCTACCTAAAACTTCAGATAATTATACAATGAAAAATGAATGCTTGCCCTAACATTCAATTTCCACCGTCTCCATCGAAGTTTAAAGAAAGTTCTGCTCTCAAGGGGTAGCACCGTTGTTCGAAATTTTATCTGACAATGGGAAAGTAGATTGGACATGTACAACTTGAATTTTTATGAACGTCTTAAACGAAATTGAGCACACTTGATAGAATAAATAAAAATATATATATATATATATATATATATATATATATATATATGCATGAATATCTTTTCATAAGTGTTTTTTTCAATGGACAAGATGAGAAGAAAAAAATGGATATGAAATCTGACAGTATATATATATATATATATATATATATATATTATAAATTATATATATATATATATATATATATATATATATATATATATATATATATATATATATATGCTTGAATTATTACGTTTTTTCATCTAACTCCTGGACTAAATCGTCTGAAAAACTGATTGACTGAACTAAAAAAAAAAAAGTCGATAATCGATTTGCTAGTGACATTTCCGATAAGCACATCTCATTTCTATCATAGAAATAAACATCAATGAATAAATCTAGTGTGAGCGCATATATATATATATATATATATATATATATATATATATATATATATATATATATATTATTAGAATAAAATGGATCAGACCGACTGTATATAATTTTATAAACAACACCCGTCAATGAAACCATTTTTTCATTTATATATATCTATATCTATAACTATATACACAGACAAGCACAAACAAACACATAACACAAACACACACACACATTATATATATATATATATATATATATAATATATATATATATATATATATATGTATTGTAGTGTCTGTGACTTCTTTACCGTCACTCAAAAAATAGTATTCAGTTGATAAGCTTATTTATGAATGAATAAATAGTTATGTCTACTTTCGAACATTTTGGTTTTTAAACATATTGTATATATAAACCATCATCAAGGTAATGTCAAAAACCGATGTCGTGAAGCACCTTTTCAAATCAAACGAAAATTACACACACACACACACACACACACACTCACACACACACATACTACATAAATACCGCCCTGTCGGCTGGGGCGTTAGAATGCACCGACTGCACCTCTGCAGAGGGGTAAGATCCCCCAATGGGGCCACCTGTTGGCCGTGGGTGGCGACCCGTGATACTTAAGGATAGAGCCCAAGTAGATGAGCAGTTCATGACTTGCAATACTCCACTTTGGCCCTATCTTGGGTTAGACGGGCGGTCGGAGAGGTCCCCTCCGATCAATAGCTGGTCACGTCAAGCCCTAGCACCTATATGATTTTCCCAACCCTATTGCTCTTATGGCAAGCCCCAGTTCCTTTTTATTATATGGGTGCTAGAAGGTGGTGACTGAGGGTCTACATGTCGTGGGAATGACGTTAAACTCTATCTGATGGTGAGGTTCCAGTTTTGGAGGTTTGGGGAATGTGGAGCACCCCTTCATCACCATTGCTCCCTGGTCCATTCTGACCCGGAGTGGTAGTACCTGTTAAGGTCCCATCTATGGGCTAAATAGAAAAATGTATTCATAAAAAAATTGTATTATCCATTAAGAATTGATTTATTTCAAAACTTTATCGGCATTAAATGACCCACTGAGGTTGATATGCCGTAAAAAAAACAAACCAAATTTTCATTGTTAACCTGTCTCTGGCTCGTGCCTTTCACAATAAAGATGAGGACTACAGTCAGAAAAAGGAAAATAATAGATATTATCAAGCCATTAAGCTTATATGAGGGTAAGTTTTTTTGTTTTTTTTTTGGGGGGGGGGGGCGTCCGGTTGCAAACGGAGTCTGAGAATATCATCTGTTCGGTAATCTTAGGTGATAAATTTTGCCGCTCTTTTTGTTCAGAAACTAACTTAAGAAAGATAGATTCAAATGACTGAATATTTTAATTTGGTTACGTTACGCCATTTTAGGTGGTAAATATTGAAGCTCTTGTCTGGGGTGCTCGTGGGGGTAGGGTAAGGGGGATACTTATTTCGCTAGTTCAGACAGAAAATTTGATCTGTTCGATTAAGAAGCTACTTATTTTACTGGATAAAAACAAAAACAAACAAAAAAAACAACAAAGATTTTAATTGAATGTCTCCCTCCTCCCTTGTTCTTTTCTCTCTCTCTCTCTCTCTCTCTCTCTCTCTCTCTCTCTCTCTCTCTCTCTCTCTCTCTCTCTCTCTCTGTGAGTGTAAGTATGTACGCATATATCAATATATCTCTGTTTATATATATATATATATATATATATATATATATATATATATATATATATATATATATATAACAATAATATATTATATGAATATTGATGTTTCGTTACTATAGTTTCATGCTTACTGCAATCATCAGACGAGACTCTCAAAAAGTTGAGATTTAAAAAAAAACGTTTTTAATATCTTACTTTTTTTTAAATATATATATATATATATATATATATATATATATATATATATATGTATATATATTTGCTTGAAGACAATTACAATACATCGCTGATGAGACTTAATAAAGATGAAACAGACTGTACGATGTTCTAGCATCGTATAATCGTTTGCCAAATTCACTTGTCATGGTTATTTTTCGATAATTATCGAATTTTATACGATATACGCATTGTAATTGCCTTCAAGCAAGAATATAAATAATAATATATACTTTATTCAACAATGCTTCTAAAAACAAACATCCAAAAATCTTATATATATATAATATAATATATAGAGAGAGAGAGAGAGAGATAGATATATTGATATATGCGCACATACGTACACTCATTGATTGTAATTCTGCTCTGCTATATTAGCATTGAGCACCTTTATATGACAATACTTTTCTCATTCATTCTCTATTCCTTTTATATTATATTCTATATTATATTATATATATATACTAGCTAAAGTACCCGGTCCATGACCGGACTAAAAAAAAATTAAAATTTCAGTTGATTTAACGGTGCAAAAATGAAAACATTGTTTTTCAATCATAATTTTCATTATTTCCGTAAGCTGAAAAATTTTTTTTTTAAATCATCACGATTATGTTTAATGTTTAATCTTTCGAATTTAAAAAAAATTTCAAGATAATATTAATTTTTATGCAAGTGTCATTGTGTTAAATATAGGGGGTAAATTTCACAGGGAAAATTGGTGGTAACTATAAGGGATAAATATAATCAAGTCTAAAAAAAAATAGCCGAGAATTGTCAAATGAATAAACGGTCGAAATAAATGTTATATTCGAGACGACACTAATATGAATGAATTAAAGTGATTTCTAAAGTTTTAAAAAATGTTAATAAATGATCAAAAGAAATCTCGAGATAAGGGCTGAACTTGAAAAACGGTCGGAAAATTAGGGTGACAAAAAAAAACAGAACCCAAATTATTTATTTTCCCATTAAACTAACTCTAAATCCCAACCTTAACCCCAACCCTAACCCTAACCCCTACACCCCCCTAGTTAAAACTAAGTTTTATTACAAAATTTGTGGGTTCTGTTTTTTCTGGGTCACCCAGTATATAGAGAAGAAGGTGATAAGTTATTTTCCTTTGTCAATAATACATATATATGTATGTGTGTGTGTGTGTGTGTGCGCGCGCGCGCGTGTGTGTGTGTGTGTGTGTGTGTTGTGTGTGTGTGTGAATCTTTGACAAGTACATTTTTTTATTTTTTTATTTGCTCAACAACTTATTAGTTTGGTTTGGTTTGGTTTATTTTACGGCATATCAACGTCGGTGGGTCATTTAATGCCGACAAAGTTGTGAAATAAATTCATTCTTAATGCATAATACAATTTTGTTTATAAACTCATGTTTTTTTATTTAACCCATAGATGGGACCCTAACAGGTATTACCACTCCGGGTCAGAGTGGACCAGGGAACAATGGTGTTAAAGGGGCGCTACTCATTCCCCAGTCCTCCTAAACTGGAACCTCACCCTCAGATAGAGGTTAACGTCATTCCCAGAACATGAAGTCCTTCAACCACGGCATTCTAGCATTTTATATGATAAAAAGGATTGGGTCTTCCCAGGGAGCAATGGTGATGAAGGGGTGCTCCACATTCCTCAAACCTCCAAAACTGGAACCTCACCATCAGATAGAGTTTAACATCATTCCCAGAACATGAAGACCCTCAGTCACCGCCTTCTAGCACTCATATGATAAAAAGGGGTTGGGGCTTGCCATAAGAGCAATAGGGTTGGGGCAATCATATAGGTGCTAGGGCTTGACGTGACCAGCCGATTGATCGGAGGGGGCCTCTCCGACCGCTCGTCTAGCCCAAGATAGGGCCAAAGTGGAGTATTGCAAGTCATGAACTGCTCATCCACCTGGGTTCTATCCTTAAGCATCACGGGTCGCCATCCACGGCCAACAGGTGGGGGGAGTCTTACCCTCTGCAGAGGTGCAGTCGGGGCATTCTAACACCCCAGCCGACAGGGCGGCAATTTATTAGTTTTGGTTAGGGTGGGGTAAGAGCGATTGAAGTAGGAAGGAAATGGTTAGGGTCCTGATAAAATCATTTGGATTGAAACCATGGTATATCATTAACTCTTTTCCTCTACTAATATTATTTTTATTATTACTGCTGTATACGTTTAATATATCGAGCACTTTTGGATTATTTACTGATGCCACTGCAACGGAAAGGTTAAAGCGGCAATTCGATACTATATATATATATATATATATGTGTGTGTGTGTGTGTGTGTGTGTGTGTGTACGTGTCAAAGTGTGTGCGTGTCCAAGCGTGCGTGAATGTGCGTCTGTTGCAATTTACTTTTATACTTGCGCACCAAAGTGTCACACAAATGCATGCTTACGTCTCTGTCTGTCTGTCTGTCTGTCTGTCTGTTCGATTGTCTGTCTCTCTCTTTCTATATCTATCTATCTATCTTCTATTTATTATACTAAAGCTGACATAAACACCTTTCATTTCCCTAAGGCTTTTTTTCTATTCATGTTATTGATACAAAATTTATACTAAAATATTCCTTGGTTTGAGGACTATTTAATGTTTGAAAAAAATTCCAATTTAATTGGTTTTAATTAGTCGTAATTAGCAATTAAGTAAAGAATTGACCCGTCCCTCTCTGTCATTCTGCATTACTCTCACCCTCTCTATGTATGAGTAAGAATGAGAGTGAAAACGGAGAGTTATTGTGTTAGAGACATTTAACTGTCTTAAAATTAATTTGGGGGATAGCAGGTAGGGGCGTAATACCCATTGACCTGTATTGGACTCACCCGTCTAAGAAAACCCCTCTCCAGTGGATATAAAAATGATACTGATATATATATATATATATATATATATATATATATATATATATATATTGTGTGTGTGTGTGTGTGTGTGTGTGTGTGTGTGTTATAACTTTTTTTCCTTGGTTAGTCTGTGCTAAACCAAATAAGGTGAAAGGATTCCAAGATTTTTTGTAAATAAAATGTTGTATTGTTTCTGTCGTTCTTCTTTTTTATTTGCTCAACAACTTGTTAGTTTTGGTTTGGAGTGGGGAAGGATTGGAGAGGGGGCATCGAAATGGTGCGCGCGCGCGCGCGCGGGAAATGAGGCCGGCAATTTCAAACTAATCTTCCATTCGCTTTTGCCGCTGATAATCGGCTCAAGATGTTTGCTCTTGTCACGGCCTCAATGAAAATGATCGACACGCCTTTATCATTATTGATTTTAGATCGATTTCTTCCTTTCTTCTTCTTCTTCTTCTTCTTCTTCTTTCTTCTCTTCTTCTTCTTCTTCTTCTTCTTTCTCCATTCTTGTTGTTCTTGTTGTTCTTTTCTTCTTTTTCATTTCCATTCTCTTCTTCTTCTTCTTCTTCTTCTTCTTCTTCTTCTTCTTCTTCTTCTTCTTTTTCTTCTTTCTTTTCTTCTTCTCATTTCCATTCTCTTCTTCTTCTTCTCTTCTTTCTTCTCTTCTTCTTCTTCTTCTTCTTCTTCTTCTTCTTCATTTCCATTTCTTATTGTTCTTATTCTTATTATTCTTCCTTTCTATTCTTCTTCTTCCTCTTCTTTCTTGTTTTTCTTATTTTTCATTTTTCTTCTTCTTCTTCTTCTTCATTTCTATTCTTCTTCTTCTTCTTTTTCTTTTTCTTCTTCTTCTTTTTCTTCTTTTTCATTTCTATTATTCTTCTTCTTCTTTCTCTTCATTTCTTCTTCTTCTTCTTCTTCTTCTTCTTCTTCTTTCTGCCCCTGCAAGAAAATGGGAACAAGAAGACGCTTATCAATATTTAAGAATCTGAACACCGAAAAGGGAATGCTGGGTAAAGCGGGAACAGGCGGCGGGGATCGTAGGTGGACCGTAAATACTTTTCTAATATCTTATTGAGATATTTTTTTACTTAAAATTACATTGTTATAATCCACAAGTAAAAGGGACATGTATCCCCCCTCTCTCTCTCTCTCTCTCTCTCTATATATATATATATATATATATATATATATAATAATAAGAACACTGTTGTATTGTTTTCAGTATTCTTATCTAATAATAATATGAAGACAGTTGTATGGTTTCAAGTATTCCTATCTAATACAAATAATATGAACACTGATGTATGATTTCAAGTATTATTATCTAATACTTATAATAAGAACACTATTGTATGGGCTGAAGTATTCATATCTAACACAAATAATATGAACACTGTTGTATGGTTTCAAGTATTCCTATCTAATACTTATAATATGAACACAATTGTATGGTTTCAAGTATTCCTATCTAATATTTATAATATGAACACAATTGTATGGTTTCAAGTATTCCAATCTAAGACAAATAATATGAACACTGTTGTATGGTTTCAAGTATTCCTATCTAATACTTATAATATGAACACAATTGTATGGTTTCAAGTATTCCTATCTAATACGTATAATAAGAACACTATTGTATAGGCTGAAGTATTCCTATCTAATACAAATAATATGAATACTGTTGTATGGTTTCAAGTATTCCGATCTAATACTAAGGATTATATGGCTTCAGTAATTATTTCTATTTAATGATAGTCCTTTGTTCGCACACAGTTGTATGGTTTCAAGTAACTAATAATAATAATCTTTACTAAACAATTATAGCTTCAAGTAACTAATTTTTAATACAAATTTGCACATGGTTATGTGGTTTCAAGTAACTAATAATAATAATCCTTAGTAAACAATTATAGCTTTAAGTAACTATTCTTAATACTATTAATTTGCCCGCCCTGTCGGCTGGGGCCTTAGAATGCACCGACTGCACCTCTGCAGAGGGGTAAGACTCCCCCAATGGGGCCACCTGTTGGTCGTGGGTGGTGACCCGTGATGCTTAAGGATAGAGCCCAGGTGGATGAGCAGTTCATGACATGCAATACTCCACTTTGGCCCTATCTTGGGCTAGACGGGCGGTCGGAGAGGCCTCCTCCGATCAATCGGCTGGTCACGTCAAGCCCTAGCACCTATATGATTTTCCCAACCCTATTACCCTTATGGCAAGCCCCAACCCCTTTTTATCATATGGGTGCTAGAAGGCCGTGGCTGTGGGTCTACATGTCCTGGGAATGACGTTAAACTCTATCTGATGGTGAGGTTTCAGTTTTGGAGGTTTGGGGAATGTGAAGCACCCCTTCATCACCATTGCTCCCTGGTCCACTCTGACCCGGAGTGGTAGTACCTGTTAGGATCCCATCTATGGGTTAAATAGAAAAATGTATTTTTTTTTAATTGTATTATCCATTAAGAATTGATTTATTTCAAAACTGTATCGGCATTAAATGACCCACTGAGGTTGATATGCCGTAAAACAAAACAAACCAAACAAACAAAACCAATATTAATTTGCACACAGTTATATGGTTTCAAGTAACTAATGATAATAACCCTTACTGTACAATTATAGCTTCAAGTAACTAATTTTAATACAAATAATTTGCACACAGTTATATGGTTTCAAGTAACTAATAATAATAATCCATAGTAAGTAATTCAAGTAACTATTATGGATACAAATAATTCATGGTTTATATGTATATGTTCTATGCAAATATATTCTATGTTGGTGTTTTAAGTTTGATGTGAGGAAATAGAAAAATGAGAGATCCCCAAGGAGGCATTACAAATAAATGATAATATTATTTACAGAACAAATCAGTTTGAGTCGATTAACTTCGTTTTTCAATGGGGTAGTTTTTTATGTATTTATAAAAAGACAAGGAAGAAGAAGAAGAAGAAGAAGAAGAAGAAGAAACGATTATATCAATGATATAATCGTTTCTTCTTCTTCTTCTTCTTATTATTATTATTATTATTATTATTATTATTCGTTTTTATGTTTCTTATTCTTCTTCTTCTTCTTCTTCTGCTTCTTCTTCTTCTTCTTCTTCTTCTTATTATTATTATTATTATTATTATTATTATTATTATTATTATTTACTCCTTTCGAGTTTTCACATCAGCATTAGCTGATGGTCTTTCACTGGAGTCTGAGTGACAGCAAGTCTCCTCAGGTCTCCTGGACTCTTCTGAGTATTCTGACAGATTGCAACAGTGCAGTGTTCTGAATGGTTTCAATCCTTCCTCTGATTTCCTCTGATTTCCAAACCTTTTTTTAATCCTTTTGGGATCATTCCAAGTGCACCAACCACAATTGGTATCACTTTCATTTTCATATTCCACAACTTTTTCAGTTCTCTGGCAAGGTCCAGATATTTGTCAATTTTTTCATTTTCCTTTAACTTCACCCTGTGATCTGCAGGCACTGCAAAATCCACCAGTTGACAAGTTCTTTCTTTTTTGTTTATCAATTATTATTATTATTATTATTATTATTATTATTATTATTATTATTCATTTTCTATTTTCTTCTTATTCTTCTTCTTTCTTCTTCTTCTTCTTCTTCTTATTATTATTATTATTATTATTCGTTCTTCTTCTTCTTCATTTTTCATTCTTCTTCTTTCTTTATTTTCATTCTTCTTCTTCTCTCTTCTTCTCTCTTCTTCTTCTATGGATAAATAATGTCCTAAGATACCCATTTAACCCATCAAGGACACCCTAACAAGTATTTCTTAATTTATTCGGCTTTTTTTTGATATTCTTATTTTTTCTTCTTTTCTTCTTCTTCTTCTTCTTCTTCTTCTTCTTCTTCTTCTTCTTCTTCTTCTTTTTTTGCTTTACTTTAAGAACTATCTTTATATCATATTTTTTAATTTTTTGTAATATTTTTGTATGTTTTTTTTTATTTTTGTAGTTTGTTTTTGCTTTTTATTTGTTTATGTTTGTTTTTTGTTTTTTTTTGTTTCTTTTGTTTTTGTTTTTTTCATCCAGTTTTGTATTTCCGCGTGTTGGGAGAGGTTTTTATTTCTATATATAACCTTTCCTCTCCTCTCAACTAATAATCCTTTAATAGTCTACTTCGACTTCCCAAAACGCTAAAATCGACTCAAAAGAAAATGAAAAATTCAATGGCCGATTGTCAGCGAAATTAATCCCCGTCGATTCAAAATGGCGAAATGAAGCGGGAAAAATGAAATATTTGATAGGTATTACTAATCGCTGTCAGACAAACAGACATTTGGATTTGTGTGCAATGGAAG
This sequence comes from Doryteuthis pealeii, assembly GCA_023376005.1. Lineage (NCBI taxonomy): Eukaryota > Metazoa > Mollusca > Cephalopoda > Myopsida > Loliginidae > Doryteuthis > Doryteuthis pealeii. The sequence continues at coordinate 31,636,523 of CM042181.1, forward strand.
GGTGGGTCGGTAAATTGAATTGTCCATTAAAGAGGTCTAAATAAAGTCAAGATAAATGCATGATTGAAAGACAAGAATATTACGGAGGGGTTAAGATAGATAGACAGAGAGATAGATAGATAGATAGATAGATAGGAAAAGATGGTGAAAGAAAGAAAGAAAGAAAGAAAGATAGATAGATAGATAGATAGATAGATAGATAGATATATGGGAATGAACTGAGATAGATAGATAGATAGATAGATAGATAGATAGATAGATAGATAGATAGGAAATACTTTGATTGAGAAGAATAGAGTGAGATAGATAGATAGATAGATAGATAGATAGATATGAAAATACTGCGATAGATAGATAGATAGGAATAGATTGAGATAGATAGATATGAATGGACCGAGATAGATAGATAGATAGATAGATAGATAATGGATGGACTGAAGTAGATATATATATAACCAGGATAAGATAGATAGATAAAGATAGATACTAGATAATAGACTTAGATAAGAATAGACTGAGATAGATAATAGATAGATAGATAGATAGATAGATAGATAGATTGATTGATTGATCATATTCAGACAGTTAGGTAGATAAATAGATAGATAGAGAATAGACTTAGATAAGAATATACTGATTTTGATACATGCATATATATATATAACGGTTGTTTCTATATATATATATATATATATATATATATATATAGAGAGAGAGAGAGAGAGAGAGAGAGAGAGAGAGAGAGAGAGAGAGAGAGAGAGAGAGAGAGAATGATCATATTCAGAGTTAGGTAGATAGATAAAATTGATAGATAGACAGATGAGAATAGACTTAGATAAGAATATACTGATTTAGATACTTTCATATATATATATATTATATATATATATATATGTGTGTGTGTGTGTGTGTGTGTATTTAGGCAGCATTTTTTCTTGTAGGCATATATTGTTACATGATGCAGCCATTTTCTGTCTGCAAGTCTTATCCTTTGTTTTTTCATATTGCCGGATTATTGTTTTAATATCTGGCGAGAATTGACATATGGCGAATACATCAGCCAATTCTCGCCAGATATTAAAACAATAATCCGGCAATATGAAAAAACAAAGGATAAGACTTGCAGACACTAAATGGCTGCATCATTTAACAATATATATATATATATATATATATATATATATATATATATTATATATATACATACATACATACATAAATACAAAGATAGATAGATAGATAGATAGGAATAGACTGAGATAGATAGATAGATAGGAATGGACTGAGATAGATAGATAGATAGATAGATAGATGAGAATAGACTTAGATAAGAATATACTATACATACGAACACACACACACACACACACACACATATATATATATATATATATATATATATATATATATATATATACAGAGAGAGAGGGGGGTGGATAGATTTCAACCATTAATATTATAATTAATATTATATTTTCTTTCATCTTCCTAATTCGTCATAACAAAACAAAACTAAAATTAAAAAAGATGAAGGAAAATCTGAGTCAAAATAGTCATGAAATATCCGTCCGAGTGGATTTATCATTTATAGTAACAATTAATCTTTTCAATTGTTCTGTCTTGTGGAGTCGGTGGTTCCCAGTGGGGTGGGGGTCCCCGTGGAGGGGGGAGTGTCCCCGTGGCGTAGTGGCTAACGTGTTAAACAAATAATAAAGTCTTCTGGGTGGCCACACAGTGATTTGTTTATAGTGGTGAAGGCTTGTGTTGGACCATCCGCACTTTTTGGCACAGTCGATAGGAAAGAATCGGTGCACGAATGCCACACCACAAACTCAATCAACGATTGACCTCAGGAATTTTGAATTTGATATATATATATATATATATATATATATTATATATATATATATACCCTGCGTAGATATGCACATCAGCTAAAAATATATACCCTACGTAGAAAACTACTTAAGCTAGTAATATCATTCTTCAGGCTGAAATTGGAAGTCTAATTTTGCTCGTGTGAATTGAATTCATATAACAAGTCCGAAAATTAAAAATAAGACAATCGGAAATATTAAAGTCCAACATTCCAGACAATGCGAAACGCTAGGGAAAAGTTGGAAGCCGAATTAGAAAAATCCTTCTAGCTAGAAACCAAATAATTATGCACTTGTCGCTGTAATTTGATGGAAGAAATGTTTAAGGAGATGTCGGTCATAGAACAATTAATTCAAATTCAAGGGTCGCTGCCATTTATTTAGTTTGGCTGAATGTACAACGGATACACGAAGGGAAATAACACACTTGGATAGAGCAAGTTTTCTGTTACCAAACAACGAACTTAGAAAACAAACTGATAAACTAAAACTGCAGTTCTCAGCACGGAGATATTTTCATATGTCTGTGATACTATGATTGAAGACGAACATGGTCAGAATAAATAGATAAATAAATGAATAAGAAAGAGAATAGGTTAAAGCCAGGCATAAGTAAAAGGGGTGGTTGACCTTTTTACGAATCCAAAGATTAGGCCGTAAAGTTTAAGAGACTTATACGACCACCATGAAGTTAGGCCACTAAGTGATAATATCTTAGGCACCCAGGTATTAAAAGCAAAAGGGATTTTTATGAGAAAATCTCTTTTGAAAAAATTAATGGTCGACGTATTGAAGACGTAGTGTCTGAAAAAATATTTAATTACTTTAATTTTAAGGGTTAATGACGACTAGAAGTCTGCGATTCGATTTAAGTTCTGGCCATCTGTGTGGTCCGGAGAAGATGGTTAGGGAAGGGGAATTTGACATAAATACAGCTAGACTCGAGCACTTAGCCAGTTAGAACCCGGACCGTTGGGGTGTTAAGGTCGCCGGTAGAGATAGCCAGTAGCAGCCAGTTGGATAGACAGTGAAGTATCACACTGACTCATGCCCTCAAATACGGCCAGCGCAGAGTGTTCCAACGTTTGGGGTACTAGACATCGTGCATCGAAGGTGCAGAGCGCAGAACAGGTCGTCTCATATGTCAATAGAAAACCAGATAGCTAAAACCATTTCTAAAAATAAATATAAAAAAGAAGCTAAATCGTATTCCCCTTGTAATAACATTTAACAACACTGTCTCACCACTAAGCAAAATAATCAAGAACTGTTAGGGTATTTTAAAAGTAAGTCCCAATCTAAAAGATATTTTTTAAGACTCGGGTATAGTGACTTATCATCGATCTAATAACCTCAGTGAAATGATAGGGAGTAACAATATATTTGTTCTCTACATAGCCTCTGTGAAAGTTCTTTGGTTGAAAGTTTAAAATAAAAACAGAAAAAGAAGATGAATATATATAAATTCGTAATTGATAATATGACCGGTATTTAAGCTCTTTCTTATATATATATATATATATATATATATATATATATATATGTGTGTGTGTGTGTGTGTGTGTGTGTGTGTGTGTAAAATGAAAATGGAAGTGAATCCGACGGTATGTTGAAAAAGGAATAAAGGAAAGAAAGTATAGAACTAATAAGTAAAGTCGTCGGGGTGGCCTAAAGTCGGTATCAGCCTATCAGCGAGGGAGTCTATCCCCTTTTCAATAGCGCTAGGCCAAGGAGATTGTTTTGGCGTCTTAGGTGGATCGCCACACCTACCATCAGCTCCTTACTTTACCGCACAGATCCCTGTGCTACTCATACGCTGAGTTGGCGAGGGCGGGTATCGAACTAGGAACCTTGTGATTTCTAGCCGAACGTTCTACCGACTGAGCTAACCCTTTTACTTACACGTGTTTCGGTCAGGAGTTTATCCATGTGTACATTATTCAATCTATTATTATTATTTTTAAATAACAAAATGAAATGAAATAATAATAATAGAAAAAATGTAGAAATATTCCACACACAAAGAAATATCGACCTTCCTCAGAGTAAATCCTTATTTTTTTATATAAAATTCTCTCTTCATGTGATTTTTTTTTTTAAGTTCTTTTTTCGAACATTTCAAAAATTCTCCGCGTTCCAACGAATTGATGAGAAGTAGAGATGTGATTACTTTTTGACTCACCCTCATTCGAAGGTGGAACATTGTTATTGAGAGAAATGGTGACTATGCGGAGAAGTAGGGATGTGATCCACAGAGGACCAGCATCTTTTTGATGCATGATACATGTTCCTGTGTTGGTAATTATACCTGTCCTAAACAAAATGCCATAAACTTTTAAAGGTGGAACATTGTTATTGAGAGAAATGGTGACTGTGTGGAGAAGTAGGGATGTGATCCACAGAGGACCAGCTTCATTTTGATGCATGATACATGTTCCTGTGTTGGTAATTATACCTGTCCTAAACAAAATGCCATAACTTTTTGAAGGTGGAACATTGTTATTGAGAGAAATGGTGACTGTGTGGAGAAGTAGGGATGTGATCCACAGAGGACCAGCTTCATTTTGATGCATGATACATGTTCCTGTGTTGGTAATTATACTTGTCCTAAACACAATGGCATTACTTTTTGACTTGCCCTCGTATCATGTAAATCGGGAATAATTTAATATCAAAATACGTCTCAAAGTTTAAAATAACAAAACCCGGAATTATATCTATTCTACCCTTCTTACAGAAACCTAATATTTTCAGTGAGAGTAAATATTTTGATCTCATATTCGTTTGAATTGTTGATTTTTTATCTTATCTTGGCTAACCCAAAAGAAAATAATATCCATGGAATTCTTACTTTTATATCCGGTCTGCTTTCTTGTTTTTTGGGGGGATTTTTTTTTCTTCCTGAAATATATTTTGAAAAGACAGTTGTATTTAGCGAACAAGCCTTTTTATTTAGCGGCCTTTTTTTGTTGTTCTTATAATGAAATCTTTTTCGAAAAAAAAAAAATTTATATAATTTTTTTGTTCTTTTTTTTTTATCAGATTTTTATAAATTTTTCTCTTTCATCTTTTTTTTTTTTTTTTTTCTTTTCATTTCTTTTCTGGAGAAAACGTTTGAATTGTTTTGTGGACATTTTTTTTTTTCATCTTTGGTAATTCGATGTCTTCAGTGACAATACGAAAGACAATTTTGGCGTTTTTTTTTATTTAGATAAAAAAAAAAGGCAACTTTTTGTGATAGACAAAAAAATTCTCGCGGGCTGATAATTACGAGAGAGAGTTGGGTGTAAAGAATCGTGTTTGAGTGTGTGAGAGAGAGAGACAGAGGGGGGGGGGTTGAATGAGTCGAAACAATAAAAGGAATATATGAAGATAGAATATTGGTGTGTGTGTGTGTGTGTGTGTGTGTGTGTGTGTGAGTGTGAGTGTGAGAGAGAGAGAGAGAGAGAGAGAGAGAGAGAGAGAGAGAGGCGGAATTTAAAAGTCGAAACAAGGGAATGAAAATGATAGATATAATATAGAAAAGTCTGTGTGTTTGAGAGAGAGAGAGAGAGAGAGGGGGGGGATTGAAAAAGAGTCGAAACAAGAGGAGGAAAAAAGATAGATAGGAACGTATGTGTGTGTGTGTGTGTGTCTCTCCTCTCTCTCTCTCTCTCTCTCTCTCTCTCTCTCTCTCTCTCTCTCTCTCTCTCTCTCTCTCTTTGTGTTGTGTTGTGTGTAAAAGAGCGAGAGAGAGACACAGATAGAGAGAAAGAGAGATATTACGCACACAGATGTATCAAATGTGACCAAGAGGTAGATTTAATGTAAGCGGTAGAGAGAGAGGGGGGAGAGAGAGAGGGGGGGAGAGAGAGTAACACAGACAGATATATAAAATGTGACCAAGAGATAGATTTAATGCAAGCGGTAGAGAGAGAGAGAGAGAGTAGAGTACAGTAGAGAGAGAGGGGGTAGAGTACAGTAGAGAGAGAGAGACAGACAGACAGAGAGAGAGAGAGACAGATACAGACAGAGATTGAATGAGTGAGAGAAGTTAACAGTAAAAGAGAGAGAGGGAGAGAGAGAGTTACGCAGGCAGATATATCAAACATCACCAAGAGATAGATTTAATGTAAGTGGTAGAGAGAGAGGAGAGAGAGAGAGAGAGAGAGAGAGAGAGAGAGAGAGAGAGAGAGATTGAGTGAGAGAAGTGAAACGGTAAAGAAGAGAGAGAGAGAGAGTTACACAGGCAGATATATCAAACATCACCAAGAGATAGATTTAATGTAAGTGGTAGAGAGAGAGGGGTAGAGTAGAGAGAGAGAGAGAGAGAGTAGAGAGAGAGAGAGAGATTGAATGAGTGAGAGAAGTTAAACAGTAAAGGAGAAAGAGAGAGAGAGAGAAGAGAGAGAGTTACACAGACATATATCAAATGTGACCAAGCGGTAGATTTAATGTAAGTGGTAGAGAGAGAGAGAGAGAGAGAGAGAGAGAGAGAGAGAGAGTAGAGAGAGTAGAGAAAGAGAGAGAGAGATTGAATGAGTGAGAGAAGTTAAACAGTAAAGGAGAAAGAGAGAGAGAGAGAGTTACACAATATATCAAATGTCACCAAGAAGTAGATTTAATGTAAGTGGTAGAAAGAGAGAGAGAGAGAGAGAGAGAGAGAGAGAGTAGAGAAAGAGAGAGAGAGAGAGATTGAATCAGTGAGAGGAGTGAAACAGTAAAGGAGAGAGAGAGGGAGAGAGAGAGTTATACAGGCAGATATATCAAATGTGACCAAGAGTTAGATTTAATGTAAGTGGGGAGAGAGAGAGAGAGAGAGAGAGAGAGAGAGGCGGGAAGAGAGATTGAATGAGATAAATGAAACAGTAATGGAGAGAGGGGGAGAAGGGAGAGAAAGAGAGAGAGAGTTACACAGACAGATATATCGAATGTGGGGATAGAAAGACAGACATTTAATGTAAGCGAGAGAGATAGAGAGAGATTGGGTGAGAGAAGTGAAACGATAAGAGAGAGAGGCGAGAGAAAGAGAGACATAATTTTAGGGGTTGTGACGACAATTAGAATGGAGAGAAAAAGAGGGGGACGACAATTAGAATGGACGGAGAGAGAATGAAGAGAGAGAGAGAGAGAGAGAGAGAGAGAGAGAGATTGAATGAGTGAGAGAAGTTAAACAGTAAAGGAGAAAGAGACAGAGAGAGAGAGTTACACAGTCATATATCAAATGTGACCAAGCGGTAAATTTAATGTAAGCAAATGAGAGAGAGATTAAAAAAGAGAGAGAGAGGGGGGCAGAGAGAGAGATAAGTGAAACAGTAATGGAGAGAGGGAAAAAGGAGAGAAAGAGAGAGAATTACACAGACAGATATCGAATGTAAGGATAGAAGAAAGAGACATTTAATGTAAGCGAGAGAGAGAGAGAGGTAGAGAGAGATTGGGTGAGAGAAGTGAAACGATAAGAGAGAAAGGTGAGAGAGAGAGAGAGAGAGAGAGAGAGAGACATAATTTTAGGGGTTGTGACGACAATTAGAATGGAGAGAGAAAGAGGGGGACGACAATTAGAATGGACGGAGGGAGAAGGAGAAGAGAGAAAGAGAGAGAGAAAAGAGAGAGAGAGAGAGAGAGAGATTGGATGAGTGAGAGAAGTTAAAAAAAAAGGAGAAAGAGAGAGAGAGAGCTACACAGACATATATCAAATGTGACCGGTAGATTTAATGTAAGCAAATGAGAGAGAGAGATTAAAAAAGATAGAGAGAGGGGGGCAGAGAGAGTGAGATAAGTGAAACAGTAGCGGAGAGAGGGGTAGAAGGGAGAGAAAGAGAGAGAATTACACAGAAGATATATCGAATGTAGGGATAGAAAGACAGACATTTAATGTAAGCGAGAGAGATAGAGAGAGATTGGGTGAAAGAAGTGAAACGATAAGAGAGAGGGGTGAGAGAGAGAGAAACATAATTTTAGGGGTTGTGACGACAATTAGAATGGAGAGAAAAAGAGGGGGACGACAATTAGAATGGACGGAGAGAGAATGAGAAGAGAGAGAGAGAGAGAGAGAGTTAGAGAGAGAGAGATTGAAGTGAGAGAAGTGAAACAGTAAAGGAGAAAGAGAGAGAGAGAGGGGGGTTACACAGACATATATCAAATGTGACCAAGCGGTAGATTTAATGTAAGCAAATGAGAGAGATTAAAAGAGAGAGAGAGAGAGGGACAGAGAGAGAGAGAGATAAGTGAAACAGTAATGGAGAGAGGGGAAGAAGGGAGAGAGAGAGAGAGAGAGTTACACACAGATATATCGAATGTAGGGATAGAAAGACAGACATTTAATGTAAGCGAGATATATATATAGAGAGAGATTGGGTGAGAGAAGTGAAACGAAGAGAGAGGCGAGAGAGAGAGATAGAGGGAGAAAGAGACATAATTTTAGGGGTTATGACGACAATTAGAATGGAGAGAGAAAGAGTGGGACGACAATTAGAATGGACAGAGAGAGGGTGAGAATAGAGAGAGAGAGAGAGAGAGAGAGAGAGAGAGAGAGAGAGAGAGGTGAGAGAGAGAGAACCTGAATAATAATGTTTATGTTGTTTTATCGAAAATAGATTTTTTAAAAACCTATTGGTCTACTGCAATGAAAATAATATATAGATTTTTTTTATTTACTTGTTGAACTGTCTGAATTGTGTTTTTATCGCGACATAACAATCAATCTAGTGCCATAAGTTATTTACTAAACGTTGCTTCATCTTGCACACACAGGCTTCAGTTTGTCTACAGTAGTCACCAATAGCAATAGCATAATCTTTACAGATCGCTGCCATCCCTCACAATCCTATAACCCCACCACCATGGTTAAAGTCACGGGAAATGGACTGGTTACCCCGAGTTCAAATCCTGGACGTGGTAATTGCATTTCACTTAGCGCTAATACCCTTGGGAAAGGTATGAATCCTACTCTCCCTCCTGGCTAGGTAACCAGTCTGGTAAGAAGGAAAACTCTGAATTCAAACCTGTTGAACTCCGCTTAAGAAATTGACCTTGTGTCGTATCCTGCTCGTGCGGAGGAGTTGGTAAATATATATAACCCCACCACCAGAACCTTTCCTCTCATTAGCCCTCAAACCCGCTGCAGATCCACAAAGTTTGATGCAAATATGACATAGGAAGGATGTCCTCCGCATTGTATCAGATGGATCACAGGATAAAATTTGATGCTTCTGCATCACCATATGTCTCTTAAGACCAGAAGCTGACTTACAGACTTTGTTATAGATTGCACAAGACACATTTCCTATGATTGACGTATCCAGTCTTAGAAAGCAAAATTCGACCACATGTCTGACATTTCCAACCCTCCATGTTCTCTCCAATATGACAGGTGTCATACACATATAGATACATACATATATACAGTGTATTCATAAAGTCTTGCAGCAGTTTTAAAATTGAAAATTTAACTCACATTGTACAAATTATAAAATCATAGAGGACTACTCCACAGAACTGGGAGGACTACTCCACAGAACTGCAACCTCACCATCATAAGCAATAGCATAATCTTTACAGATCACTGCTGTCCTGCACAATCCTATAACTCCACCACCACCAGAACCTTTCCTCTCATGAGCCCTCAAATGACTCATCAAACCCGCTGCAGATCCACAAAGTTTGGTGCAAATATGATATAGGAAGGACGTCCTTCCTGCTGTATCAGATGATAAAATGTGATGCTTATGCACCACCATATGTCTCTTAAGACCAGAAGCTAACTTACAGACTTTGTTACAGATTGCACAAAACACATTGTTTGTTCCTGATGAGATTTTCTATGAGTGACATATACAGCCTTAGAAATCAGAATCCGACCACATGTTTGACATTTCTAACTCTCCGTGTTCTCACCAATATGACTGGTGTATCCCTTTCGAAGTGACACTTGAGGTGTTTATGCTTAATTCTTTCACCCTCAAAACTGGTACAACCATCATCCACATGAATTCTACAGCCAGTTCTCTTTAATGCCAGCTTTTCCCAGTTGTCAGGATCTATTTTTATCTTTATATATATATATATATATATATATATATATATATATATATATATATATATATATATATATACATAAATACATGTGTGTGTTTGTATTGTACGTTCGTGTGAACTATATATATATATATATATATATATATATGTATATGTATATGTATATATATATAGTATCTTTTCTGAATATATATATATATATATATATATATATATATATATATATATATATGAATAAGATATAATGAAAAAACAAAAGATGTTTACAACTGAAATAGGCTCATCAGGAGAGAAAGTGTGCAAACTGTTTCGGGGCCAAATCTCTCGACGGTTTAAAAAGCAACACTCGGCCCTTCCTCAACTAATATGAGGACCCTTATGCATTATAATGTATCGACCGCACGTGGGTCGGTCATCAACAAAAATAAGACGGGAAAAAAAAAGAAAAGACCGTTAGTAAAAACAGAACGCTGCTAGTCAAACGTTGGAATTAATAAAAAAAAAAATTGTGCTGTCTGTATTAAAAATAGTATGAATTTTATTTAAAAATAAAATGAATTTTATTTAAAAATAAAATGAATCTCATTTTCAATTTTGAAAATAATCAGAAGCATTATAGTAATAAAATAAGACTCAAAAAAGTCTGATGTAAAATTATAGAAAAGTGTAAAATATGTATAAAAAATATATAGTATCTTTTCTGATATATATATATATATATATATATATATATATATATATAACTTTTCTGAATATACATATATAGTATCTTTTCTGAAAAATGTATTTTACAGAGTGTATCTCTCTCTCTCTCTCTCTATATATATATATATATATATATATATATATATATACATGCATATATATATGCGTGTGTGTGTGTGTGTGTGTGTGTGTGTGTGTGTGCGTAGATATTCATATATGTAACAGTTCTCTTCAGTGCAAGCCTTTCCCAGTTGTCAGGAACTATTTCTGGTTATTTCCTAGTTCTGTTAGTTTGATGGAAAAATAAATAATTTGGGTTCGGGGGTGGGGTCACTCATGTTACTCAACTAGGAAATAACTCTATTTCTATTTTTACAAGTAGCCACTAATAGTAAATCCTTTACTGAGAGTTTCACGGCTATGCAATCCCACTTGCCCCATATCACACAAACCATCCGGGTTAGACGAATGACACGCTTGACATTGTAGGAGGATGAACTCATAAGTGATGTTCCCCTATGGAAGACAGCACATGGACACGCCAGTGTGGGTCGTCCAGCAAAGACATACATTGACCAGCCCTGCATGGATACTGGATACTGGCGAGAGATAGACAAGGACACGCCGGTGTGGCCTAATGTCGGTATCAGCCCATCAGTGAGGGAGTCTATCCCCTTTTCACAAGCGCTAGACGAAGGAGATTATTTGAGCGTCTGAGTTGGAGCGCCACACCTAACATCAGCTCCTTACTTAACCGCACAAATCCCTGTGCTACTTATACGCTGAGTTGGCGGGGACTGGTATCGAACTAGGAACCTTGTGGTTTCTAGCCGAACACTCTACCGACTGAGCTAAAAGGGCATTGAAAATACACAATAGAAAAAATAACACTACATCTCCCAATAACACACAACATAACAACAATAACGATTCTGATAGGTACATCATACTTCCCAATAATCCTATCACTGATAAAATAGATAGAAACCTAAAAAAGATAGGTATTAAAACAGTTACTCACTCCACAAAAACAATCAAAAATATTTTACATTAAGATAAGAGTAAATTTCAGTACTTTCCTATTGTTTCTTCTTAATTCTTTTTACTGAATACTTACGTTTTAGTCATCAAAATGATATATCTGTAATTGGCCATAAGATGCCATCACCTTAGAGGAAAGACTAAAGAATTAGCTCTGTTGTTAGAGCATCTGCCCAGGAACTACAAGGTTCCAGATTCGATACCAGGCTTCACCAACTCAGCACATGAGTAGCCAAGCTTGGATCTGTGCAGTAAAGTGGGGAGCTGATGGTAGGTTTGGCACTCCACCTCAGACGCAAAATAATCGGTGTGTATATGTTATATACATTTGTTACCCTTGTTGGGTATATACATCGAGAGAGTTCTCGTGTGATAGAGAGAGTCTTCGAGAAATAGAGAGAGACACAGACACAGAGAGAGAGACAGAGAGAGAGACAGACAGACAGACAGACAGTTAAGACTGACTTACTTGATTCTTTGTCTAGTCGCCATGTTTTCGTTTCCTTCTTCGCGGTCTCCGTGTCTAGTTTTCTAACTTCTTGCCGCTTCATTTTCTAAGGGCTTCTTTTTAAGTCATGCATTAATCAACTACAAGACTTTGTTTTTCTTTGATCAAAGATTTTATTACTGCATTGCCCATTTTCAACGCGCGGGAGTTAGCAACCTCGCAGTCGCACGTCTGCTCTGCGTTCCATATAGGTTGAAACTGATTACCTAACTAACTATTACGTGACTCGCGATATTCTCACCTCTTGGGTCAGTTGGGGCCATAACCGTTACTGGTATTTTTCCATCCCCTGATCTGAAAAACAGTGGCTCCTTAGGATTCTCGTTACAGGTCCTGTCAAAAACCCACGCAACCACACAATTATGCAACATATGTATGTATGGGAAATGGACTCGTCGCCCCGAGTTCAAAATCCTGGATGTGGTAATTGCATTTCACTTAGCGCTAATACCCTTGGGAAAGGTATGAATCCTAATCTCCCTCCAGCTATGGACAAATAGTAGGGCAGACCAGGCTCTAACCTTGGTTAGGCAACCTATCTAGGAGAAGGAAAACTCTGAATTCAAACCTGTTGAACTCCGCTTAAAAGATTGACTTTGTGTCACATCCTGCTCGTGCAGAGGAGTTGGTAAATATATATGTCTGTATGTGTGTATGTCCGAAGGAAACTATAAAATTAAAACAATTAAGACAGGCGGTCGAAGAGGACCCCTCCAATCAATCAGCTGGTCACATCAAGTCCTAGCACCTATATGATTGTCTCGATCCCAAAGTATATTAATGGATATGGAGGCTGAAAGGAGGAGAATTGATGGGGAAAAGTGTTATAGGCATTTTAAAATGTGTTTACTGCATTGGAAATTAATTTTGTTTAAGGATGGTTTGTATTGTTTTATGTATAAAGCTTCTATTATTTGGAGTTTTTGTTTATCTTTTCTTTGTGCCACATTTTAAAATGCCTATAACATTTTCCTACCAATTCTTTCCCTTCCAGCCTCCACAACCCTTAATATACTAACTTGAAAAAAAAACTGGAACACATCACCCCTGATAATGGCACTTCGAAGTGCCGAAAGTATTCGGGATATGAACTTCGGTGGACTAATCCACGAATTCCATCCAAATATTAAAAAGTTGGTCAGAAAGCTTGAAAAGATCATCAATAAAATCATTAAACAGTCTGTTTTGTTTAATTTACATGTATAAATGAAAGAATGCTGCTCAAGTACACACACATATATATGATATATTGAAAAAACAAATGATGTTTAAAAATGCATGGGATCATCAGGAGAGAATGTGCAACCGTTTCGCGGCCTTCCTCTCAAAGGCCCCGAAACGGTTGCACATTCTCTCCTGATGCATTTTTAAACATCATTTGTTTTTTCAATATATCAAATTCACACTGTCGGATTAAGTTCCTTTTCACACACACATATATATATATATATATATATATATATATTATATATATATATATATATATATATATATATATACAAATTTTATTATAAAAAATAAATAAAGATAAAAAAAGATGAATAATTCAATGTCGACTATTTCTCTTCTAAGTCTTGTTGAATATTATCTAAAAAAAATAATTTTTAAAAAAGAAAAAAAAGAATAATTTAAAAATGTTTTTTGCAAATATCTTATACGGCTCAACATAGCAGAAAATCCTCTCTTAACAATACACGATCTCAAATTTCAATCCTGAGGTTTTGTTTTTCTTTTCTTTTGTTTTTTCCTTCTTTTTTGTTTTGTTTTTTGTCTTGTTTTTTTTAGAAAGACAAAAAAAAACTATGAAGAAATTTCAATTTCCAAGAGGTTCTTGAAACCGTTCCATGTGAGATATTTCGATGTAAAGTTGACAAAGTACTCTTGAAAATGATGAAGAAGCATTTAGCTGTTAACAAAAAAAAAAGATGGCGTCTCATTTTCCCGCGCTGTGAATATTCCGGATGAACGCGTAAAAAATGTCTCGATATTTCGTTAAAAAAACTAATGGCCGCCATTTTCTCCTTCTTTTCCCACGAAAACTTTTCATTTGATACAAAATGAAACATGAACGTTATTTAAAGGAAGAGTATAAATGCAGAATAGCGCGCAAGAGATAATATCATTAGAATCGCATTTTACGTATAAATAGCATTAGATTACGGAAACCTGACCAAAACACAAACCCTAACCCTAGCCCTAACCGTAATACTAACCATAACCCTAACACCAACACTATCCCTAACCTAACAATGATCTTATCCCTAACCCAAACCCTAACACTAACCCTACTCCTAAGCCTAACAATAGCTCTATCCCTAAGCCCAAACATAACCCTAGCTCTAACTCTAAGCCTAATCCTAATCCTTACCCTAACCCTAATCTTTACCCTAACCCTAATCCTATTGTTTCAAATGTTTCGGGTATTTCCGTGAAATGTACTGAAATGTAATGCTTTTTATTCGTAATTTAATATTATCTCTTGCGGGAAATTCTGCATTAGTAGCAATGCTTTTTATACCTAATCTAATGATAATATCTCTTACGCGCTATTCTGCATTAGTACTAATGCTTCTTATAAACACAGATAAACATACATAAATATGTATGTTTTATGAGATTTAATTTATTACGATGACGACACTTGAAAATTATTTCTTTACCTTGATTTAATAATATAATTAATAATGGAAGTATAATACAGCCACCTTCAGGGTCTCGGCAAAAGCATCCCGAGCTGCTGAATTGTGGCTCACTTAAAATTTTACAAAACTTCTAAATCACCCTAGTGTGTATATATATATATATATATATATATATATATATATATATATATATATATATTATAAAAAAGGAAGGTCCGCAAAATGTATTTTGTTCTCAGAAAAAAAATTTTAATTCTTTTTGTTTTACATAAGCAACACGTGTTTCAGATCTTCTGGTATCTTCTTCAGGCTTTGATTGATAATATGAAAATGAATTTTTACATGCATGTGTATATATATACATTTAAACACGTGTTGCATATGTAAAATAAAAAGAATTTAAAAAAATTTTCTGAGAACAAAATACATTTTGCGGACCTTCCTTTTTTATAAAATATTGAATTTTCTCCCGTTGGAACCAGAACAACATTATATATATATATATATATATATATATATATATATATATATATATATATATATATAGTGTGTGTGTGTGGGATTGTCACTGTTTTAGCTTTTACTGGAACGGTGTGTCAAACGCAGTATTATTGGGAGAGTGTTCAATATAGATTAGAGCTGTTATATTCGAAACAAGTTCACTTGTTGATTGTTGACGCATGAAACCAAAATGGTTGTGACTGTTCCTTTGTCACCAAATAAATAGATATGTAAAACCTTTGTATATTTATTTTATTTTATTATATTATATTTTATATATACTAGCAAATATATGCACCCTCTGTTTTGATATAATAAAATATCATATTAAATTAGAAAGGCTAATGAAACTGACTAAGAATGCAGATAAAAAGATCTGCAACAGAGGGGGTATAATCGAAAAATAGAACAACTTTGAAACTAACTATTCCATCATTTTTCATTACTCCCCTCTTTCATTGGTAAATTTTCCTAATTTAACTATTTAGTTAAAATAGGAAGTAAAGGATAATATTACAGTTATTTCTTCTTGTAAATAAATTTCTTTTAAGATTTATCCACGAGATTTTTGTTTATATTTCTTAAGATAAAACCAAACAATTAGAAATCAATAATACCAAGCACATATTTATTAAAATAAAATGTTAAATATCAATATGCAAATTAGCCTTATCGTTCAAACTGTAAACCGCTATTTTGTTGTATATATAAATACAATTGCATGTTATTCGTACGTAGATATGGTCAACAGTATTAATAATGTAAAACAATTTTTATTAATAATTGAAGGTTTAAAAGAATGAAATCATGGAGAATTTGACGTAAATAATTAAGGGAATTATGACTTGAGTAGTAATACGATTACCGACAGAAAAACACACAATCTCCATTATAATAAGATATATATATATATATATATATATATATATATATATATAATTAGTCATATACAAATCCGGTCTGACATGGACAATTCTTCAGAGCCGTTGTTGTATGGGTACTACTGTATGGTTGCACCTCTTGGGCCCTAACGAAGAGCCAAAAATTAAAGATGGCGATTGCACAAGAGTGCTGGATGCGATATTAAACAAATCGTGGAAACAACACTCAACAAGGACGAACTCATAAGTGACGTTCTCCATTGGAAACCAGCATATAGATATGGTAGTGTGGGTCGTCCTGCAAAGACCTACATTGACTAGCGCTGTGTAGATACTGGATGCTACGCAAAGGACCTGCCGGAAGCCAAGAATTATAGGGATGGTTGGTGAGAAATTGTCATGGATATCCGTGCAGCTAACATGACATGATATTGATTGAGTAAATTTTGATGAAAACACGAGTCGACATATAACGATAATAAATTTCATCTATACCAAAATATTTTTCTTCCATTACTTTTCAACACATATATATATATATGTGTGTGTGTGTGTGTGTGTGTGTGTGTGTGTGTGTTTGGTTGAACACAAAATACCTTTCCCGTCTATACCTGATGTTGGCACTAAGTAGTGCCGAAAGTACTAGGGAAAGAACCGTTAGTGGATTCATTCACCAATTCCCCCCATACAATAAAAGATGGCCAGACAATTGGAAAAGATCGAAAAGAGACTCGCGTTCAACCAAACATATACAAAGGAAAAAATGCTGTCATATATATATATATATATATATATATATATATATATATATATATATATATATATATATATTGGTTTGGAGGTTGATTTTGATAGCTATCACAATGCAGGTATAAAGAAAAAAAATGATAAGGTAACAATAGTGTTGTTTGTTAGCCTGCAATTTATTCTTGATATTTCGAGATAAAATCTCTTTTTCAGAAGAACACTGGAACTGAAGTCGTTGTCGTCTTGTTATGGTATTTCTAGTTTTAAAAAAAGTTAACTAGAAATGCCATAACAAGACAACAACGACTTCAGTTCCAGTGTTACCTTATTATATTTTTTCTTTACACCTGCATTGTGATAGCCTTCAAAATCAACCTCCGAACCAATATATACCCAATGCTTCAAACAAATTATAAAATTCTCTATATATATATATATATATATATATATATATATATAATTAAGTGTGAGAAGAATGGTAGTGAATCCGACAATTATGTTGAAAGATAAATGAAAAGAAAATGTTGTATGGATAAAAAATTATTCATTCAAATACCGACACGTGTTTCGACCAAGAGTTTGTTCTTGTATACATTGTATCCTATTTAGTATTATTTCAAATACAATATAGAATAAAATATTATTATTATTAAAATAATATTATATTATTTTATTTTTTATTATTGTACAAATCATATTGTTTTATTTTATTTTGTATTTAAATTAATACTAAATAGAATACAATGTATACGAGGACAAACTCTTGATCGAAACATGTGTCGGCATTTCAATGAATAATTTTTGTCCATATATTTTCTTTCCACTTATCTTTCAACACACACACACACACACACACACACACACACACACATATTTAAAATTAATTTTATTTAAGGATGGTTTGTATT
>CM042181.1:31664348-31674693 GCA_023376005.1 Doryteuthis pealeii
CCAGCAAGCATCACTCTTTGTTTGCAGTCACTGCACCAGAGATTGCCATTCAAAAATTGGCCTGTTCCGCCACTCGCACAGATGCAGTTTAAAAAAATGGACACTACGCCATCGTCTTTAGCAGACAGAAGGATGCCAACACCTTTTGCTTCTCTTTTTCTCTCTTTCATTTTCCTTCATTTTTCCTTCTTTTTCATTCAGTTTCTTTTCTTTTTCTTTCATCTCTTCCTACTTCACCAAGGAAAGAGAGACAATTGCAACTCCAGCAAGCATCACTGTTTGTTTGCAGTCACTGCACCAGAGATTGTCATTCAAAAATCGGCCTCGTGAAGATGCAGTTAGAAAAGATTGGAAACTACACCATCGTCTTTAGCAGACGGAAGAATGTCAACATCTTTTGCTTTTCTTTTCCTCTCTTTCATTTTTCTTCCTTTTTTATTCTTTTTTCTTTCTTTCTCTTCTTTTCTTCTTTCTTTTTCTTTTTCTTTCCTCTTTCTTGACTCTTTACCTACTTCATTACCTTTTTCTTCTCTTTTCTTTCCTTCTTTTCCTTCTTTTTTCCTTCTTTTTCTTCTTTTTCCTTCTTTTTTTCCTTCTTTTCTTCTTTTCTCCTCTTTTATTCTTCTTTCCTCTTTCTTGACTCATTCACATCTCTTCCTACTTCATTACCTTTTCTTCTCTTTTTCTTTTCCTTTTTTTTCCTTCTTTTTCTTTCTTTTTTCCTTCTTTCTCTTCTTTTCTTCTTCTTTTATTCGTCTTTTCTCTTTCTTGACTCATTCACATCTCTTCCTATTTTATTACCTTTTCTTATCTTTTTCTTTTCCTTCTTTTTCCTTCTTTTTTCCTTTTTTTCCCTTCTTTTTTCCTTCTTTTTTCTTTCTTTCTCTTCTTTTCTTCCTCTTTTTCTTCTTCTTTCCTCTTTCTTAACTCATTCACATCTCTTCCTACTTCATTACCTTTTTCTCTTTTTCCTTTCCTTTTTTTTCTTCTTTTCCTCCTCTTTTTCTTCTTCTTTCCTCTTTCTTGACTCTTTCACATCTCTTCCTACTTCATTACCTTTTTTCTTCTCTTTTCCTTTCCTTCTTTTTCCTTCTTTTTTCAGTCTTTCCTGTCTCCTTTGTGCTCACTAATGGCACGTTCTCAACGATCGACTTTTATCTTTCATTTCAAATGCGCAGCCATTTTCAAACCAAAAAATTCATAGGATGTTTTCTTTTCTTTTTCTTTTTTTTCTTTTTTTTTTTTTCAAAATGGTCGCAAACTTTTTGATGATTCGCACAACAAGATATTCTTTCATGAACATCATCTCATATAAAATATTTCAACAAAACATTTAATAAGGAAAATCTTTTAACTCTCATCACTTGAAAAATATTTTTTCTACATTGAAGATTTTAATTACAAAGTTACTTCGTCTTTTAACATATTTGAAAAGAGAAACTTCACTTTCCAGAAATTAAAGAGTTGTACTAACAGGGTGAGCACAATAGAAACAGATGGAAAAATTATTTGAAAAAGAAACTATTAACTCTCAATATATAACATGTTGTAAAGAAACACTTAAAGTTTATTACTAAAGCTTTCAACAACACCTGGTATTACCTTTTCAGTCCCATCCTGTCAACTGGGGATGTAGAATACACCGATTGCACCTCTGCAGAGCGATAAGAACCATCCCTAGTCGATTAATCGGAGGGAACCTCTCCAATAAACAACTGTGTGCAAATTATTTGTATTAGATAGGAATACTTGAAACTATATAATTGTGTGCGAATTATTTGCATTAGATAGGAATACTTGAAACCATATAAGTGTGCGCAAATTATTTGTATTAGATAAGAATACTTGAAACCATATAACTGAGAGCAAATTTTATGGTATTAGATAGAAATACTTGAAACCATATAATTGTGTGTTCGAGATACGATTGACTAAACAGCACTGGGCAGTGTCGTCAGTTATGTTATTAACTGGTTTCATTGGGGAGTTTCGGGTCTTCCAGCATAATACCACCCCCCCCCCGCTAGTCAGACCCCATTAGAGATGGTCAAACACTAATTCGCTGCCTTTTTGTTTAACACCAAAAGAAAAATGGTTTTAATAGAGTGTGCAAATTATTAGTATTAGATAGGAATACTTGAAACCATTCATCTGTGTGCAAATTTTTTATATTAGATAAGAATACTTGAAATCATGCAACTATATCGAAATTATTGATATTAGATAGAAATACTTGAAACCATACGTGTTCAAATTATTTGTATTAGATAGGAATACTTGAAACCATAAAAAGTGTGGAAATTATTAGTATTAGATAGGAACACTTGATATCATATAACTGTGCAAAAAATATTTAACCATATGATCTTTAGGCACCCCTTCTGCGATCTCGACTCATAAGGACACTTTACTCATTTACAAGGTCAAAATTCGGTTGTTTATTAGGGGTTAGGGTTAAGGGTTAGGATTAGGGTTAGGGGTTAGTTTTATAATTTTTAAAAACTCTAAATATCTTCTGTTAACAATTAACCGGATTTTGACGGTGTAAATGGAAAAAATCAAGCTAAGTTCCAATTACCGTCGAATTGGTAAGACACGGCAACAAGCAGTCGTAACTTAATACGAACCTGTCTTGCTGCACCCCTACTGCATAATGCCAGGGTATTTATGAAACTCCACAACATCATAGAAACCAAGCAGCCAATCAGAACTCAAGGAATGGAATCACCTAAATACATGAATGGACCAGTCTTGATTTCCATAAATACCAACTGTCTTGGACGCTGCTTCCGTTGTGCTTAGCCAGTTGCTGTTGTTCAAACCTACAGTAGACTGACTGACGGACCTCAATACCCAGGAATCGAGATCGCAAAACCCTAACCCTGTCTAAAGGTCATATGGTCCAAAATATTTAGGGAGAACTATAAAAATGAAAGTATAATGTACGTACAATGAACGGGGTTCCCTTACATTTAGGCATAGGATAATAACAGGGTATTTCCATGTCAAATGATCCAGGCAATGTCACCCACCCCCCTTTAATTTTTCTGATTTTTTTTTCAGGTGTGGACTATGTTAACATTAGACAATCCCCAAAATTTGAACTTCCAGTTCAAAAAAATTATGTTATGTCAATTTCTAGCTCTCCAAATTTTATAAGGTTGGAGAAAAATGGCGACTTTTTGTAATCTATGTTTGTCTGTAAAATGAGTTCTAGAGCTTCCCTACTATTAAAAATTTGTTTATGAAAGCATTTTTGCCCGAAAATTCAAAAATGCTATCAAAAACGTCTTGGTCAAATGATTTTAATTTATTGATGATTTCTGAATTCTTCATAGCAAGATCAATATCCCAATGGACAATTTTCCTTTTTTCTGGATGATTTGAGATAGAATTACTCAATAATCACATGTCTTTAACTTAAAAGAATAATTTAAAAAATCTAAATTACTAAAGAACACAGATAAAAAAAAGTTGAAACAGAGTGCAAGTATTTAAGTTTCAATTTAATAAAATATTATATTAAATTAGAAAGGCTAATGAAACTAAATAAGAACACAGATAAAAAGAGTTGAAACAGAGTGCAAGTATTTAAGTTTTAATGTAATAAAATATTATATTAAATTAGAAATGCTAATGAAACTAAATAAGAACACAGATAAAAAGAGTTGAAACAGAGTGCAAGTATTTAAGTTTTAATGTAATAAAATATTATATTAAATTAGAAAGACTAATGAAACTAAATAAGAACACAGATAAAAGAGTTGAAACAGAGTGCAAGTATTTAAGTTTTAATGTAATAAAATATTATATTAAATTAGAAAGACTAATGAAACTAAATAAGAACACAGATAAAAAGAGTTGAAACAGAGTGCAAGTATTTAAGTTTTAATGTAATAAAATATTATATTAAATTAGAAAGGCTAATGAAACTAAATAAGAACACAGATAAAAGATTTGAAACAGAGTGCAAGTATTTAAGTTTTAATGTAATAAAATATTATATTAAATTAGAAAGGCTAATGAAACTAAATAAGAACACAGATAAAAGAGTTGAAACAGAGTGCAAGTATTTAAGTTTTAATGTAATAAAATAGTATATTAAATTAGAAAGGCTAATGAAACTAAATAAGACACAGATAAAAAGAGTTGAAACAGAGTGCAAGTATTTAAGTTTTAATGTAATAAAATATTATATTAAATTAGAAAGCTAATGAAACTAAATAAGAACACAGATAAAAAGAGTTGAAACAGAGTGCAAGTATTTAAGTTTTAATGTAATAAAATATTATATTAAATTAGAAAGGCTAATGAAACTAAATAAGAACACAGATAAAAAAGAGTTGAAACAGAGTGCAAGTATTTTAGTTTTAATGTAATAAAATATTATATTAAATTAGAAAGGCTAATGAAACTAAATAAGAACACAGATAAAAAGAGTTGAAACAGAGTGCAAGTATTTAAGTTTTAATGTAATAAAATATTATATTAAATTAGAAAGGCTAATGAAACTAAATAAGAACACAGATAAAAAAGAGTTGAAACAGAGTGCAAGTATTTAAGTTTTAATGTAATAAAATTTATATTAAATTAGAAAGGCTAATGAAACTAAATAAGAACACAGATAAAAAGAGTTGAAACAGAGTGCAAGTATTTAAGTTTTAATGTAAAAATATTAAATTAGAAAAGGCTAATGAAACTAAATAAGAAGGCAGATAAAAAGATTTGAAACAGAGTGCAAGTATTTAAGTTTTAATGTAATAAAATATTATATTAAACTAGAAAGGCTAATGAAATTAAATAAGAATGCAGATGAAAAGATTTGAAACAGAGGGGATATAATCAAAAAATAGAACAACTCAAACTTACTCTTCCATCACTTCCGTTTTTCATTGCTAAATTTTCATAATTTAACTATTTAGTTAAAATAAGAAGTAAAGAATAAAATCGCAGTTATTTCTTCTTGTTAATGGATTTCTTTTAAGATTTGATCCCGAGATTCATTAAGATAAAACTAAACAATTAGAAACCAATAATACTAAGCACATATTTATTAAAATCAAACATTTTATATCAATATGCAAATTAGCCTTCCCATTCACACTATAAACTACTGTTTTGTTGTATATATAAATATAATTGCATGTTAGTAGTATGGCTAACAGTATTAATAATCAAAAACAATTTTATTAATAATTGAGGTTTAGATATAAATAAAATCATGGAAAACGTGACGTAAATAACAAAGGGAATTATGACTTGAGTAGTGATATAGTTTCGGTTACTGACAGACAAATACACAATCTCCATTATAATAAGATATTGTTCAGCTCCTGGAATGGGGGCAGCACCCCGCTTTATAATTAACGGGGCAAGGTCAATGTTAATCTCTGATATCTGAGATGTCTAAACGGGGTGTACCGAGGAAGTGACGCAATTTTCCTTCTTCCTAGTTGTATTTATGTTTGAGGGTCAAACTTGTGTGACATTTCACCCTCATTGGGGTGGGACAATAAACACTGGAATTATCTAGTGCTCCCCCCACCCACGTCGGAGTGGGTGTTATGGTAATTTACCACGCACGTATGAACTCTTCCAACTATAAATAGCAGCAGGTTTTGCACTTAAGCGAGAGTTAATATTTCAGCAGATAGCCGATAAGACAGCCTCGCGGGTCACCGATCCTTTGGTATATGTTTGTACTACGCTTCTTTGTTAATATATTTTTTTTAACTCTTTGTGTCTTTATTCTGATCCCTAACCAGGCCACAACTGGGGGGTGGGCAATAAACACTGGAATTTGCATTTGTCTTCATTTGATGATTTTTATGATTGAACGTGTATCTACGATCGATGCAATGGGTGGAGCGACACGCCTGCCATTTGAGTCGTTATTAATAATGAATCTAATTAATCTTTGTGCTAGGTGACTTTTTTGGTGCCAGAAAAGGAAAAAGGTGAGAATTGTGGGTGGGTTACGTGAGATTATATGAATAAAGTTGTAAAATCATTTAAAAGAAGGGGGAAAGGTGAGAGTAAGGATTAAGTAAAAGAGAAAGAAAAAGAAATAAAGTAAAGGGGAAATGAAAAAAAAGAAAGAAAAAGACAAAAACAAAGAAGAAATTGACGTGAAAGAAAGAAAGAAAGAAGAAGAAAGATAAGAAAAAAGACAAAATTAAGCAGAAAGAAAAAAGAAAGAAACAAAGAAAAAGAAAGAAACAAAAAAAGTGCGCAGAAAGAAAGAAAGAAAGAAAGAAAGAAAGAAAGAAAGAGAAACGTGAGCCGAAAGAAAGAAAGAAAGATAAGAAAAAAGAAAAAAGTGCGAAGAAAGAAAGAAAGAAAGAAAGAATGAAAGAAAGAAAAAGAAAAGTTTGCAGAAACAAAGAAAGGGACAATTTAGAAGAGACGGAGAGAGAGGGTCAGAGCAGAGACAGAGACTGACAGACAGATAGACAAATAGATAGACAGAGACAAACAGACAGTTTTTCTGGACTTGCAGATGCAGTCAAACAGACAGACAGAAAGGAAATCAGTAAAGACGAATCAAAAAGAAAGAAAGAAAGAAAGAAAGAAAGAAAGAAGAAAGAATTTACAAGTAGAAAGCGAGTTAAGATTTTTTTTTTTAAATTTAAAATTAAAAAAAAAAGAACGAACAGACGTAGGTCGCCTGGTGTCTTAGTCTCTTAGCAAATCTCTTGTTTTTCTTCATTTCTTCAAATTTTTTTTCACAAAAGGGAAGATAATAATTTTTTTTTTTTAAAACAGACGTAGGTTGCCCGACCTTTTAGCCATCTTCTTAGCAAATCTCTCATTTTTTTTTCAATTTCTTTAAATTCATTTTATTTTATTTTATTTTTTTTTTTTTTTTTTTGTCTGTTTGTCACTTAATTAGTCCTAGTGAAGATCCACGCAACAATGCGCAATTGAAGAAATCACGTTTATTTCCGGAAATTCGAAGAGTCGTCGGCACTCCCTCCCCCCTCCTCTTCCTCCTCCTCCTCCTCCTCCTCTTTCCCCTCCTCCGCCTTACCTCATTTAATCTTCCCCCTCAACCTTCTACTCCTTCTCTAATTTCTACTCCCCCCTCCACTCCCCTACTCCTTCCCCACTCGTTTAAACGACGGTCGCCATAATTTATTAACTCGATGAGATATTGACAAAGAAATATATGATCAAGGTTCAAGATTTAACATTTGTGGTGTCACTTATCATGTCGTCTGCTATCGGAAGAGAAAGAAGAAGAAAAAGATTCATTGATTATTTCTTTCTTTCTTTCTTTCTCTCTTTCTTTCTTTGTTTTTGTTTTTTTGTTTTTTTTTGTCTTTTTTCTCTTCTTATTTTTTATTGTTGATTTTTTTTTATCGTTAATCAACTCTCTTCTTTCTTTCTTTCTTTCTTTCTTTCTTTCTTTCTCTCTTTCTTTGTTTTTTGGGGGTTTTTTGGAGGTTTTTGTCAAACGTTAATCAACTCTCCTTCTTTCTTTCTTTCTTTCTTTCTTTCTTTCTTTCTTTCTTTGTTTTTTTGGGGGATGGGGGTTTGGAGGTTTTTTGTCAACGTTAATCAACTCTCCTTCCTTCTTTCTTTCTTTCTTTCTTTCTTGTTTTTTTTTGGGGGGTGGAGTTTTTTGTCAAACGTAATCAACTCTCCTTCTTTCTTTCTTTCTTTTCTTTTCTTTCTTCTTTTTTGCTGTTTTGTCTTTTTCTTTCTTTTTTTATTGTTGATCTTATTACCGTTAATCAAATCTCTTTCTTTCTTTCTTTCTTTCTTTCTCTCTTTCTGTTGTTTTTTTTGGGTTGGTTTTTTTTTTTGTCAAACGTTAATCAACTCTCCTTCTTCTTTCTTTCTCTTTCTTTCTTTCTCTTTCTTTCTTCTTTCTTTGTTTTTTTTTGTTGTTTTTTTTTGTCTTTTTCTTTCTTTATTTTTTATTGTTGATTTTTTTATTACCGTTAATCAAATCTTTTCTTCTTTCTTTCTTTCTCTCTTTCTTTTCTTTGTTTTTTGTTGTTTTTTTTTCTTTTTTCTTTCTTTTATTTTTTATTGTTGATTTTTTATTACCGTTAATCAAATCTCTTTCTTTCTTTCTTTCTTTTCTCTTTCTTTCTTTGTTTTGTTGTTGTTGTTTTTGTCTTTTTTCTTTCTTCTCTTCTTTCTTTCTTTCTTTCTCTTTCTTTGTTTTTTTTTGGGGGGGGGTTGGAGATTTTTTGTCAAACGTTAATCAACTCTCCTTCTTTCTTTCTTTCTTTCTTTCTTTCTTTGTTTTTTGTTGTTGTTGTTTTTTTGTTCTTTTTTCTTTATTTTTTTATTGTTGATTTTTTATTACCGTTAATCAACTCTCTTTCTTTCTTTCTTTCTTCTCTCTTTCTTTGTTTTTTTTTTTTTTTGTTTTGTTTTTGTCAAACGTCCTTCTTTCTTTCTTCTTTCTTTCTTTCTTTCCTTTTTTTGTTTTTTTTTTGTCTTTTCTTTCTTTTTTTGGTTTTTTGTTGTTTTTTTGTCTATCGTTAATCAACTCTTTTTTATTTCTTTCTTTTTTGTTGTGTTTGTCTTTTTTATTTATTTCTTTTATTGATTTTTCTTTCTTCTTTGTTGTTTTGTTTTTTTTATAATTTGCCGTTAATCAACTCTCTTTCTTACTTTTTTCTTTTTTTCTTTTTTTGTTTGTTTGTTTGTTGGGGTTTTTTTTTTAGTTTTTTTGCTTTTTGTTTTTGCTTTTTTGTATCTTTTTGTCGTTTTAATTTTTTCAACTAACGGTTTCCAACTCTCTTTCTTTCTTTCTTTTTTGCGTTTTTGTCTTTTCTTCTTTCTTTCTTTCTTTCTTTTTGTTTTTTCAATTTTATTTTTATTTTCATCATCTGCCGTTAATCAACTCTCTTTCTTTTTTTCTTTCTTTCTTTTTTTCTTTCTTTATGTTTTTGTTTTATTTTATTTATTTATTTTTTCTTGGTGTTCAGATCTCGTTTCTAGAAACGAGATCCCGCTAGTTATCACTTTATGAAAATCGTTATCATCAACAATTTTGAAGAGTATCATCATTCATCTTAAATTCGATTTGCATTTTTTCAATTTCGCTCAGTCGATAGAGTCTCTTGAAACCACAAGGTTCCGGTTTCAATCTCGACTCCTCGCCAACTTAGCAACTGAGTTTCACAGCTTTGTTCTGTGTGTTAAAGTAGGGAACTGATGTTAGGTATAGCGCTCCACCTCAGACGGAAAAAACAATCTCCCTAGTCTAGCAATAGTAATTCTTGACGAGGCTGTTAGCGCTTCACTTCAGGCTAATGCCTTTGAGAAAGGTATAAGTCTTTTTACCCCCCCCCTTTGTGGACGACAATGACGTCACCCCATATCTTCATTTGTGGACCCTATGGTGGCTCATTAGTCCAATTCAAGACTTGCAGATGCGGTCACACTCATTGCAGGAGAAATTCCCATCTACATTTGGTTGTCCATGACGACGAAGACGTCACCGCTCTGCAATCCTGTTTATCTAATTACTGAGCTGCTTAGCTCCTGTGCGGCAGGTGTCTCGCCAACTCTGTCTATTGTAGGCCAGATCTTCCACGCTTGAAGGTGTGATGGTACATTTCTTCAGCGTTGTCTTAATATGGTCTTTGAACCGTTTTTTTTTTTTGGGGGGGGGCTCCGGTCCTCTGCGTGCCATCTGTGAGTTCACTGTAAAGTAGTTTATGGGGGAGTCTGTCTGCAGAGATGCGGATGGTGTGATCCAACCATCGCAGTTGGCGTTGCGATAGGATGGTCTCAATTGGGTCAATGCGTGGTGTCTGCTTCTAATTTCTAAGTGGGGGATTTTTATGCCTTCCCCTAACCATGGGAAAATAGCAAAGCCGGCTGATCTCTTTAACTTCGGTACGGCAACCAGTCTAGGAGAAGGAAAAGTTGTAATTCAAAACACAAGTTATATCAGATTGTCCATTTATGCGAAAGTTGTGTGTTAGTATACTGAATACTGATACCAAAAATTACAATCTTTTACTTACACCATTGTTTGAGAGAAAATAGCATTAAAGATCGTCTACAAAAATGCACTAAAAATTCTCGTTTTTGAAAAGGCTAAATTTTGAGAAAACGAGGATTTTTAGTGCATTTTAGTAGACGATCTTTGATGCTATTTCCTCAAACAATGGTGCAAGTAGAAGATCTTAATTTTTGGTATCAGTATTCAGTATACTAACACACAACTTTCGCATAGATGGACAATTTGATATTTTTAAAAAAGTGAAAAATCGACATACTCTACTGTTCGGCCCACTAAGATTCCGTTTCTTAAGCATCCACGTCGCACCCCACGGAACAATAGTGGCCCCATGGGGATCTAAATTTAGTGTGG
>CM042181.1:31674793-31689793 GCA_023376005.1 Doryteuthis pealeii
AGAAAAATGCAGCAAGAAAAGAAGAAAGAAAGAAAGAAAAAAGAAAAGAAAGAAAGAAAAAAGAAAAAGAAAGAGAAAGAAAAGAAAAAGAAAAAGAAAAAAGAAGAAAGAAGAAAGAAAAAGAAATGAAGAAAGAAAAAAGAAAGAAAGAAAAAGAAAGAAAGAAAGAAAAGAAAAAGAAATGAAGAAAGAAAAAAGAAAGACAGACGAAAAGAAAGAAAGAAAGAAAGAAAGAAAGAAAAAAAGAAAATGAAATGAAGAAAGAAAGAAAGAAGAAAAGAAATGAAGAAAGAAAGAAAAAAGAAAGAAAGAAAAGAAAGAAAAAGGAAGAAAAGAAAGAAAGAAAAAAAAAAGAAAGAAAGAAAGAAAGAAAGAAAGAAAAAAAAGAAAAAAGAAAAAAGAAAAAAAGAAAGAAAGAAAAAAGAAAGAAGAAAGAAGAAAAGAAAAGAAGAAAAGAAAGAAAAATGAAATAAAGAAAGAAAGAAAGAAAGAAAGAAAAAAAGAATGAAGAAAGAAGAAAAGAAAAAGAAAAAGAAAGGAAGAAAAAAGAAAAGAAGAAAGAAAAGAAGAAAGAAAGAATTAAACATTGTTTATCATTTAACTGATCGCAGATTTTAAAGCCTAGAAAATCAGCCTTCAGATGTTTTCCTTCTAACATTCTTTTAATCATAAATAATTTTGACACCCCCAAGCAAACAAACAAAACAAACAAACACCTTGGAAAAAGAACGAAAAAAAAACATGTTCTTTCTGCTTTTTTAATTTTAATTTCTCCTCTTGGACGTGCTGCTGTTTTGTCTTGTTTTATCTGTCGTTGCTGCCGGGCGTAAGTCTTCATTCTCGTCAACTTACACCGGGGAAGCCAGGTTTTTTTCCCGCGTCTAAAAAGAAAATGGACCCTTTTTTCCCGCTAAAAAGATGTTTACCAACATGTCTCATTCTGCCATTACTGTCGGCGATCTAACAGAGCTGTTTCACTGGAAGATATTCGTGAGGAATAAAGAACCTCCTGCCTCGAAAAACGGCGTCTTTTTTTTTTGCAAGATAGAATTTAACTGCCACTTATTTATCAAATCAGAAACTTTTTTTTCTTTTCTTTCTTTTTTTTCTTTTTTTTTTTAATTTTATTTTGCTGCATCATCAAATTTGAATTGTAAAAGCTAAGTAGTTACAAAGTTGGTCACCTCTACAAGGTCTCATAATCGTTTCTTTAACTCTACAAATGTTGCGTGTGTCAGGTATTTTATTGTAATAAACGTACACACACACACACACACACACACACACACACGTACGACAGACTGGGATCTTTAACCTTGGTTAGGTAACCAGTCTAGGAGAACGATAATTCTGAACCTGTTAAACTTCGCTTAAGAAATTGACTTTGTGTCACATCCTGCTCGTGTGGAGGGGTTGGTAAATATCACAGGGAGTTTCTATTGGGTATCGGCTAACATATTGGACTGCGAGATAGTAGTAAGCGATATTACGTTTATATATATATATATATATATATATGTGTGTGTGTGTGTGTGTGTGTGTGTTGTATCCAATAGCCGCTTTAACCTTTCCGTTGCAATGGCATCAGTAAATTATCCAAAAATGCTCAATATATTCAAAACATAGACCAGTAATTATATTATAATTATTATTATAATGGAGATTGTGTGTTTTTCTGTCTGTAACCGAAACTATATTCCTACTCAAGTCACAATTCTCTTAGTTATTGACATCACATACTCCATGATTTTATTTTTATATAAACCTCAATTATTAATAAAATTGTCTTACATTATTAATACTGTTAACTACGTCTACATACTGAGAACATACAATTATATTTATATATACAACAAAATAGCGGTTTACAGTGTGAACGGGAAGGCTAATTTGCATATTAATATTAAAAAATCGAATTTAATAAATATGTGCTTAGTATTATTGATTTCTAACTGTTTGGTTTTATTTTAATGAATATAAGAAAAAGTCTCTTCAATAAATCTTAAATGAAATCCATTAACAAGATAAAATAACTGTCATTTTATTCTTTACTTCCTCTTATAACTAAATTCGTGAGGAATAAAGAACCTCCTGCCTAGAAAAAATAACAATGAATGACGAGAGTGATGGAAGAGTAAGTTTCAGTTGTTCTATTTTTTATTATACTCCCTCTGTTTCAAATCTTTTATTATACCCCCCTCTGTTTCAAATCTTTTTATCTGTATTCTTATTTAGTTTCATTAGCCTTTCTAATTTAATACAATATTTTATTACATTAAAACTTAAATACTTGCACCCGGAGGGTGCATATATTTGCTAATAATAATAATAATAATAATAATAATAATAATAATAATAATAGTCGTCGTGCCCGTTAGAGAGCTCTAATAATATTAGTTATAGTAGAGACCCTACCCTACACTTAACTTAGTTAAGCTTAGGTTAGGGTCATGATGAAACCATTTGGATTGAAACCATGGTTGACCCTTAACTTTTTCTCTACTACTATAACTAATATATATATATATATATATATATATATATTATATATATATATATATATGGAAGAAATAAGAGGAAATTAATCCGACAGAATGTGGAGAAAGTTACCGACAATAAACATCCATTTTGTACAACATCCCGTGTCTGTCTACCTTTCTCCATATATATATATATATGTGTGTGTGTGTGTGTGTGTGTGTACAGAAATAACGTACTCGAGTTTCACCATAAGGATCGTCAGCGTTAAATCCACTGAATTAATCAAGATATTGATTAATCATATAATAATTAATAATTATATAATAATTAATAATTAATTATAATAATGAATTCGCTCTACTTAATCATTGAGCACTTGTCATTGTAAAACTTGTATCAACTAAGCATTGAGACCGATTTCCCCGGTAAGTCATTCCTTTTTCATATATATATATATATATATATATATATATATATATAGAGAGAGAGAGAGAGAGAGAGAGAGAGAGAGAGAGAGAGAGAGATTAGATTATCCAACACCTTCCTAGAGCAATGGTCGATAGGGACCGATAGTGAGTGGGGCTCAAGAGAATCCGAGCTTTCGGTACCCCATGATGATGATGATGATGATGATGATGATGGCATATAGATTTGAATCAGCCAATAAAAATACTCCAGTATGTTTTCCGCAATATATATATAGGAAATCTAACATACGCTCAATTTGGTCACAGTTCTCCTTCCTAATACATTGCGCGCATTTGTAGATAATAGGTTTAGTCTTTTTTTCTAATTAAGTCCCCGCTGGTGCGCTATTATGTTAAAAGAAGAAGCATAAAGCAGTCAAAGAAAAAGAAAATACAACTTATTTCATTATATACTAACTATATATATATATATATATATATATATATATATATATATATATATATATATATATAGTTAGTTAGTTAGTTAGTTAGTTAGTTGATTCTAAACCAGACTAATTAAAAGAAAGTACAACTGTATATATGAATAATACGTATTCAAAAAAAAAATTGAAATGTATTTACAGTTAGCTTGAAATGATGGGGGAAGAAAAAAGAAAAATACTGGGACACATGAATACGATTTTACTCGTCCTTTTAGATTCTTGTGCACACAGCATCTCTGTGTGTATATAAATAATACGCTTTCAAAAAAAGGTACCACTGTATATATAAATCATACACCTTAAAAAACGTGCCACTGTATATATAAATCATACGCCTTCAAAAAAAGTACCACTGTAATATATAAATCATACACCTTCAAAAAAACGTGCCACTGAATCATACGCTTTCAAAAAAGGTACCACTGTATATATAAATCATACACCTTCAAAAAAACGTGCACTGTATATATAAAGCATACGCCTTCAAAAAAAGGTACCACTGTATATATAAATCATACGCCTTCAAAAAAACGGGCCACTGTATATATAAATAATACGCCTACCAAACAAGGTACCACTGTATATATAAATAATACGCCTTCAAAAAAATGTACAACTGTATATATATATCATACGCCTTCAAAAAATGTACAACTGTATATATAAATCATACGCCTTCAAAAAAAGGTACCAATGTATATATAAATAATACGCCTTCAAAAAAAAGGTACCACTGTATATATAAATAATACGCCTTCAAAAAAGGTACAACTGTATATATAAATCATACGCCTTCAAAAAAAAGGTACCACTGTATATATAAAATCATACGCCTTCAAAAAAAACGTGCCACTGTATTATAAATAATACGCCTTCAAAAAAGGTACCACTGTATATATAAATAATACGCCTTCAAAAAAGGTACCACTGTATATATAAATAATACACCTTCAAAAAAGGTACCACTGTATATATAAATCATACACCTTCAAAAAAACGTGCCACTGTATATATAAATCATACGCCTTCAAAAAAGGTACCACTGTATAAATATAATCATACACCTTCAAAAAAACGTGCCACTGTATATATAAATCATACGCCTTCAAAAAAAGGTACCACTGTATATATAAATCATACGCCTTCAAAAAAAAGGTACCACTGTTTATATAAATCATACGCCTTCAAAAAAAGGTACCACTGTATATATAAATCATACGCCTTCAAAAAAAGGTACCACTGTATATATAAATCATACACCTTCAAAAAAACGTGCCACTGTATATATAAATCATACGCCTTCAAAAAAAGGTACCACTGTATATATAAATCATACACCTTCAAAAAAACGTGCCACTGTATATATAAATCATACGCCTTCAAAAAAAGGTACCACTGTATATATAAATCATACACCTTCAAAAAAACGTGCCACTGTATATATAAATCATACGCTTTCAAAAAAAGGTACCACTGTATATATAAATCATACACCTTCAAAAAAACGTGCCACTGTATATATAAAGCATACGCCTTCAAAAAAAGGTACCACTGTATATATAAATCATACGCCTTCAAAAAAACGGGCCACTGTATATATAAATAATACGCCTACCAAACAAGGTACCACTGTATATATAAATAATACGCCTTCAAAAAAATGTACAACTGTATATATAAATCATACGCCTTCAAAAAAATGTACAACTATATATATAAATCATACGCCTTCAAAAAAAGGTACCAATGTATATATAAATAATACGCCTTCAAAAAAAGGTACCACTGTATATATAAATAATACGCCTTCAAAAAAGGTACAACTGTATATATAAATCATACGCCTTCAAAAAAAGGTACCACTGTATATATAAA
The DNA here is from genome assembly GCA_023376005.1 of Doryteuthis pealeii. Taxonomy (NCBI): domain Eukaryota; kingdom Metazoa; phylum Mollusca; class Cephalopoda; order Myopsida; family Loliginidae; genus Doryteuthis; species Doryteuthis pealeii. Next base: position 31,680,063 of record CM042181.1, read on the forward strand.
TCATACGCCTTCAAAAAAAACGTGCCACTGTATTTATAAATAATACGCCTTCAAAAAAAGGTACCACTGTATATATAAATAATACGCCTTCAAAAAAAGGTACCACTGTATATATAAATAATACACCTTCAAAAAAGGTACCACTGTATATATAAATCATACACCTTCAAAAAAAACGTGCCACTGTATATATAAATCATACGCCTTCAAAAAAGGTACCACTGTATATATAAATCATAAACCTTCAAAAAAACGTGCCACTGTATATATAAATCATACGCCTTCAAAAAAAGGTACCACTGTATATATAAATCATACACCTTCAAAAAAACGTGCCACTGTATATATAAATCATACGCCTTCAAAAAAAAGGTACCACTGTATATATAAATCATACACCTTCAAAAAAACGTGCCACTGTATATATAAATCATACGCCTTCAAAAAAGGTACCACTGTTATATAAATCATACGCCTTCAAAAAAAGGTACCACTGTTTATATAAATCATACGCCTTCAAAAAAAGGTACCACTGTATATATAAATCATACACCTTCAAAAAAGGTACCACTGTATATATAAATCATACACCTTCAAAAAAAGGTACCACTGTATATATAAAAATCATACGCCTTCAAAAAAAGGTACACTGTATATATAAATCATACACCTTCAAAAAACGTGCCACTGTATATATAAATCATACGCCTTCAAAAAACGGGCCACTGTATATATAAATCATACGCCTTCAAAAAAAGGTACCACTGTATATATAAATCATACGCCTTCAAAAAAAGGTACCACTGTATATATAAATAATACGCTTTTAAAAAAAGGTACCACTGTATATATAAATCATACGCCTTCAAAAAATGTACCACTGTATATATAAATCATACGCCTTAAAAAAAACGTGCCACTGTATATATAAATAATACGCCAACCAAACAAGGTACCACTGTATATATAAATAATACGCCTTCAAAAAAGATACCACTATATATATAAATAATACGCCTTCAAAAAAGGTACCACTGTATATATAAATCATACGCCTTAAAAAAAAACGTGCCACTGTATATATAAATAATACGCCAACCAAACAAGGTACCACTGTATATATAAATAATACGCCTTCAAAAAAGGTACCACTGTATATATATAAATAATACGCCTTCAAAAAATGTACCACTGTATATATAAATCATACGCCTTCAAAAAAAAGGTACCAATGTATATATAAATAATACGCCTTCAAAAAAAGGTACCACTGTATATATAAATAATACGCCTTCAAAAAAGGTACGACTGTATATATAAATCATACGCCTTCAAAAAAGGTACCACTGTATATATAAATCATACACCTTCAAAAAAACCACTGTATATATAAATCATACGGTAAAAAACTCATACGCCTTAAAAAAAGTACCACTGTATATATAAATCATACGCCTTCAAAAAAACGTGCCACTGTATATATAAATCATACGCCTTCAAAAAAAAGGTACCACTGTATATATAAAATAATACGCCTTCAAAAAAACGGGCCACTGTATATATAAATCATACGCCTTCAAAAAAATGTACCACTGTATATATAAATCATACGCCTTCAAAAAAACGGGCCACTGTATATATAAATAATACGCTTTTAAAAAAAGGTACCACTGTATATATAAATCATACGCCTTCAAAAAAATGTACCACTGTATATATAAATCATACGCCTTAAAAAAACGTGCCACTGTATATATAAATAATACGCCAACCAAACAAGGTACCACTGTATATATAAATAATACGCCTTCAAAAAAGATACCACTATATATATAAATAATACGCCTTCAAAAAAAGGTACCACTGTATATATAAATCATACGCCTTAAAAAAAAACGTGCCACTGTATATATAAATAATACGCCAACCAAACAAGGTACCACTGTATATATAAATAATACGCCTTCAAAAAAGGTACCACTGTATATATAAATAATACGCCTTCAAAAAAATGTACCACTGTACATATAAATCATACGCCTTCAAAAAAAGGTACCAATGTATATATAAATAATACGCCTTCAAAAAAAGGTACCACTGTATATATAAATAATACGCCTTCAAAAAGGTACGACTGTATATATAAATCATACGCCTTCAAAAAAAGGTACCACTGTATATATAAATCATACGCCTTCAAAAAAAACTGTACTGTATATATAAATATACGCCTTCAAAAAGGTACACTGTATATATAAATAATACCTTCAAAAAAAGGTACCACTGTATATATAAATCATACGCCTTCAAAAAAGGTACCACTGTATATATAAATCATACGCCTTCAAAAAAAGGTACCACTGTATATATAAATAATACGCCTTCAAAAAAAGTACAACTGTATATATAAATCATACGCCTTCAAAAAAAGGTACCACTGTATATAAATCATACGCCTTCAAAACAACGGGCCACTGTATTTATAAATAATACGCCTTCAAAAAAGGTACCACTTTATATATAAATCATACGCCTTCAAAAAAGGTACCACTGTATATATAAATAATACGCCTTCAAAAAAAGGTACCCCTGTATATATAAATCATACGTTTTCAAAAAAAACGTGCCACTGTATATATAAATAATACGCCTTCAAAATAAGGTACAACTGTATATATAAATCATACGCCTTCAAAAAAGGTACCACTGCATATATAAATCATACGCTTTCAAAAAAAAACGTGCCACTGTATATATAAATAATACACCAAAAAAGGTACAACTGAATATAGAAATAATACACCATCAAAAATGGTACTACTCTCTGTATAAATAATACACCATCAAAAAAAGGGTACCTCTGTATATATAAATAATACGCCTTCAAAAAAGGTAGGAAGTAAATCAAGGTACCAATGTATATATAAATAATACGCCTTCAAAAAAGGTACTTCTGTATGTATAAATATTAGGCCATCAAAAAAAGCGGTACCACTGTATACATAAATAATACGCCTTCAAAAAAGGTACGATCGTAAATTAAGGAACCAATGTATATATAAATAATACGCCTTCAAAAAAAGGTACTTCTGTATGTATAAATATTACGCCATCACAACAAGGGTACTGCTGTATATATAAACAATACGCCTTCAAAAAAAGGTACGATCGTAAATCAAGGTACCAATGTATATATAAATAATACGCCATCAAAATAAGGTACAACTGTATGTATAAATATTACGCCATCAAAAAAAAGGTACCACTGTATATATAAATACTACGCCTTCAAAAAAAGGTACGATCGTAAATCAAGGTACCAATGTATATATAAATAATATGCCTTCAAAAAAAGGTACTTCTGTATGTATAAATATTACGCCATCACAACAATGGTACCGCTGTATATATAAACAATACGCCTTCAAAAAAAGGTACGATCGTAAATCAAGGAACCAATGTATATATAAATAATACTCCACCAAAAAAAAGGTACAACTGTATATAAATAATACACCATCAAAGCAGTTACTACTGTATGTATAAATAATACACCATAAAAAAGGGTACCGCTGTATATATAAATAATACACGTCCAAAAAAAGGTACAACTGAATATAGAAATAATACGCCATTAAAAATGGTACTACTGTCTGTATAAATAATACACCATCAAAAAAAGGTACCTATGTATATACAAATAATACGCCTTCAAAAAAGGTACTTCTGTATGTATAAATATTACGCCATCAAAAAAAGGGTACCACTGAATACATAAATGATACGCCTTCAAAAAAAGGTACGATCGTAAATCAAGGAACCAATGTATATATAAATGATACGCCTTCAAAACAAGGTACTATCGTAAATCAAGGTATCTCTGTATATGTAAATAATACGCCTTCAAAAAAAGGTACGATCGTAAATCAAGGTACCAATGTATATATAAATAATACGCTTTCCAAAAAAGGTACAACTGTATTTATAAATAATACGCGCTCAAAAAAGGTACCACTTTATATATAGATAATATGCCTTCAAAAACAAAGTTACTACTGTATATGTAAATAATACGCCTATTAAAAATAGTGCAGAAAAATAGCTATGCAAAAAATCGTAATCTCTCTAGCTAATCTTCGTCACTTGACATGCGCAGTCATCTTCAAAGTTCGCCTTATCTCTGTTGCCTGATAACTAACCCTTCATATCCTTCCGAAGCAGAAAATAATTCGACCGCTATCAATCTTTCCCCGGCGAATATTTTCCGCTCCACTAAAAATTTTCGCTAGTCTATTGTTAACGAACGATCTCTGGATGTTCTAGAATGTCAAGTGGTTGACGCTGTCGCTTCTATCCGCTAAAAGTCAATACACACTGCCCGGTTTTGACTCGATACTCTAAATCAAACAAAAACGTCCGCCATTTTGTTTTTTTGTTTTTGTATTCTTCTCTTATTTAGTGCTGATCTTCCCGCCCTTTTCTAAGTGGCAGACGATCAACAAGGACTTTTGCCAACTGAAATATAAGCAGTGTTCCCTTTCAAGCGGAGGACGCCATCTAGTGAGAAAAATTAATATAAAAAGTAAACGACGCAGTTTGTTATTGTCCCTTCTATAGAAAAATAGCCATCCCCCCTCCGAACGTCCGCAATATGTTATTATGGGTGTTGGGGTCATAAGTTAAATAAGCAGAAGAATCTCGGCGTTGCTGTGAGAGATGATTGAAAAATGCCCCAACACAATATATATATGTGTGTGTGTGTGTCTGTGTGTGTGTATGTATATTATATATATATATATATATATATATATATATGTGTGTGTGTGTGTGTGTGTAGACATTATCTTACTATAATGGAGATTCGATGTCTCTTTGTCTGTAACCAAAACTACGTCACTGCTTACGACACAATACCCTCAGGTTTCCCTAAGTTTATCAATGAGTATCTAATTTATTGTCAAAATCAGGTAATTTTCACCTTTAGTTGTTAAAATTCCTAGCATAAAATTGTGCTTGCGCATTATCTGAAATGAACTTAATTGTTATTAAGAACACATTTTATGATATTTTTGTGTTAAAGCATGTAATTGTATTGTTTTCCAGCTACTCTGAAAAGAAATGTGAATGTCTACTATCTAAAATATTAAATGAAAAAAAAGATCCATGCTGTTATCATTTAAATTCTATTTTTTAATTATCTTCACGAATATAAATCAAATCCCTATTATTTTTGCTCAAAAACCAAGCCCTGGTGATATTTAATGTGTATATATATTTACTTTGTCGTTAATTGTTTTATTTTCGAAGTTTCCTCCGGACATACACATACGCACAATTGCCCTTTCTATAGATAGATAGATTATAAATGTTTACTAACAGAAGATCGATCTGTCTGTTAACAAAGTAGATTTTTTCTTCTTTTGTACAAGAGGAAAAAGTATCAAAATATATCTAAGGTGGGTGGGCTGTGTCCCTTGGTCGACATACCCTTTTTCAAACCAACCAATCACTGACCTGCAATTATTGGCGCCAGAAATCAAAGATAATTACCTTTCTCCTTTTCCAACTGATCCTTGATGGAAGCGGACGTCAATTTGTTGTTGCTACTATATCAGCAGAGAAAACGTACGTAAGTACGTTAAACAATTTACCAAAGACTTCAATTAAGTGGACTAGTATTCGTTTATATCTATTAATAATGGAGATTTGTTTCCGGTTTCTGTCTGTAACAAAAATTACGTCACTGCTTACGTCACATTACCCAAAATCGTCATAACAGAATAAATTCACTCAAAATTTGAACATGCAACATTAGACAGTCCTCATTGTTTTTTAAAACAAATTTTAATAAATACATGACTGGTATTATATATCTATATATAGTTTGTTTTATTTTAATACATATTTAAAGTTTACATTTCAAATTGTTTTATTTTTTAATCCTTTAATGAATTTGATGATTTTACTTACTTAGGGTACAAACTCGCTGACATTGAATTTTTTACTCCCACCCCTCAGGCAATATGTTTCAAAAATCTATTTTACATCACCCGGAGGGTGTTTTTTTATTTTGTACTAGTTTATATAATACAATATAGCCGCAAACAGAACAAATTGTTTGCAACTGAATGTTTTCTGTTACTAATTTATGTTTTCACCATTACCCTCATATTTGCGGTCTAAATCGCCATACAATATCGAGAGAGAAATTATAATATCTACTAATTTCAGTCTGTTCAACTATGTATCTCATTCTGTTCATATCTATCTATCTATCTATCTGAGTTTGTTCATATCTATCTATCTCTCTATCTAACGTTATATATAGGAGACATAACCACACTCAACGGTAAGCCCCTTAAGCCAGTAGAACAATTCACATACCTAGGTGGTAATATCTTATCCACAGAAAGCGATGTAAATACACGAATAGGAAAAGCGTGGTCGGCCACAAACAAATTATCAGTAATATGGAAATCCGATCTCACTGACAAGCTAAAGAGACATTTCTTCCAGGCGGTGGTTGTATCAGTGTTGCTGTACGGATGCACCACTTGGACCCTAACGAGGCGCCTTGAGAATAAGCTGGACGGGAGCTGCACAAGAATGCTGCGTGCAGTCCTGAATAAATCGTGGAAGCAGCACCCCACGAGGAAAAAGCTATATGGCCACCTGCGCCCCATCTCACAAACCATTCGAGTGAGACGGACAAGACATGCCGGGCACTGCTGGAGAAGCAAGGACGAGCTCATAAGTGACGTTCTCCTGTGGAAGCCAACACACGGACATGCTAGTGTGGGCCGCCCAGCAAGGACCTACATTGACCAACTAAGCAAAGATACAGGTTGCTGCGCAGAGGACCTCCCTGGGAAAATGAATGATAGGAAAGGTTGGCGAGAGATTGTCATGGATATCCGTGCTAATAGCGCGACATGATGATGATGATGATGATATATATATATATATATATATATATATATATATATATATATATATATATATTATCATAGAGGTACACGGTATTATCATTGTGAAACTTGAATCAACTAACCACTGTGACCATTTTCACCTGTAAGTCACTTTTTCCAAAAAATATCATACACATATATATATATATATATATATATATATATATATATATATATATATATATATATATATATATATCATTCTATTCCTATCTATCTATCTACCTATCTATCTATCTCATTCTGTTCATATCTATCTATCTATCTATCTATCTATCTATCTATCTCATTCTGTTCATATCTATCTATCTATCTATCTATCTATCAATCTATCTCATTCTGTTCATATCTATCTATCTATCTATTTTAGTCTGTTCATAGCTATCTATTTATTAATCTATCAATCGATCTCAGTTTGTTCTATCTATCTATCTATCTATCTTTCTTTATATATATATATATATATATATGTGTGTGTGTGTGTGTGTGTGTGTGTGTGTGTGTGTGTGTGTGTGTGTGTGTTCTTATCTATCTATCTATCTATCCATCTCATTCTGTTCATATCTACTATATATATATATATATATATATATATATATATATATATATATATATCAGTCTCATTCTGGTCATATCTATCTATCTATCAATCTATCTATCTCATTCTAGTCATATCTATCTATCTATCTATCCCATTCTGTTTATATCTATCTATCTATCAATCTATCCCATTCTATCTATCTCACTCTGTTCATATATCTATCTATCTATCTATATATCTATCTATCTATCTCATTCTGTTCATATCTATCTACCTATTTATCTATCTATCTCATTCTGTTCATATCTATCTATCTATCTCATTCTATTCATATCTATCTACCTATCTATATATCTATCTCATTCTGTTTATATCTATCTATTTATTCTGTTCATATCTATCTATCTCATTCTGTTAATATCTATCTATCTATCTCATTCTATTCATATCTATCTATCTATATATCTATCTCATTCTCTGTTCATATCTATCTATTCTCATTCTGTTCATATCTATCTATCTATCTCATTCTATTCATATCTATCTATCTCATTCTGTTCATATCTATCTATTTCATTCTGTTCATATCTATCTATCTATCTATTTCATTCTGTTAATATCTATCTATCTCATTCTGTTCATATCTATCTATCTATCTCATTCTATTCATATCTATCTACCTATCTATATATCTATCTCATTCTGTTTATATCTATCTATTTCATTCTGTTCTATCTATCTATCTATCTCATTCTGTTCATATCTATCTATATCTATCTCATATCTATTCATATCTATCTATCTATCTATCTATATATCTATCTCATTCTGTTTATATCTATCTATTTCATTCTGTTCATATCTATCTATCTATTTCAGTCTGTTCAAATATATCTATCTATTTCATTCTGTTCATATCTATAGAACAGGATTCATTTAACTGAATTCTCAACCAAAACCTGATTGTCCGAACAAATAAAAAAGCGCAGATAACTTAATATTTAAAACAAAATCTTTCGTTCGGATTTCGCCGATAAATCAAATTGCATTAATGCGAATGCGTATTTAAAGTGTAACAAAAAAATGGAAGTTAGACAAATCGGCTTTGAATTGAAACACTTAAAAAGTACAAATGGCCTGCTTTTCTTTCTTCCTTTTTTCTTTTCTTTTTTTCTTTCTTTCTTGTTTCTTTCTTTTTCTTTCGCTTTTTTCTTCCTTTCTTTTTTCTTTCTTTATTTTCTTTCGTTCTTTTTCTTTCTTTTTCTTTCACTTTTTTCCTTCGTTCTTTTTTCTTTATTTATTTTCTTTCGTTCTTTTTTCTTTCTTTTTCTTTCACTTTTTTCCTTCGTTCTTTATTTATTTTCTTTCGTTCTTTTTTCTTTCTTTTTCTTTCGCTTTTTTTTCTTCCTTTTTTTTCTTTATTTATTTTCTTTCGTTCTTTTTTTCTTTCTTTTTCTTTCGCTTTTTTTCTTCCGTTCTTTTTTCTTTATTTATTTTCTTTCGTTCTTTTTTTCTTTCTTTTTTTCGCTTTTTTTCTTCCGTTCTTTTTTCTTTATTATTTTTTTTCTTTTTTTTCTTCGTTCTTTTTTCTTTTTTTCTTTCTTTCTTTTCTTTCACTTTTTTCCTTCGTCTTTTTCTTTATTTATTTCTTTCGTTCCTTTTTTTTCTTTTTCTTTCGCTTTTTTTTCTTTCGTTCTTTTTTTCTTTTTTTTTTCGTTCTTTTCTTTCTTTTTTCTTCGCTTTTCTTCGTGCTTTTTTCTTTATTTATTTTCTTTCTTCCTTTCTTCTTTCGTTTTTTCTTTCGTTCTTTTTCTTTCTGTTATGTCTTTAACATACAGATAAAATATGGCGGATTGAAATAATAATTCAAGACCAGGTTGTTGAAAAAAAAATTAACAAGGTTTTATTTAACACAGGATAGAGAATGCTTCTACCCTAAAAATGACTTAGCAAATTCAACCGCTGCGTCCACACACAACCAAATGCCAATCCACAAGTAACATGGCGGGAACCCCGCTTCCGGCTTTGACTGATCAAAGGGAAGCAACTCTATTTTTGTTAGGTCTTCCTAACACTTTCTTTATTTTTCTTTGTTTTTTTTTTCTTTATTTTTTCTTTGTTTTTTTTTAATGACACATGAGACATATTGACAGGTATACAAACTTGAAAGAAAGTGGGAACGCGCGCATATGTACCAAATAAATTTAAATTAGCCTTTCATT
>CM042181.1:31694793-31715194 GCA_023376005.1 Doryteuthis pealeii
CTCTTTTCTTCTTTCTTTCTTTCTTTCTTCTTCCATTTGATTTCTGTCTTTTTTTCTTTCGTTCTTTCCTTTTTTTTCGTTGCTTTCTTTCTTCACTCTTTTCTTCTTTCTTTCCTTTTTTCTTTCTTTCTTCTTCTATTTGATTTCTGTCTTTCTTTCTTTCTTTCCTTTTTTTTTCGTTGCTTTCTTTCTTTCACTCTTTGTTTTCTTTCTTTCCTTTTTTCTTTCTTTCTTTCTTCTTCTCTTTGATTTCTGTCTGTCTTTCTTTCTTTCTTTCCTTTTTTCGTTGCTTTCTTTCTTTCTTTCTTTCTTTCTTTCTTTCCTTTTTTTTCGTTGCTTTCTTTCTTTCTTTCTTTCTTTCTTTCTTTTCTTTCTCCCTTTGTTCTTTCTTTCTTCTTTCTTCTTCTATTTGATTTCTGTCTTTCTCTCTTTCTTTCCTTTTTTTTCGTTGCTTTCTTTCTTCCGCTCTTTACTTCCTTCCTTCCTTCCTTTCTTTCTTTCTTTCTTTCTTTCTTCTTCTGTTTGATTTCTGTCTTTCTTTCTTTCCTTTTTTTCCCTTTTTTTTTCCTTTTTTTTTCCTTTTTTTTCCATTTTTTTTGTTGCTTTCTTTCTTTCACTCTTTTCTTTCTTTCTTTCTTTCTTTCTTCTTCCATTTGATTTCTGTCTTTTTTCTTTCGTTCTTTCCTTTTTATTTCGTTGCTTTCTTTCTTTCACTCTTTTCTTTCTTTCTTTCCTTTTTTCTTCTTTCTTCTTCTATTTGATTTCTGTCTTTCTTTCTTTCTTTCCTTTTTTTCGTTGCTTTCTTTCTTTCACTCTTTGTTTTCTTTCTTTCCTTTTTTCTTTCTTTCTTTCTTCTTCTCTTTGATTTCTGTCTGTCTTCTTTCTTTCTTTCCTTTTTTTCGTTGCTTTCTTTCTTCTTTCTTTCTTTCTTTTTTTTCGTTGCTTTCTTTCTTTCACTCTTTGTTTTCTTTCTTTCCTTTTTTCTTTCTTTCTTCTTCTTCTCTTTGATTTTCTGTCTGTCTTTCTTTCTTTCTTTCCTTTTTTTCGTTGCTTTCTTTCTTTCTTTCTTTCTTTCTTTCTTCTTCTATTTGATTTCTGTCTTTCTTTCTTTCCTTTTTTTATTGTTTTCTTTCTTTCTCTCTTTTCTTTCTTTCTTTCTTTCTTTCTCCTTCTATTTGATTTCTGTCTTTCTCTCTTTCTTTCCTTTTTTTTCGTTGCTTTCCTTCTTCCGCTCTTTACTTCCTTCCTTCCTTCCTTTCTTTCTTTCTTTCTTTCTTTCTTTCTTCTTCTGTTTGATTTCTGTCTTTCTTTCTTTCTTTTTTTTCCATTTTTTTCCATTTTTTCCTTTTTTTTTGTTGCTTTCTTTCTTTCACTCTTTTCTTTCTTCTTCTTTCTTCTTTCTTTCTTCTTCCATTTGATTTCTGTCTTTTTTCTTTCGTTCTTTCCTTTTTTCGTTGCTTTCTTTCTTTCACTCTTTTCTTTCTTTCTTTCCTTTTTTCTTTCTTTCTTCTTCTATTTGATTTCTGTCTTTCTTTTTTTCCTTTTTTTTCAGACTTCTTTTCTTTCCCTCTTCGCTTACATTCATTCATTCTTTTTTATTACTTTATTTCCCTTTTTGCTTCTTTCTTTCTTCTTTCTTTCTTTCTTCGTTTTCTTCTTGTTTTTTTTTGTTTTTTGTTTTTTTGTTTTTGTTTTTTTCTTCTCTCTTTGTATCTTTCACTCTTTTCTGTATTCCCATTTTTTACTCTTCGCTTTAATTCGTTCATTCATTGTTTCTTTCATTCTTTCTCTCTTTCCCTCTCTTTCTCTTTTCTCTTTTTCTTTCCTCTTCATTATCTTTCTTTCTCTTTTTTCTTTCTGTTTTTCACTCTTTTCTGACTCCCTTTCTTTTACTCTTCGCTTTCATTCATTCATTCATTCTTTCTTTCTTTCTTTCTTTCTTTCTTTCTTTCTTTCCTTATCGGTATGTCCTTCAGTCTTCGCTTTGTTTGTTTTTTCCCTCTTTTCTTTCAATTCCTTCTTTCATTTCCCCCTTTCTTTCTCTATATCTCTCTCATTCTACTCGCTTCTCTTTTCTTCTTTCTTTTCTTTTTCCATCCTTTTTCTTTCTTTCACTTATGACTTCTTCCTTCTTTCTTTTTTCCAATTCTTTCTTTCTTTCTTTCTTTCTTTCAATTCTATCTTTCTTCCTTTCTTAATTCTTCTTTCTTTCTTTCTTTCAATTCTGTCTCTCCTCTCTCCTCTTCTCTCTCTCTCTCTCTCTCTCTCTCTCTCTCTTCTCTCTCTTCTCTCTCATTCTAAATAGCTTCTCTTTTCTTTCTTTCTTTCTCTTTCTTTCAATTGTGTCTTTCTATCTTCTTTCTTTCTTCCAATTCTATCTTTCTTCCTTTCTTTATTTCTTTCTTCTTTCTTTCTTTTTCTTTCAATTCTGTCTTTCTTCCTTTCTTTCTTTATTTCTTTGTTTCTTTCCTTCAATTCTGTCTTTCTTTCTTTCTTTCTTTCTTTCTTTCTTTCTTTCTTTCTTTCAATTATGTCTTTCTATCTTTCTTTCTTTCTTCCAATTCTATATTTCTTCCTTTCTTTCTTTCTTTCTTTCTTTCTTTCAATTCTGTCTGTCTTTCTTTCAATTCTATCTTTCTTCCTCTCTTTATTTATTTATTTATTTATTTCAATTCTTCCTTTCTTTCTTTCTTTATTTCTTTGTTTCTTTCCTTCAATTCTGTCTGTCTTTCTTTCTTTCTTTCTTTCTTTCTTTCTTTCTTTCTTTCTTCCTTCCTTCATTTCTTTCAGTTCTTTCTTTCTTTCTCCCTTTTTACTTTCTTTCTTTCTTTCTTTTCTTTCTTTTCTTAATTTTACTGTTCAAATTTGATTCTATTTTCCTCAAATTTACTTTCTTTTCCCCGCCCAAAATTCTATCACAGTTGTTCTTCCATAATTAACCGCCATTTTGTTTTCTTTAGTTTTTTCTTTTGTTTTTGTTTTGTATGTGTTTTTTTTTTGTTTTTCTTTGTTTGGTTTTGTTGTTATTATTACCACACCGTCGAGGCGGGACAACAAAAGCAAAAACATTAATGAATTAGTCATAATTTTCAATAATATTTCCAGTCGAGCTAAAAGAATTCATGACAACAGTCTGTCTGTCTGTCTGTCATTTCCCGGGGTGTAAAAACCTGTTGGTCAATACTATTCAAATGACACAAACGTGTCCATCTGAAATATAATTAGTATCATTCTGTCTGTGTGTCGTGTGACTATTAGAAGAAAAAAACGCGCCAATAAATATTAATAAAGGTTGTATCGTAGATAGCTTTTCAAATTCTAAACATTTCTGTTTTTTGGTTGGGGTAGTTATATCTTAAAGTGGAAAAATCCGTTGATCCCGTCGGCATTCCCCTCAAAAAAGGCGCCTCAGGCACCGGGCAATAAATCCAACCCTGTCCCTTTAAATCAAGGGGGCAGGTGTTGCCTTGGGGAATAGCTACCTGTGATCAATGCCGTTAATTTAACACTTCTGATCCAGAGGCCGAAGCACACTGGACCCCGCCCCGAAGAGCGAGTCAAAAGAGAGACGTACAAATTTAGATTATTCAAACGTGGAGCTTGATTCACCAACAAGTATCTATTTATTCAACCACTCTCCCATGAGTGTGACATATGACTATTAAAAAAGACGCGCCAATAAATGCTCATAAAGGTTATGTCGTAGATAGCTTTTCAAACCCTAAACGTTTATCTTTTATGATGTAATGAATATGCATACACCTGGGTGTCCCCTCACAGTAATATGATTGGCTGGTGTCCGCCATAAATACAGAGCAATGTAGAGGTACAATGCCTACGACTACGACGTCGCACCAGTACTATTACTTACCTGCTTGATTGTACCACTTTGTTACCTTGGCTCCACCACTCTGCTACTTTTACTAAATATATCCCTTCCCGGATATATCATTTTACCTGGGAGTGCTCATATCTTTAATTAAATGTGCACCTTGGTTCACCAATAAGTATTTATTTATTCAACCACTCTCCCATGAGTATGTTATGTGACTGTTAAAAAATGCCCCAATATATGCTCATAAAGGTTGTATCGTAGATAGCTTTTCAAATCCTAAACTTTTTTTTTACCTGGGGGTGGTCATATCTTTAATCAAATGTGCACCTTGGTTTACCAATAAGCATTTATTCATTCAACCACTCTCCCATGACTGTTGAAAAAAAATGGCATATGCCAATATAAAGGTTGTGTTGTAGATAGCTTTTCAAATCCTAAACGTTTTGGGGTTTTTGGTTTGGGGTGGTTATATATTAAAGTAAACGTACAGCTTGGTTTATCAATAAGTCTTTATTTATTCAACCACTCTCCCATGAATGTGTCACGTGACTATTAAAAATAATGTGCCAATAAATGCTCATAAAGGTTGTGTCGTAGATAGCTTTTCAAATCCTAAACTTCTTTTTTTTATCTGGAGATGGTCATATCTTAAATTAAATGTGCACCTTGGTTTACCAAATAAGCATTTATCTATTCAACCACTCTCCCATGAGTGAGATACGAAAGTGTGATTAAGCTCTTTGTCTGTCCTATTATTTACCCATAGCTGAAGGGAGAAAAGTTGGATTTGTAACTTTCTCAAGAGTATCAGCGCTATGTGAAATGCAAATTTCGTTCTCCTAGATGAGTTAAACGTGCAGCTTTGTTTACCCAACCACTCTCCCATGAGTAGGATCCGACAAAAGGTTAAGTTTAAAAATGGAGTAAAGCTGGGAGGTTGGGTTTGCTTCGTTGGTTATATTTTACGGCATGTAAACCCTTGCTGTTGTATGTATATATGTAGTAAAAGTAAAGTAAAGTCGATGGAGCGGCCTAAAGTCGGTATTAGCAGTCAACGTGGGAGTCTATCCCCTTTTCAATAGCGCTAGACCAAGGAGATTGTTTTTTAGCATCTGAGGTGGAGCGCCACACCTACCATCAGCTCCTTACTTTACAGCACAGATCTCTGTGCTACTCATACGCTGAGTTGGCGAGGACCGGTATCGAAATAGAATAATAATGAAATATAATAATAATAATGGCTGTCAACTCGTGTTTGAGTAAGACCATTTCCTGTTTTGTTTTGTTTTCATCATAGTTGGGTGCCGGTAGCATTTGACACTGTATCCTTGTGTTTTCTCAGATGACTCACCAGGCCAGCCCTGGAGAGACATAGTCTTCCACATAAACAACATATGGAACTTCTCTACTTTGAATGTTGCTGGGCTGAAAATTACCTTTTCTAATAGCCAGCTTCAATTTTTGATGTTTAATATATGTATATTTGTTTGTGTACATCCTAGTTTGAGGCCGTCCGTCTAAAACTATTTTTATTTTTCTGTAGCTAGCTAATTTTACATTTAAAATTATCATACTACTCACGGATCTGTAATTTATATGTCTTTATGTCCTGCTAAACGCAGAAAGAATTGTGAAATATATATTACAGTGTTTTATTAATCTTACACGCTTCCTCACTACATAGAAGCACAAACACAAATCATATATATATAATATATATATATATATATATATATATATATATTATTATATTATTATCATTATTATTATTATTAAAGAAATGGATACAATAGAAACCTACTCGAGTTTCACCATAAGGATCTTCAGGGTTAAATCCACTGAATTAATCGGTACCTCGATTAATTCAGTGGATTTAACCCTGAAGATCCTTATGGTGAAACTCGAGTAGGTTTCTATTGTATCCATTTCTTTAATAAATTTGCTCTACTTTGTATTGAGCACTTTGTATTTGTTATATCGCTGACTTAACCCCTGGATTCTGTGCACCTCCAACGATCGTGCCCATATTCACCGGTAAGCCACCTTTTATATATATATATATATATATATTGATTACTTTTTTGCCCCCGTATACAACATTTCATTTTTTTTTCTCCAGACCGTCTAGTTATTACCTTGAAAAAGGGTGATGGTTCACCCGAAATATCGGAATAGATTAAACCAGGAACAGAGCAACGGTTGAATATATAAAAATTCTGTTTTTTGTTCTGTTTTTCTTGATTTTGTTCTTTATTTCAATGCTTCAAAAGACCAAACAAACAACGTTCACAGGAACATAACACATTACACTTATATATTTTATATATATATATATATATATCTTGTTATATAGTTATATATATATATATATATATATATATAAATATATATAAATATATATATAATATATATATATATATAATATATATATATATATATGATACCCATGGGTGGAAATGGACCATAATCATTTAATACCCGATTTTTAAGCTTTTTGTCTTGACTAATTACTTTGCTCTGTTTATAAAAATTAAACATTGAGCTCTCAAATCGGACCTGAACTTTTCAACACCGTACCGTAGGAAGAAAGGACCAGCTTAGAATCATCTTAATATTAAACTTTTTGTTCTTCCAATGAGAAAAATTTCTTGTTGGAAGAGAAAATGTATAAAAATGAAATAAACGCCGTTTCAATTTGGAGCCTCGTTACTATTCATGTGTCACCCAGTGAGAATCGAACTCACTTACAATAGTCTGCAAGTCTAGGTCGTTAAATATTACACCATGTTAGGTGTCTTCGAAAATCAAAAGTCGATTTGGCATGAAAGTCAAATTCATGGGTCACCCAGTGAGAATCGAACTCGCTCACAATAGTCTGCAAGCCTAGTTCATTAAATATTACACAATGTGAGCTATCTTCCAAAAACAAACATCGCATTGGTTTGGCATCAAGTTACAATTTGTCGGCACCCGGTGAGAATCGAACTCATTAACAATATTCTGCTATCCTAGCTTGTTAACCATTGGCCCCCGTGGGGTGTTCCTAACGTCATTACCACTTAAGCAATCCCTGTTAAATTCTCTGTTCTCAAAGGAAGAGAAAATGTATAAAAGCAATTAATTTCCTTATTTTTATATTTATTTTCTGAATAAAAAAATGTTTAATTAGTATTTTGGGGGGCCTCAGCCGCAAGAATCACCCCACCTTTAAAAAAATAATAAATTAATCTCTATAAAAAGTTTTTTTTTAAAAAGAAAGTTATTTGTATGTAGTGTCATCTCACGTCAACCGGAAATGGCTGCGTACTTGATATCCGCCATTTTGACCAAATTAAAGTTACAGTTGTATGAATAAGCAACAACAATGAAAAGAAAGAAGAAAAAAAACAGAAGTTGTCATCGTCTCCGCTCATTATATAAATGTCATCTGCTTGGATATTCTCTTCTTCTTTTACAAAGGTAGCGTTTCCAAACAACGGTTTATTGCCAACTACCAATATGGCTTCCAAAGAACCGGAAATTGCAATGAAGCGTGCGTTGCGGTTTCTTTTGAGACGTCCCTCAATCGAAAAACGATCTTCGCAAAATGGAATCGACGCCGTTCCGTGAAGGACTGATCAAGAGACAATGGATGCAACGATCATTTTAAACTTATTCCGTCGAAATTATCACGCCGACTCTTTTGTTTTTTTAAGTCTCTTTTTCTTTTTCTCGACCGGAAACCGAGGAATGCCGACAAGATTAACTAATCAACCGCAGAGATTTCTGAAGAAGGGGTGTGGATTTCAGCGCTATCGGCTTTTTCTCGAACCAACACAAAAGAAATAAAAGCAAACTTACAATTCTGGTGGTCGACAGGAGTGGGCTAATTAATTGTCAACGGGTGAAATGTCTGTGTGTCGCACGTTTATTATTTTTCTGTCATACATTTAAAAAGAGAAAAAAACACTTTTTTAGATTTTTTTTTTTTTTGCGGTTTCTACGAAATACGTTCCGAAAGTAACGTCTCATATTTTTTCATGCAAAAACTGATTGGTTGGTTGTTTGGTTTCCTTTGTTTTACGGCATATCAATCTCAGTGGGTCATTTAATGCCGATAAAGTTTTGAAATAAATTCATTCTTAATGGATAATCAATTTTTTTTATAAATACATTTTTTCTATTTAACCCATAAATGGGACCCTAACAGGTACTACCACTCCGGGTCAGAGTGGACCATGGAGCAATGGTGATGAAGGGGTACTCCACATTCCCCAAACCTCCAAAACTGGAACCTCACCATCAGATAGAGTTTAACGTCATTCCCAGG
The DNA here is from genome assembly GCA_023376005.1 of Doryteuthis pealeii. Lineage (NCBI taxonomy): Eukaryota > Metazoa > Mollusca > Cephalopoda > Myopsida > Loliginidae > Doryteuthis > Doryteuthis pealeii. Next base: position 31,702,938 of record CM042181.1, read on the forward strand.
ACATGTAGACCCTCAGTCACCGCCTTCTAGCACCCATATGATAAAAAGGATTGGGGCTTGCCATAAAGGCAATAAGGTTGGGAAAATCATATAGGTGCTAGGGCTTGGCGTGACCAGCCGATTGATCGGAGGGGGCCACTCTGACCGCCCGTCTAGCCCAAGATAGGATGAAAGTGGAGTATTGCATGTCATGGACTGCTCATCTACCTGGGTTCTATCCTTAAGCATCACGGGTCACCACCTACGGCCAACAGGTGGCCCTATTGAGGGACTCTTATCCCTCTGCAGAGGTGCAGTCGGTGCATTCTAACACCTCAGCCGACAGGGCGGTTGGTTGGATTTTACGTTTAATACGTATAAGTAAACTTATAATTAACTTTCAAACTATGTAAAAAAAAAAAAGAAATAAAATAAAAAAAATGATTGGTTGGTTGGCTGGCAGGTTGGTTGTTTGGTTGGTTGGTTGGTTGGTTGGTTGGTTGGTTGGTTGATTTTACGTTTAATACGTATAAGTAAACTTATAATCAACATGTAGCATAATCTATGGTATCGTAGATTATTGACAACACTGTGTAGCGAAAATGAAAAGTTACAGACCGTTGGGGAACTTTGACCCCAGACGAGGGAAAACCTGCAAATAACGTGAACTCACGTGAGATTTAGTGAGATCCTCGGTACCAGTCAGGATTTTAGGTAAGAGAGACGTCTCTTGCCTTGGCTGGACTCGCCTTCGCGCACGCTGTGTTAGCTAGTTAGGAATAAAAGTTTTAAAAAGCAACATGGCGTTGTTGGTTGATGCATGCCTTAGTTAGAAGACTGACCAAGAAAGAAAATGAACTAACAAGAAGTAGAAGAAGAACTAGACGTACACATCGCGCCAAAGTCGACTTGGAGAAAAAATAGAAGACTAGAGATCACAGCTGGTCACAGAAGAAGAAGTAAGTTATGCATCTGTCTTTAAATACCTCTCTGATATCTGTCTACTTCTCTCCTCTCTCTAATAAAAGAACATTGTGTATATTCCCTACAGGGGTATATAACAAACATTCAATGTAAAAAAAAAAATTTAATTAAAAAAAAACGATTGAGGTGGTCACTACTAGAATAGGCTGTCATAATTATTGATCATCCTCCACACTTTACTACAACAACCAACATTACGTTTTTTTTGGGGGGGGGGTGTTTATTTTGTTTTTATGTGTAACATTGTTTACATTGTTTAATATGTGAAAATATGTTCTGTTCCCCTCAAATAAAATGTTGCATGCATCTATTAATTATTAATTAAATAATTATTTAGAATACTTCCCATATAAATTTTACACAAAATCCTAAGTATTTATTTATTTGTAAACTTTTTAGTTAACTTCTTGCTACTTAAAAAACAGGCGAGTGTAAAAAAATAATTTTAAAAATTGATTACAAATTTCGCAAATAATTTTTTCCATTTAAAGTAATACAATTTTTTAATTAATTTCATAGTTTATATAGTTTATTTCTTCTTCTTCTTCTTCTTCTTCTTCTTCTTCTCTTCTTCTTCTTCTTCTTCTTCTTCTTCTTCTTCTTCTTCTTCCCGGCATGTCAACCCATTGGGTTATTTTATACTGAAAGCGTTTTCTTTTATTCATTCTTGATGGATATTGAATTTTAAACTCATGATTTTCGATTTAATCCATTAATGGACCTTAACAGGTACTACAATTCCAATTCAGAGTGGACCTGGAAGTAATGTAATGAAGGGTACTCCACATTTTTGCGGTTTTAGAAACTAGAACTTTACGAAAGAAAGAAAAAGTGAAAGAAAGAATAAAGAAAGAAAAAAAGAAAGAGGAAAAACAAAGAAAGAAAGAAAGAAAGAAAAAGTGAGAAAGAAAGAAAAAGAAAAAGAAAGAAAGAAAGAAAGAAAAAGAAAGAAAGAAAAGGAAAAAGAAAGAAAAAATAGATATTTTATTTTACTTCAATTCATCTTTATCAACTTTGTAAAAACAAAGTTAATAAAGATGAATTGAAGTCAGCTTTTAAATTTTCTATATCCGCCATTTTGGAAAATCATTTAATTATGGTGCGTTAAATCAAAAAGAAATATATAACTAACCATTGTGACCATAGTCACCGGTAAGTCACCTTTTCCATAATATATATATATATATATATATATATATATATATATATATATAGGTATATATAAAAACAATTTTCTACAGTGCTCAATCACAAATTGTGAGAGCTAATATTTATTTAATTTGTTGAGTTTTTAAAAATAAATGCTTATTATAGACAGCTACCCAGGTTGTCTTGCTAAGTCGCAATCATCAGGTTGTCAAATTAGATCTTATGGTGTTTATTTGAAGATCCTTTCTTAATGTTATATTCTGGACCGCAAATAACGTCGGTTGCTTTTGTGTCCACGTTATTGCGACTTAGCAAGACAACTTGGGTAGCTGTCTATAATAAGCATTTTATTTTTTAAAAACTCAACAATTAAATATATAATATATATATATATATATATATATATATATTATATATATATATATATATTCGGTCTCCATTTACCCGCCTGTTGTTTACAGACTTGAGATCTCAGGTGATTGTAAAACATATTTACGTAAGTATGTGTCAATTAATTGTTCGCTTCTGTCTGACAGTCACTTACGACCGTGAGGGTAAGGAGCTTGAGAGACGAAATTCTGTTGGGTTTCCGCACTGATAAGACGTAAATGCCGAAAAAAGTGTTTGTGGATGACTAATATATATATATATATATATATAATATATATATATATATATATATATATATATATATGATGATTGAGAGACGACATTAAGAAAAACTCTGAGCCGCCAGTGTGCAGGCTTGAAACTACATACTTCCAGTTAGTTAAACCTGTACGCTTCGCTACACCTCCATCGCCACTGGACTTTTAAATAAATTAAATCTTTTAAATCAGAAATACCTGTGCTGAAGAGAATATTTTAGTGGATATAGTGTGCACGGAACTAGCTCCACTTCTTGGTCATCAGAGTGAGAGAGACAGTGTGATGAACAGATTCAACAAGACTGCAAGACAAAGGTACCTCAAGTGGCATTGCTACGCGCCTGGATACCAACCCAGGTATTTCTACGTCCTCGCGTAAAGTAATTTACTAGATGGCCGTTGAGCAAGAAGCTTCTTCCGCCCTTTGACAGGTCTTGATTTTCGTCCTGCTGGGAGTCTAGCCATCCTCCTCACCAGGCAAGCTTGGTGGGGTTACCGGTTTAGTCGCCGATGATCCGACTATGAAACAGGTAGTACTGGATTACATAGTACCCGTAGCGCTTTTGGCGACCTGACTATGAAATGTATATATATGTACATGTGCATACATATATTAATTTCTGAACGTTGACAGTCGAAGTATGTATCGTAGTTTATTATACGAAATGGAAGTAGATCATCACTATCATTATTATCACCAACATTATTATTATCACCATTATTATTATCATTACCATTATTATAATATATATATATATATATATATATATATAATGGAGATAGACTGCATTTTTGTCTGAAGCCGAAACTATATTACTACTCAAGTCACAATTCCTTTAATTATTTACGTCAAATTCTCCATGATTTCATTCTTTTAAACCTTCAGTTATTAATAAAATTGTTTTACATTATTAATACTGTTGATCATATCTACGTACTAATAACATGCAATTGTATTTATATATACAACAAAATAGCGATTTACAGTTTGAACGAGAAGGCTAATTTGCATATTGATATTTTAAAATTTTATTTTAATAAATATGTGCTTGGTATTATTGATTTCTAATTGTTTGGTTTATCTTAAGAAATATAAACAAAAATCTCGTAGATAAATCTTAAAGAAATTTATTTACAAGAAGAAATAACTGTAATATTATCCTTTACTTCCTATTTTAACTAAATAGTTAAATTAGGAAAATTTACCAATGAAACAGGGGAGTAAGGGAAATGATGGAATAGTTAGTTTCAAAGTTGTTCTATTTTTCGATTATACCCCTCTGTTGCAGATCTTTTTATCTGCATTCTTAGTCAGTTTCATTAGCCTTTCTAATTTAATATGATATTTTATTATATTAAAACTTAAATACTTGCACCCGGAGGGGGCATATATTTGCTAGTATATATATATATATATATATAGCCTGGGATAGTCACCGCTTCAGCTTTCACTGGAATGGTGCGCCAAATTTCAGTAGTATTAGGAGAGTGCTCGATATAAAGAATAGAGCTATTATATAATATAATAAAATAAATATATAAAGGTATTACATATCTATTTATTTGATGGCAATAGTAAAACAATGTGAGTGTGTGTGAAACCCACCGATTTGTATACATAACCTTTGTCCATTAACTGTCCATAAACACATATATGCATCCCCAAATACACTAAAGACATACGCATATCACTTCATCCAATCATAAGCATCTTATGTCCGTAAAAACCTTTTTGAATTTTTCGATTTTTTCGATTTTCCTTATATTCGGATCAACGTCACCTGATGAATGCATGCGATTTTAACATGTATGAAACCTAAGGTTGTGACTGTTCTATTGCCATCAAATAAATAGATATGTAATACCTTTATATATTTATTTTATTATATATATATATATACATATATATATATATATATATGTTAAAAGAGAGGAAATGAATCCGACAGTATGAGAATGAACAAGATGGAATGAAAACACCACACAATGCTGTTAAAGAGAAAACAATTTATAACATAATCAATATCAATTGATCAATATCTCGATTTTACAAAAATCTTCTTCAGAGTCCGTTTTTTTTTTAAACTCATTTGACTCTTATCTCCGATCACAAACACCACGGAGTAAATGGGCTCTGAAGGGTTTTGTAAAATCGAAATATTGATCAAAATCAGCTACGATTATGTTATAAATTGTTTTTCTCTTTAACAGCATTGTGTGGTGTTTTCATTCTATCTTGTTCATTCTCATATATATATATATATATATATATATATATATATATACATACCCCTCTTTCCCCATTTTCTTTTTTTTTGTCCCCCCCTCCACTCTCTGGTTTACCCCATTTGTTCTTAACAAATTCTTTACATTTCTGACTTTTAATTGTCAACCGGTGTAAAAACTTGAAAAAGTACCGGTCGAAAAGGCCTTCGTATCACCTTTTATTTTATTATTTTAATTCATAAAAAAATTACCTCCCCATTTTACATATGATTCCTCTACTTTTAGTAGTTTACAAATTTGTATGTACCAAACATCTATTTTATATATATATATATATATATATATATATATATATATATATTATTATTATTATTATTATTATTATATTATTATATTAATATAAATTTGGCAGCTCTATATGGAATCGTCTAGCTTGTTCATAGACTATGAATTAGCCGAAGCATTTATGTGAAGTCTCATTGGAAGCAGCAAGAATCCCAACAATGACAAGTGCGAATTGTTTTCTTGAAATCATTTCCAATTAGACGCATTTTACCGTTGCAACTCACAATCTCCCCCCCCCACACACACACACACACACGCACATCTCGTGCTACAATGGAAGCGATATCTATTTGCAGCCATTCTCAATGTAACGCACGTGAAAAGGTTAATGGCTCCCTGGGGGTAACATCTGTAGCCAAGGACGACCTGGCGCCCATCCACTGGGAAAAACAAGAATAGTATCCGTTTGTTCCAAAGATTTATTGAGAGGAATAATGCTTTTCGCGTTGCAAGAAATGGTAAGAATGGCGCTGCAGTCAAGAATTCTTTGATCCAGGCATTTCTTTAGATAAAGGAATCCCCCACCTCAAACCCAATATATAAGAAAAAAATACATAAGTAACGTAAATGAGATCCATTTGTAAAGATGGTAGATATTGATGTGACACAAGGTCGCAAGTATACTGCATCCAGCGAGGATTAAACTCTCTATTCAATGGTTAGTCAGTTGGTTGGATTTTACGGCATGTCAACCCTTGTTGGGTTATTTTAAATGGTACATTTGCTTGTTTTCGTTTTAAGAGTTAGATAAGCGCAGACTCAAAGCAAAGATATCTACGGTTCCGTTCCGATTGGTTGGTTGGCTGGCTGATTGGATTTTACGGCATGTCAACCCTTGTTGGGTTATTTTATATGGAACATTTACTTGTTTTTGGTTTTAAGAGCTAGATAAGCACAGACTGAAAACAAAGAGATCTACGGTTCCGTTCCAGTTTTTAGTTTACATACATTGGTTGGTTGGTCGGTTGGTTGGATTTTATGGCATGTCAACCCTTGTCGGGTTATTTTATATGGTCCACTTGCTCTGATTTGGTTTTAAGAGCTAGATAAACACAGACTGAAAACAAAGAGATCTACGGTTCCGTTTGTTTGTTCATTGATTTTAACGGCATATCAACCTCTTTGGGGTTATGTCAACCCTTGTTGGGTCATTTTATGCCGAAGACGTTTTTGTTTTATTCATTCTTGATGTATTAAACCCATTGATGGCACCCTAACAGGTACTACCAATTTGGGTCAGAGTAGAGCTGGGAGCAATGGTGATAAAAGGATGGTCCACATTCCACAGACCTCCAGAACCGGAACCCCACCATCAAAAAAAAATACATAAGTAACGTAAATGAGATCCATTTGTAAAGATGGTAGATATTGATGTGACACAAGGTCGCAAGTATACTGCATCCAGCGAGGATTAAACACTCTATTCGATAGTTAGTCAGTTGGCTGGATTTTACGGCATGTCAACCCTTTTTGGGTTATTTTATATGGTACATTTGCTTGTTTTGGTTTTAAGAGCTAGATAAGCACAGACTGAAAGCAAAGAGATCTACGATTCCGTTCCAGTTTTTAACTTACATACATTGGTTGGCTGGCTGGTTGGTTGGTTGGATTTTATGGCATGTCAACCCTTGTTGGGTCATTTTATGTCGAAGACGTTTTTGTTTTATTCATTCTTGATGTGTACTCAATTTTTTTTATTCTATTTTTAAAATTAGATTTTTATCTTATTAACCTGTAGATGGGACTCTAACATGTACTACCACTCCGGGCCAGAATGGACCTGGGAGTAATAGTGATGAACGGGTACTTTACACTGCCCAGAGCTCTAGAATTGGAATTCACTATTAGATGCAGTTGAACGTCATACCAAGACACTTCAGTTTAGGGGAAATAAATCACTTTATTTAAACTAGCAAGAAAAACATTGCCTGGTGGGAGGAATTAAAAGTTCAATGTTAGAGAGTTTGTACCATAAGTAAGTAAAATCATCAAATTTATTAAAGGAGTAAAAATAAAACAATTTGAAATGTAAACTTAGTTCTGATAACTTTAAGTATATATTAAAATAAAATAAGCTATATATAAATATAAATATAAAATACAGGGTATTTATTAAAACTTGTTTTAAAAGACAAGGAGAACCGTCTAAGGTTGAATTGTCAAATTTTGAGTGTATATAATACAAGGTTGTTCTTTATTCTGTGTGTTGGCGATTTTGGGTAATGTGACGTAAGCTGTGACGTAGTTTCGGTTACATACAAATAGAGACCGATTCTCCATTATTAATAGATTAGATAATGAAAATTTGGTATTTGATTTTTTGAGAGATCATTATTTGTTAAGCGTACTTTATAAATTCGTGTTTGAATGCACATTTAATAGGCTTATTCTAAATTTGTTCACAATTATAATTGCCATGTCTGGGTGGTTCACAAACTTTTCAGTGGCTATATATATATATATATATATATATATATATATATATATATATATATATATTATGGACTCTCTCGTCGATTTCGACGCATGAGGGTTCATACAATGAACAACCCACACAGTGATTTGTTTATAGTGGTGAAGGCTTGTGTTGGACCATTCCGCACTTTTTGGCACACTCGATAGGAAAGAATTGGTGCACAAGGAATGTCACTAACCCAATCAACGACTGACCTCAGGAATTTTGAATTCAGAGTTTTCCTTCTCCTAGACTGGTTACCTGCCCCAGGTTAAAGAGCCCAGTCTGCCCTACTATTTTACCCATAGCTGGAGGGAGAATATATGGATTCATACCTTTCCCAAGGGTATTAGCGCTATGTGAAATGCAAACAGCCTTGTCTGGGATTTGAACTCGGGTTGAAAAGTCCATTTCCCACGACTCTAACCATTATGCACGCGCTTATATTGAGTTTTTTACTGATGGTATTTAGCTGGGGTCTGAGTGACAACAAGTCTCCTCAGGTCTCCAGGACTCTTCTGAGTATTCTAGCCGATTTGGATGGTCTTAATTCTTCCTCTGATTTCCAGGCCCTCCAGTTTTTTTTCTAAGTTTTTGGGGACCGTTCTAAGTGCACCAACTACAATTGGTATCACTTTCACTCTCATATTCCACAGGTTTTTCAATTCTCTGGCAAAGTCCAGGTATTTATCAATCTTTTCGTTTTCCTTCATCTTCACCCTGTGATCTGCTGGAACCGCAAAGTCCACCAGTTGGCACGTTCTCTTGTTCTTTCTTCTTTTTTTTTTCTTTTTTTTTCTTTTTGTTAATAAACACTAGGTTTGATCTCCTGGCTGGGATTGGGTGATCCGTCTTTATCTCGAAGTTCCAGAGAATTCTATGCGTTTAATTCTCAAGAAGAGATTCTGGTTTATGCATATACCATTTTGTTGTATGGTCAAAATTTAATTTTATGCATAATTCCCAGTGGATCACCTTCCCAACCCACTCGTGCCTAGTTTTGTATTCCCGTTGTGCTAGTTTGCTACATACAGTCTTGTCTCAGTTTACATCTACTGTTTGTTGTGTCTTATCTATTTTTGCTTTGATATATTATTATTATTATTATTATTATTATTATTATTATTATTATTATACTAAAGCTGAAAGAATCAATGATGGTTTGCTAAAGGCTTTTTCCTATTTAGTTTCCGCCCTGTCGGCTGGGGCGTTAGAATGTACCGACTGCACCTCTGCAGAGGGGTAAGATTCCCCCAATGGAGCCACCTGTTGGCCGTGGGTGGCGACCCGTGATTCTTAAGGATAGAACCCAGGTGGATGAGCAGTTCATGACATGCAATACTCCACTTTGGCCCTATCTTGGGCTAGACGGGCGGTCGGAGAGGCCCCCTCCGATCAATCGGCTGGTCACGTCAAGCCCTAGCACCTATATGATTTTCCCAACCCTATTGCCCTTATGGAAAGCCCCAACCCCTTTTTATCATATGGGTGCTAGAAGGCGGTGGCTGCGGGTCTACATGTCCTGGGAATGACGTTAAACTCTATCTGATAGTGAGGTTCCAGTTCTTGAGGTTTGGGGAATGTGGAGCACCCCTTCATCACCATTGCTCCCTGGTCCACTCTGACCCGGAGTGGTAGTACCTGTTAGGGTTCCATCTATGGGTTAAATAGAAAACCTGAATTTATAAAAAAAATGTATTATCCATTAAGAATTGATTTATTTCAAAACTTTATCGGCATTAAATGACCCACTGAGGTTGATATGCCGTAAAACAAAACAAACCAAACCACCTTTAAACCTATTTAGTTTAATGACAATAAATTCATATAAAAATATTCCGTAGTTCTAGGATTGAGTTATGTTTGGAAAAATCCATTTTAATTGGTTCAAATTAATTGTAATTTGCTATTAAGTCAAAAACTGCTTGTCACTTCCCTCTCTCTATGTATATCTTCATTATGTCCTCGTTATATATGTTTCTTTCTCTGTGAACGTAAAGAGAGTGATTTAGAGAGTGTGAAATATATTTGTATGTTTCAGAAGTAGTTACCCTGTAGCTTCTCAACGTTTTAATCAGGTCCATTCAAATTTAAATTAGGTCATACGTTCCCTTTATTAGAAATCTTACAAAATGATTTTAATGGGGTTTTTTTCTTTCTTTTTTTAATTCTTAAAATTCACTTGCAAGCTTTGAATTTTGAAAAATTTAAATGATGAAAAGAAATTAATCAAAATTAAAGTAATTGAAAAATTTCAAATTAAAAAATCAAGATAAAGACATTATCAGCTGTGTACATGTTTAGACTGCAGTATGAAAATTATTATTTTATTGTATTTTTTTGCAAAACTTAATTCAGGAGCCTACTCTCACATATAAAAGAACACTATTATAATGATAATTCGCGCCTTCTCTTTCTAAAATCCGACCACGTTACTACTGTTCGCGTCTTTCTCCTTTTCAGGTTTCTCTGACCTTATCTTACTCCTTCCTCTCCCTGCCTTTCTCACGGCCTTTCTGTTACGTGGTACTCCTACTAGACTCTAACAACCCTGTTAACGTCTACAATTAAGCATAGTCCTATCTGAGCCCAAAACCCCCCATTCACGATAATTTTAAGTAGCCTATTACAGATATATACCTTTCTTGCATTAAAGCAATTGATTATTATTTTACAAATCTTATAATCAAACTTACTCGGTGCTGTAGTCATTTGTTTTTGTACTTACTTTTCTACATATTTCGTCAACGATTTAAAATAGTTTAAGGCCAACTCTATCAGTTTAATTAATTCTCAGAAGTGTCACTAATCTTTTGATAGCGCAAGAACTACAATTAACTGTGCAATTGTAGAATAATGATTACACATTAATACTGAATATAGAACCGTATAACCTTTAATTATACCAAGTTATCAAATATATAGTTGATCATCTGTGTTTATATCTTCATTTAAATTTTACAATTTAAAAATTTTGAATCTAAGAATAAATTTTTTTTAAAATCATAAGAAAAATTCAGAATAAAAATAAGATATCAAGATGAAAGAATAGGAATTAAAAAATCAGAATAAAAAGAAAAAACAATGAAAGAAATCAGAATTAATAAATAAAAAAACCTTAAAAAATCAGATTAAAAAAAAAATTAAAAAACGTAAAAAACAAACAAATTTTAAAAAAAAACATAAAAAAAAATAAATAAATAAATAATCAGAATAAAAACATCAGAATAAAAATAAATAAAAACTTTTAAAAAAGTTAACATTGCAAAATTCAAAAAGCTCAGAAACTTAGAAATCTTATAAAATGATCTGAATTGAATATTTTTTTTAATTCTCCGGTCGCATTTAATTTTTTTTTTTCAATTTAATTCGCTTTGCAAACATACTTTTCATCTACCCAGAACTCAATGTGTGACCCAACTGGTCCCGTTTTGCCTGATATACCACCTGGACCCTGACAAAGCGTCTTGAGAATAAGCTAGATGGGAGTTGCACAAGAATGCTGCGTGCAGTCTTGAATAAGTCGTGGAAACAGCACCCCACAAGGAAACAGCTGAACGGTCAACTGCCCCCCATCTCACAAACTATCCGAGTGAGACGGACAAGGCATGCAGGACACTGCTGGAGAAGCAAGGATGAACTCATAAGCGACGTTCTCCTGTGGAAGCCAACACATGGGCATGCAAGTATGGGGCGCCCAGCAAGGACATACATTGACCAGTTATGTGAAGATGCTGGCTGCTCCGCAGAGGAGCTTCCAGGTGTAATGAATGATAGGGAGGGTTGGCGAAAGATTGTCATGGATGCCCGTGCTGCATGCGCGACATGATGATGATGATATATATATATATATATATATATATATATATATATATATATGAGAAGCAGATACACAAGCGATGTGTTTATGATATGGCTTTTTTTAGCCGACAATTTTTGGGAGAATATGTGCTTAATTGAAGTCGTACCTAATTTTGTACATACAGAATTTTATTTTTCTCGATTTGTTTAGCCTTACATTTAAATAGGTATGCCCGCCTAATTAATTAATTATTAATTAATTAACTTTCAAAATTAGGTATGACTTCAATTAAGCACATATCCTCAAAAAAAGAAAAATGTATATATATATCGGTGGAAATAAATTTAACATTACAGGTATTTAAGCCTTTTTTTATCAAATGTTTTGCTCTGTATATAATTCCCAATTATTATGCATTGAGATCTCAACATGAATTATAACAATTTTAATATTTCCATATTACAAAAGATGCGGTTTAGAATCATTCCCGACGCTAACTAAACTAATATATATATATATATATATTATATATATAATATATATATATATATATATATATATATATATATATATATATATAATCTCTTATTCGATATCGGCGTACCTCTCTAGTCTCTATCGATCTAAGTCTGTTCAAAGCTCTCTCTCTCTCTCTCTCTCTCTCTCTCTC
>CM042181.1:31715294-31742794 GCA_023376005.1 Doryteuthis pealeii
GAGAGAGAGAGAGATCGTAGACTAGAGAGGCAAGTAGATAGACACGCCGATATCGAATAAGAGATTAATATATATATATATATATAGTTATATATATATATATAATATAATTATATATATATACACACATACCACATATATATATATAATATATATATAATACACAACACACACACACACACACACACACACCAACACACATATATAATAATATATATAATATATATATATAATATAATAGAGAGAGAGAGAGAGAGTTTTGAACAGACTTAGATCGATAGAGACTAGAGAGGTACGCGCGATATCGAATAAGAGATTAATAATTATATATATATATATATATATATATATATATATATATATATATATTAGTTTTTAGTTAGCGTCGGGAATGAATTCTAACCGCATCTTTTTGTAATTATGTAAATATTAAAATTGTTATAATTCATGGTTGAGATCTCAATGCATAATAATTATTGGGAATTATATACAGAGCAAACATTTGATTAAAAAAAGGCTTAATACCTGTAATGTTAAATTATTTCCCACGATAATATATATATATTTTTTTTTTGAGGATATGTTGCTTAATTGAAGTCCATACCTAATTTTGAAAGTTCCAATTATTAATATTAATTATTAGGCGGGCATACCTATTTAAATGTAAGGCTAAACAAATTAGGAAAAATCAATCTCTGTATGTACAAAATTAGGTACGAACTTCAATTAACACATTATTCTCCCCAAAAATTGTCGGCTAAAAAAGCCATATCAATAAATACATCGCTATGTGTATTTACTTCTCATATATATATATATATTATAATAATATATATATATATAGTATATATATGAATAAGTTTGTAAACACGTTTGTTTAGAATGGCTTTTGCCGATAATTTTTGGGAGAAACAAGTGGCTTAATTGAAGTCCTACCTATTTTGAAAATTAATTAATTAATAATGAATTAGGCGGAAAACCTATTAATGTATTGGTAAACAAATCGAGAAAAATCAATCTCTGTATGTAGCATTTCGGCCTATTAGGCCCTCAATCAGCAGAGCTATAGTCGGAAAGACCGCCTGTGCGTGATTTGAAAACCGGATGCAAAGCTGACAGCCGATCCATAACCTCTACACCAACGGACCTTCTTAGATTTTTTTACGATTGTTTAGTGTAGTTAATATTCCTCTTTCTAGTTGACTTTTATTACACGACATATGATAAGTTATAAACACGGTTTGTTTAGAATGGCTTTTTGCGATAATTTTTTGGAGAATAAGTGTCTTTTAATTGGAGTCGTACCTAATTTTGAAATTAATTATTAATAATGATTAGGCGGGAATACCTATTAAATGTATGTCTTAAACATATATATATATATATATATATATTATTATTATTATATATATATATATATATATATATATGTAGGCAAAACAGGGTGACCAGTTGGGTCACACATTGAAGTTCTGAGTAGATGAAAAGTATGTTTGCAAGCGAATTAAATTGAAAAAAATATTAAATGCGCGACGGAGAATTAAAAAATATTCAATCAATCATTTTATAAGATTCTAAGTTCTGACTTTTGAATTTTGGCAGATGTTAACTTTTTAAAGTTTTTATTTTTTTTATTCTGATGTTTTTTATCTGATTATTTATTATTATTTTTTTAATGTTTTTTTTAAATTTTTGTTTGTTTTTTACGGTTTTTTAATTTTTTTTTTAAATCTGATTTTTTTAAGGTTTTTTTTATTTTTAATTCTGATTTCTTTCATTGTTTTTTTTTTTTATTCTGATTTTTTAATTCCTATTCTTTCATCTTGATATCTTTATTTTTATTCTGAATTTTTCTTATGATTTTAAAAAAATTTTATTCTTAGATTCAAAATTTTTTAAATTGTAAATTTAAATGAAGATATAACACAGATGATCAACTATATATTTGATAACTTGGTATATAAAGGTTTATACGGTTCTATATTCAGTAATTAATGTGTAATCCTAATTATTCTACATTGCAGCAGTTAATTGTAGTTCTTGCGCTATCAAAAGATTAGTGACACTTCTGAGAATTAATTAAACTGATAGAGTTGGCCTTAAACTATTTTTAAATCGTTGACGAATATGTAGAAAAGTAAGTCAAAAACAAATGACTACAGCACCGAGTAAGTTGATTATATAAGATTTGTAAAATAAATAATCAATTGCTTTAATGCAGAAAAGGTATATATCTGTAATAGGCTACTTAAAATTATCGTGAATGGGGGGTTTTGTGCTCAGATAGGATATGCTTAATTGTAGACGTTAACAGGGTTGTTAGAGTCTAGTAGGAGTACCACGTAACAGAAAGGCCGTGAGAAAGGCAGGGAGAGGAAGGAGTAAATAAGGTCAGAGAAACGCTGAAAGGAGAAAGACGTGAACAGTAGTAACGTGGTCGGATTTTAGAAAGAGAAGGCGCGAATTGTCATTATAATAGTGTTCTTTTTATATGTTGAGAGTAGGCTCTGAATTAAGTTTTGCAAAAAAAATACAATAAAATATATTTTCAGTCAGACTGCAGTCTAACAATGTACACAGCTGTAAGTCTTTATCTGGATTTTTTAATTTGAAATTTTTAATTACTTTTAATTTTGATAATTTCTTTAATCATTTAAATTTCTTCCAAAATTCAAGCTTGCAATTGAATTTTAAGATTAAAAAAAAGAAACAAAACGCCCCATTAAAATCATTTTGTAAGATTTCTAATAAAGGGAAGGTATGACCTAATTTAAATTTTTGAATGGACCTTATTAAAACGTCGAGAAGCTACAGGGTATCTACTTCCTGAAACATACAAATATATTTTCACACTCTCTAATCACTCTCTTTACGCTCACATAGAAAGAAACATATATAACGAGGAGATAATGAAGATATACATAAGAGAGGGAAGTGACAGCAAGTTTTGACTTAATAGCAAATACAATTAATTTGAACAATTAAAATGGATTTTTCCAAACATAAACTCAATCCTAGAACTACGGAATAATTTTATATGAATTTATTGTCATTAAACTTAAATAGGTTTAAAGGTGGTTTGGTTTGTTTTGTTAGACGGCCATATCAACTCAGTGGGTCATTTTAATGCCGATAATTTTTGAAATAAATCAATTCTTAATGGATAATAACATTTTTTTATAAATTCAAGGTTTTCTATTTAACCATAGATGGGACCTAACAGGTACTACCACTCCGGTCAGAGTGGACCAGGGAGCATGGTGATTGAGGGGTGCTCCACATTCCCCAAACCTCAAGAACTCTGGAACCCATCACTATCAGATAAGAGTTTAACGTCATTCCAGGACATGTAGACCCACAGCCCCGCCCTTCTAGCACCCATATGAATAAAAGGGGTTGGGGCTTGCTATAAGGGCAATAGGGTTGGGAAAATCATATAGGTGCTAGGGCTCGACGTGACCAGCCCGATTGATCAGAGGGGGCCTCTCCGACGCCCGTCTAGCCAAGATAGGGCAAAGTGAAGTATTGCATGTCATAAGCTGCTCATCCACCTGGGTTCTATCCTTTAAGAATCACGGGTCACCACCCACGGCCAACAGGTGGCTCCATTGGGGAGTGTTACCCCCTCTGCAGAGGTGCATGTCGGTACATTCTAACGCCCAGCCGACAGGGCGGAAACTAAATAGGAAAAAGCCTTTAGCAAACCATCATTGATTCTTTCAGCTTTAGTATAATAATAATAATAATAATAATAATAATAATAATATATAATAATAATAATAATGATATCAAAGCAAAAATAGATAAGACACCAAAGCAGTAGATGTAAACTGAGACAAGACTGTAAGTAGCAACTAGCACAACGGGAATACAAAAACTAGGCACGAGTGGGTTTGGGAAGGTGATCCACTGGATATAATGCATAAATTAAATTTTGACCATACAACAAATGGTATATGCATAAACCAGAATCTCTTCTTGGAAATTAAACGCATAGATTCTCTGGAACTTCGAGATAAAGACGGATACCCAATCCAGCCAGGAGATCAAACCTAGTGTTTATTTTAACAAAAAAGAAAAAAAAAAAAAAAAAGAAAAGAAAAAAAAGAAAGGAAACAAGAGAACGTGCCAACTGGTGGAGATTGCAGTCCCAGCAGATCAACAGGGTGAAGATGAAGGAAAACGAAAAGATTGACAAATACCTGGACTTTGCCAGAGAATTGAAAAACCTGTGGAATATGAGAGTGAAAGTGATACCAATTGTAGTTGGTGCACTTAGAACGGTCCCCAAAAACTTAGAAAAAAAACTGGAGGGCCTGGAAATCAGAGGAAGAATTGAGACCATCCAAATCGGCTAGAATACTCAGAAGAGTCTGGAGACCTGAGGAGACTTGTTGTCACTCAGACCCCAGCTAAATACCATCAGTAAAAAACTCAATATAAGTGCGTGGCATAAATGGTTAGAGTCGTGGAAATGGACTTTTCAACCCGAGTTCAAATCCAGACAAGGCTGTTTGCATTTCACATAGCGCTAATACCTTAGGAGGTATAATCCATATATTCTCCCTCCAGCCCTATGGGTAAAATAGTAGGGCAGACTGGGCTCTTTAACCTGGGGCAGGTAACCAGATCTAGGAGAAGGAAAACTCTGAATTCAAAATTCCTGAGGTCAGTCGTTGATTGGGTTAGTGGCATTCTTGTGCACCAATTCTTTCCTATCGAGTGTGCCAAAAAGTGCAGAATGGTCCAACACAAGCCTTCACCACTATAAACAAATCACTGTGTGGGTTGTTCATTGTATGAACCCTCATGCGTCGAAATCGACGAGAGAGTCCCATAATATATATATATATTATATATTATATATATATATATATATAATTATAGCCACGAAAAGTTTGTGAAACCACCCAGACATGGCAATTATAATTGTGAACAAATTTAGAATAAGCCTATTAAATGTGCATTCACAACGAAATTTATAAAAGTACACTTAACAAATAATGATTCTCTCAAAAAATCAAATACCAAATTTTCATTATCTAATCTATTAATAATAGAATCGGTCTCTAATTTGTATGTAACCGAAACTACGTCACAGCTTACGTCATATTAACAAAATCGCGCCAACACACAGATAAAAGAACAACCTTGTATTATATACACTCAAAATTTGACCATTCAACCGTTAGACGGTTCTCTTGTTTTTAAAACAAGTTTTAATAAATATCCTGTATTTTATATTTATATTTATATATAGCTTATTTTATTTTAAATATATATTAAAGTTATCAGACACTAAGTTTACATTTCAAATTGTTTTATTTTTACTCCTTAATAAATTTGATGATTTTACTTACTTATGGTACAAACTCTCTAACATTGAACTTTTTTAATTTCTCCCCACCAGCAATGTTTTTGAAAAATTTAATTTACACGCCCGGAGGGTTGTTTTCTTGCTAGTTTAAATAAAGTGATTTATTTCCCCTAAACTAAAGTGTTTTGGTTATGAACGTTCAACTGCATCTAATAGTGAATTCCCAATTCTAGAGCTCTGGGCAGTGTAAAAGTACCCGTTCATCACTATTATCCCAGGTCCATTCTGGCCCGGAGTGGTAGTAACATGTTAGAGTCCCATCTACAGTTAATAAGATAAAAAATCTAATTTTAAAAATAGAATAAAAAAATTGAGTACCATCAAGAATGAACTTTGGCATTAAAATAGCCCAACAAGTTTGACATGCATAAATTCCAACCAACCAGCCAGCCAGCCAGCCAACAATGTATGTAAGCTAAAAACTGTAACGGAACGGCAGATCTCTTTGCTTTCAGTCTGTGCTTATCTAGCTCTTAAAACACAATCAGAGCAAGTGGACCCATATAAAATAACCCAAAAAGGGTTAACATGCCGTAAAATCAGCCAACTGACTAACTATCGAATAGAGAGTTTAATCCTCGCTGGATGCAGTATCCTTGCGACCGCTTGTGTCACATAATATCTACCATCTTTACAAATGGATCTCATTTACGTTACTTATGTATTTTTTTATGGTGGGGTTCCGGTTCTGGGGGTCTGTGGAAATGTGGGACCATCCTTTTTATCACCATTGCTCAGTTTCTACTCTGACCCGAAAATGGTAGTACTGTTAGGGTGCCATCAATGGGTTTAATAAAACAAATGTGTTTTAAAAAATTGAGTACACACAAGAATGAGTAATTATAAAACAAAAACGTCTTCGACATAAAAATGACCCAACAAGGGTTGACATGCCATAAAATCCAACCAATCCAACAGCCAGCCAACCAATGTATGTAAGCTAAAAACTGGAACGGAAATCGTAGATCTCTTTGCTTTCAGTCTTGTGTTTATCTAGCTCTTAAAACTCAAAACAAGCAAATGTTCCATATAAAATAACCCAACAAGGGTTGACATAACCGTAAAATCCAACCAGCCAGCCAACCAACCAAGCCGGAACGGAACCGTAGATATCTTTGCTTTCAGTCTGTGCTTATTCTAGCTCTTAAAAACCAAATCAGAGCAAGTGGACCATATAAAATAACCCAACAAAGGGTTTGACATGCCGTAAAATCCAGCCAACTGACTACCATTGAATAGAGAGTTTAATCCTCGCTGGATGCAGTATACTTGCGACCTTGTGTCACATCAATATCTACCATCTTTACAAATGGATCTCATTTACGTTACTTATGTAATTTCTTTGATGTGGGGTTCCGATTCTGGAGGTCTGTGAATGTGGACCATCCTTTTATACACATTGCTCCCAGTTCTACTTCTGCCCAAATTGGTAGTACCCTGTTAGGGTGCATCAATGGGTTTAATACATCAAGAAATGAATAAAAAAACGTCTTCGGCATAAAATGACCCAACAAGGGTTGACATAATACCGAAAAGAGGTTGATATGCCGTTAAAATCAATGAACAAACAAACGGAACGTAGATCTCTTTGTTTTCAGTCTGTGTTTATTTAGCTCTTAAAACCAAAATCAGAGCAAGTGGACCATATAAATAACCCGAACAAGGTTGACATGCCATAAAATCCAACCAACCGACCAACCAACGCAATTATGTAAGCTAAAAACTGGAACGGAAAACCGTAGATCTCTTTGTTTTCAGTCTGTGCTTATCTAGCTTTAAAACCAAAAACGCAAATGTTCCATATGAAATACCAAACAAGGGTTGACATGCCGTAAAATCCAACCACCAACTGGAACGGAACCGTAGATCTTTGATTTCATTCTGTTCATCTAGCTCTATCTAGCTCTTAACAACCAAAAACAAGCAAATGTTCATATAAAATAACCCAACAAGGGTTGCATGCCGTAAAATCCAACCAACTGACTAACTAATTAAATAGAGAGTTTAATCCTCGCTGGATGCAGTATAACTTGCGACCTTGTGCACCTCAATATCTACATCTTTACAAATGGATCTCATTTACGTTACTTATGTATTTTTTTTAATATATTGGGTTTGAGGTGGGGATTCCTTTATCTAAAGAAATGCCTGGATCAAAGAATTCTTGACTGCAGCGCCATTCTTACTTTCTTGCAGTACGCGAAAAGCATTATTTTAATAAATCTTTTGGAACAAACGGATACTATTCTTGTTTTCCCAGTGGATGGGGCGCCCAGGTCGTCCTTGGCTACAGATGTTACCCCCAGGGAGCCATTAACCTTTTCACGTGCGGTTACATTGAGAATGGCTTTGCAAATAGATATGCTTTCCATTGTAGCACGAGATGTGTGTGTGTGTGTGTGTGGGGGGGGAAGATTGTGAGTTGCAACGGTAAAATGCGTCTAAATTGGAATGATTTTCAAGAAAAAACATTCGCACTTGTCATTTGTTGATTCTTGCTGCTTCCAATGAGACTTTCATAAATGCTTCGGCTAATTCTACTCTATAAACAAGCTAGACGAATTCCATATAGAGCTGCCAAATTTATATTAATAATAATAATATAATAATAATATATATATATATATATATATATATTTATATAATTATATAAAATAGATGTTTGGTACATGCAAATTTGTAAACTACTAAAAGTAGAGGAATCAATATGTTAATGGGGAGGTAAATATTTTATTATGAATTAAAATATAAAAATAAAAGGTGATATGAAGGCCTTTTCGACGTACTTTTTTAAGTTTTTTACACCGGTGACAATTAAAAGTCAGAAATTGTAAAGAATTTGTTAAGAACAAATGGGGTAAACCAGGAGTGGAGGGGGGGGACAAAAAAAAAGAAAATGGGAAAGAGGGGTATATATTATATAATATATATATATTATATATATGAGAATGAACAAGATGGAATGAAAAAAACCACACAATGCTGTTAAGAGAAAACATTTATAACATAATCATAGCTGATAATTGACAATATTTCGATTTTACAAAAATCATCTTCAGAGCCCGTTTACTCCGTGGTGTTTTGTGATCGGAGATAAAAGTCAAGTGGAGTTAAAAAAAAAAAAACCCCCGTAAAAACGGGCTCTGAAGAAGATTTTTGTAAAATCGAAATATTGATCAATATCAGCTATGATTATGTTATAAATTGTTTTCTCTTTAAACAGCATTGTGTGGTGTTTTCATTCCATCTTGTTCATCTCATACTGTCGGATTCATTTCCTCTCTTTTAACACACACACGTACACAAACACACACACACACACACACACACACATATATATATATATATATAATAAGATAAATATATGAAGGTATTACATATCTATTTATTTGATGGCAATAGAATCAGTCACAACCTTTGTTTCATACATGTTAAAATCGCATGCATTCATCAGGTACGTTGATCGAATACAAGGGAAATCGAAAAAATCGAAAAAATTCAAAGGTTTTACGGGCTAAGATGTTTATGATTGGATGAAGTGATATGCGTATGTATTTAGTTGTATTTGAGGATGCGTATGTGTGTTTATGGACAGTGCAAAGGTTATGTATACAAATCGGTGGGTTTCACACACATTCACATTATTTTACTATGCCATCAAAATAAATAGATACGTAACATCTTATAGTTTATTTTATTATATTATATAATAGCTCTATTCTTTATATCGAGCACTCTCCTAATACAACTGGAAATTTGGCGCACTATTTCCAGTGAAATCTGAAGCGGTGACTATCCCAGGCTATATATATATATATATATATTATATATATATATATATATATTGAATTTTTGATATTGAATTTTTTTGATAGAGGGAATTATATATATAATTGATAATTTTGAATCATATTACACGACAGACAACAAAAAGTTGTCTGGTCCGTGGTAATATGATTCAAAATTATCAATTAATATATAATTCTCTATCAAAAAAATTCAAATATCAAAAATTCAATATATACCCTTTGCCCATTAGGTTGCCGTTCTGTGAATGCAGCCCCGAATTGGGAAGTCGTTGTCCTGAGGTGCCCTTGCCCTCTGTAATCCTGCGATGGGTATCATGGCAGTATAGGTTTAGGTGACTGCGCATTTGAATTAATGTTACCATTGACTAGATGATTTGGCTTCTCCGTTTGTGGCATGGCTGGTGGCCCAGTGTGTTAAGTCCCCGCTCTTCACGCTGTGGTCCACGAGTTCAATCTGTAGTGCGGAGATTGTGGTACGCACTGCTGATGAGACCAAAGGAGGTCGAAACAGCTGTCCAGTGCTCCGGATGTTGCAAATGGTGTTTACCGTGTTGTCTGGTCGTGGTAATATGATTCAAAATTATTAATATATTATATATATTGGTTTTGTTTTTTTAGGATATGTGCTTAATTGAAGTCGTACCTAATTTTGAAAATTAATTAGTTAATAATTAATGAATTTTAAGCGGGCGGAATTGGAGAAAATGTCCAATGCCCTGAATGTACATTTCGACTATTAGGTCTCATTAGCAAGGTTATAGACATGGGAGACTGCTCCGTGTGTGACTCGAAACCTCGACTGTCAAGCTGATAGGCGATGTCACGACGTATGAGGTTAAGTAAACAAACAATGTGTTTTTTTTTATATGGCTTAAGCCGACAATTTTGGAGGATATGTGTTTAATTGAAGCTTAAAGCCATATAAAAAAGATAAACACATTTGTTGTTTCTTAACCTATATATATATATATAATATATATATATAATTATATATATATATATATATATGTAGTCATCCCAAACATGTTTTTTTTCGGCATTTAGGTCTTATAGGTGCGGCTCGACGTTTTAACAGCTACTTCTAGCGGGAACGAAACCCAACAGAAATTTTCGTCTCTCAAGCTCCTTGCGCTCACGGTCGTAAGTGACTGTCAGTCAGAAGCGAATAATTAATTGACACATTGACTTAGTAAATATATGTTTTTACAATCACCTGAGAACTCAAGTCTGTAAACAACAGGCGGGTAAATGGAGACTGAATATACATTTATATATATATAATATTATATATATATATATATATATATATATAAAAATGGAAAGGAGTACCTACTCGAGTTTCATCGATTGATTCTTCGGGTCTTTAAATTAAATCGAAGTTTACGATTTAATCTCAAGGTTTATAAACAATGCCCGTTGGAATGGGACTTAACTTTAGTAAGAGGAACGCTTATTTATTATTTTCGTAGATCAGGAACGGTTTTTGTTTATTGAATTAAAAATTTGGATTAATTTATGGGAATTATTTTTTCAATTATTATTAATAAAAGATATGTTATGGGTCGTATTAATAGTTAAAAGGTGAAAGTATTATTAATAACTTAGTTTAATTTGGTTTGAGAGTATTTAAAAAAAAACCCAAAAAACCGGTTGTATATGTTACGATAATAGAAGTTTTGGGTAGTTAAATATAGTTATTATATAAAAAATAATATAAAGAGATAAAGTAAGAATGAAAGTAATGATAAGCAAAAATGTATTGAAATGAAAATAAAAATAAAAGTGAAAATAAAAGTGTAAATAAAAGTGAATATATATATATATAATATATATATATATATCTATTTATATTTAATTTGTTTTGAGTTTTAAAAAATAAATGCTTTATTATAGACAGCTACCAGGTTGTCTTGCTAAGTCGCAATCATCAGGCTGTCAAATTAGAATTAGAATTATAACGTCGGTTGCTTTTGTATCCACAAAGCAACGACGTTATTTGCGGTCCAGAAATATACATTAAGAAAGGATCTTAAATAATCACATAAGATCTAATTTGACAGCCTGATGATTGCGACTTAGCAAGAAACCTGGGTAGCTGTCTATAATAAGCATTATTTTTAAAAACTCACAATTAAATAAATATTAGCTATCAAATTTTGTGATTGAGCACTGTATTTCTTGTTTCATCACAAAAAAAAAATGTTTTTATATTTATACCTATATATATATATATATATATATATATATTATATATATATAATTAGGAAAAGGTGACTTACCGGTGACTATGGTCACAATGGTTAGTTATATATTTCTTTATTTGATTTAACGCACCCATAATTAAATGATTTTCCAAAATGGCGGGATATAGAAAATTAAAGCTGACTTCAATTCATCTTATTAACTTTGTTTTTACAAAGTTGATAAAGATGAATTGAAGTAAAATAAAAATCTATTTTTCTTTCTTTTTTCCTTTTCTTTCTTTGCTTTTTTCTTTCTTTCTTTCTTTCTTTTCTTTTCTTTCTTTCTCACTTTTTTTTCTTTCTTTGTTTTTCCTCTTTCTTTTTTCTTTCTTTATTCTTTCTTTCACTTTTTTCTTTCTTTCGTAAAGTTCTAGTTTCTAAAAACCGCAAAAAATGTGGAGTACCCTTTCATTACCATTCTTCCAGGTCCACTCTTGAAATTGGAATTGTAGTACCTGTTAAGGTCCCATTAATGGATTAATCGAAAATCATGAGTAAAATTCAATATCCCATCAGAATAAAAAAGAAAACGCTTTCAGTATAAAATAACCAATGGGTTGACATGCCCGAAGAAGAAGAAGAAGAAGAGAAGAAAGAAGAGAAGAAGAAGAAGAAGAAGAAGAAGAAATAAACTAATAAAACTATGAAATTAATTTTAAAAATTGTATTTACTTTAAATGGGAAAAATTATTTGCGCAATTTGTAATCAAATTTTTTAAATATTTTTTACACTCGCCTGTTTTTTAAGTAACAAGAAGTTAACTAAAAGTTTACAAATAAATAATACTTAGGATTTTGTGTAAATTTATATGTAAAGTATTCTAAATAATTATTTAATTAATAATTAATAGATGCATGCAAACATTTTATTTGAGGGGAACAGAACAATTTTTCACATATTACACAATGTAAACAATGTTAACAAAAAAGCAAAAAAAAAAAACAAAAAAAAAAAACAACAAAAAAAAGTAATGTTGGTTGTTGTATTAATGTGTGGGAGGATGATCAATAATTATGACAGCCTATTCTAGTAGTGACCACTCTCAATCGTTTTTTTTAATTAAACAATTTTTTTTAACATTGAATGTTTGTTATATACCCTGTAGGGAAATATACACAATGTTCTTTTATTAGAGAGAGGAGAGAAGTAGACAGATATCTGAGAGGTATTTAAACACAGATGCATAACTTACTTCTTTGTGACCAGCTGTGATCTCTAGTCTTCTATTTTTTCTCCAAGTCGACTTCGGCGATGTGTATGTCTATTCTTCTTCAACTTCTTGTTAGTTCATTTTCTTTCTTGGTCAGTCGTCTAACTAAGGCATGCATCAACCAACACGCCATGTTGCTTTTTAAAACATTTACTCCTAACTAACTAACACAGCGGGCGCGAAGTCGAGTCAGCCAAGGCAAGAGACGTCTCTCTTACTAAAATCCTGAACTGGTACCGAAGATCTCACTAAATCTCACGTGAGTTCACGTTATTTGCAGGTTTTCCCTCGTCTGGGGTCAAAGTTCCCCAACGGTCTGTAACTTTCATTTTCGCTACACAGTGTTGTCAATAATCTATGATACCATAGATTATGCTACATGTTGATTATAAGTTTACTTATATGCATTAAAACATAAAATCCAACCACCACCAAACCAACAAACACCAACCAGCCAGCCAACCAACCAATCATTTTTTTTATTTTTTATTTTTTACATAGTTTGAAAGTTAATTATAAGTTTACTTATACGTATTAAACGTAAATCCAACCAACCGCCCTGTCGTTGAGGTGTTAGAATGCAGCGACTGCACCTCTGCAGAGGGATAAGAGTCCTCAATGGGGCCACCTGTTGGCCGTAGATGGCGTCCGTGATGCTTAAGGATAGAACCCAGGTGGATGAGCAGTTCATGAACATGCAATACTCCACTTTGGCTCTATCTTGGGCTAGACGGGCGATCAATCGGCTGGTCACGTCAAGCCTAGCACCTATATGATTTTCCACCCTATTGGTCCTTATGGCAGCCCCAACCCCTTTTTATCATATGGGTGCTAGAAGGCGGTGGATGAGGGTCTACATGTCCTGGGAATGACGTTAAACTCTATCTGATGGTGAGGTTCTAGTTTTGGAGGTTTGGGGATTGTGGAGTACCCATTCATCACCATTGCTCTATGGTCCACTCTGACCGGAGTGGTAGTACCTGTTAGGGTCCCATTTATGGGTTAAATAGAAAAATGTATTTAGAAAAAAAATTGAGTATCCATTAAGAATGAATTTATTTCAAAACTTTATCGGCATTAAATGACCCACTGAGGTTGATATGCCGTAAAACAAACCAAACTAACAAACCAACCAGTTTTTGCATGAAAAAATATGAGACGTTACTTTCGGAACGTATTTCGTAGAAACCGCAAAAAAAAAAAAAAAAAATCTAAAAAAGTGTTTTTTTCTTTTTTAAATGTATGACAGAAAATGATAAACGTGCGACACACAGACATTTCGCCGTTGACAATTAATTAGCCACTCCTGTCGACCACCAGAATTGTAAGTTTGCTTTTATTTTTTTGTGTTGGGTTCGAGAAAAAGCCGATGCGCTGAAATCCCACACCCCTTCTTCAGAAATCTCTGCGGTTGATTAGTTTAATCTTGTCGGCATTCCTCGTTTCCGGTCGAGAAAAAGAAAAGAGACTTAAAAA
Organism: Doryteuthis pealeii; assembly: GCA_023376005.1. NCBI lineage: Eukaryota > Metazoa > Mollusca > Cephalopoda > Myopsida > Loliginidae > Doryteuthis > Doryteuthis pealeii. The sequence continues at coordinate 31,729,411 of CM042181.1, forward strand.
AACAAAAGAGTCGGCGTGATAATTTCGACGGAATAAGTTTAAAATGAATCGTTGCATCCATGTCTCTTGATCAGTCCTTCACGGAACGGCGTCGATTCATTTTGCGAAGATCGTTTTTTTCGATTGAGGACGTCTCAAAAGAACCGCAACGCACGCTTCATTGCAATTTCCGTTCTTTGGAAGCCATATTGGTAGTTGGCAATAAACCGTTGTTGGAAACGCTACTTTGTAAAAGAAGAAGTGAATATCCCAAGCAGATGAAAATTTATATAAATGAGCGGAGACGATGACAACTTCTGTTTTTTCCTTCTTTCTTTTCAATTGTTGTTGCTTATTCATCTTCTTTTACAAAGGTAGCGTTTCCAACCAACGGTTTATTGCCAACTACCAATATGGCTTCCAGAACCGGAAATTGCAAATGAAGCGTGCGTTGCGGTTTTCTTTTGAGACGTCCTCAATCGAAAAAACGATCTTCGCAAAATGGATCGACGCCGTTCCGTGAAGGACTGATCAGAGACAATGGATGCAACGATCATTTTAAACTTATTCCGTCGAAATTATCACGCCGACTCTTTTGTTTTTTTAAGTCTCTTTTTTCTTTTTCTCGCCGGAAACCGAGGAATGCCGACAAGATAACTAATCAACCGCAGAGATTCTAAGAAGGGGTGTGGATTTCAGCGCTATCGGCTTTTTCTCGACCAACACAAGAATAAAACAAACTTACAATTCTGGTGGTCGACAGGAGTGGGCTAATTAATTGTCAACGGCGAAATGTCTGTGTGTCGCACGTTATCATTTTTCTGTCATACATTTAAAAAAGAAAAAACACTTTTTTAGATTTTTTTTTTTTTTTTGCGGTTTCTACGAAATACGTTCCGAAAGTAACGTCTCATATTTTTCATGCAAAAACTGGTTGGTTTGTTAGTTTGGTTGTTTTACGGCATATCAACCTCAGTGGGTCATTTAATGCGATAAGTTTTGAAATAAATTCATTCTTAATGGATACTCAATTTTTTTCTAAATACATTTTTCTATTTAACCCATAAATGGGACCCTAACAGGTACTACCACTCCGGGTCAGAGTGGACCATAGAGCAATGGTGATGAATGGGTACTCCACATTCCCCAAACCTCCAAAACTAGAACCTCACCATCAGATAGAGTTTAACGTCATTCCCAGGACATGTAGACCCTCATCCACCGCCTTCTAGCACCCATATGATAAAAAGGGGTTGGGGCTTGCCATAAGGACAATAGGGTTGGGAAAATCATATAGGTGCTAGGGCTTGACGTGACCAGCCGATTGATCGCCCGTCTAGCCCAAGATAGAGCCAAAGTGGAGTATTGCATGTCATGAACTGCTCATCCACCTGGGTTCTATCCTTAAGCATCACGGATCGCCATCTACGGCCAACAGGTGGCCCCATTGAGGGACTCTTATCCCTCTGCAGAGGTGCAGTCGCTGCATTCTAACACCTCAACCGACAGGGCGGTTGGTTGGATTTTACGTTTAATACGTATAAGTAAACTTATAATTAACTTTCAAACTATGTAAAAAAATAAAAAATAAAAAAAATGATTGGTTGGTTGGCTGGCTGGTTGGTTGTTTGGTTGGTTGGTTGGTTGGTTGGATTTTATGTTTAATGCATATAAGTAAACTTATAATCAACATGTAGCATAATCTATGGTATCATAGATTATTGACAACACTGTGTAGCGAAAATGAAAAGTTACAGACCGTTGGGGAACTTTGACCCCAGACGAGGGAAAACCTGCAAATAACGTGAACTCACGTGAGATTTAGTGAGATCTTCGGTACCAGTCAGGATTTTAGGTAAGAGAGACGTCTCTTGCCTTGGCTGGACTCGACTTCGCGCCCGCTGTGTTAGTTAGTTAGGAGTAAATGTTTTAAAAAGCAACATGGCGTTGTTGGTTGATGCATGCCTTAGTTAGACGACTGACCAAGAAAGAAAATGAACTAACAAGAAGTTGAAGAAGAACTAGACATACACATCGCGCCGAAGTCGACTTGGAGAAAAAATAGAAGACTAGAGATCACAGCTGGTCACAGAAGAAGTAAGTTATGCATCTGTGTTTAAATACCTCTCAGATATCTGTCTACTTCTCTCCTCTCTCTAATAAAAGAACATTGTGTATATTCCCTACAGGGGTATATAACAAACATTCAATGTAAAAAAAAATTGTTTAATTAAAAAAAACGATTGAGGTGGTCACTACTAGAATAGGCTGTCATAATTATTGATCATCCTCCACACATTAATACAACAACCAACATTACGTTTTTTTTTTTGTTGTTTTTTTTTTTGTTTGTTTTTTTTTTGCTTTTTTGTGTAACATTGTTTACATTGTGTAATATGTGAAAATATGTTCTGTTCCCCTCAAATAAAATGTTGCATGCATCTATTAATTATTAATTAAATAATTATTTAGAATACTTTACATATAAATTTTACACAAAATCCTAAGTATTTATTTATTTGTAAACTTTTTAGTTAACTTCTTGTTACTTAAAAAACAGGCGAGTGTAAAAAATTATTTAAAAAATTGATTACAAATTGCGCAAATAATTTTTCCCATTTAAAGTAATACAATTTTTTAAAATTAATTTCATAGTTTATATAGTTTATTTCTTCTTCTTCTTCTTCTTCTTCTTCTTCTTCTTCTTCTTCTTCTTCTTCTTCTTCTTCCGGCATGTCAACCCATTGGGTTATTTTATACTGAAAGCGTTTTTCTTTTATTCATTCTTGATGGATATTGAATTTTTAAACTCATGATTTTCGATTTAATCCATTAATGGGACCTTAACAGGTACTACAATTCCAATTCAGAGTGGACCTGGAAGTAATGGTAATGAAAGGGTACTCCACATTTTTTGCGGTTTTTAGAAACTAGAACTTTACGAAAGAAAGAAAAAAGTGAAAGAAAGAATAAAGAAAGAAAAAAAGAAAGAGGAAAAACAAAGAAAGAAAGAAAAAGTGAGAAAGAAAGAAAAAGAAAAAGAAAGAAAGAAAGAAAGAAAAAGAAAGAAAGAAAAGGAAAAAGAAAGAAAAAATAGATATTTTATTTTACTTCAATTCATCTTTATCAACTTTGTAAAAACAAAGTTAATAAAGATGAATTGAAGTCAGCTTTTAAATTTTCTATATCCGCCATTTTGGAAAATCATTTAATTATGGTGCGTTAAATCAAATAAAGAAATATATAACTAACCATTGTGACCATAGTCACCGGTAAGTCACCTTTTCCATAATATATATATATATATATATATATATATATATATATATATATATGGTATATATAAAAACATTTTTTTTTTGTGATGAAACAAAGAAAATACAGTGCTCAATCACAAATTGTGATAGCTAATATTTATTTAATTTGTTGAGTTTTTAAAAATAAATGCTTATTATAGACAGCTACCCAGGTTGTCTTGCTAAGTCGCAATCATCAGGCTGTCAAATTAGATCTTATGGTGATTATTTGAAGATCCTTTCTTAATGTTATATTCTGGACCGCAAATAACGTCGGTTGCTTTTGTGGATACAAAAGCAACCGACGTTATAATTCTAATTCTAATTTGACAGCCTGATGATTGCGACTTAGCAAGACAACCTGGGTAGCTGTCTATAATAAGCATTTATTTTTTTAAAACTCAACAAATTAAATATATATATATATATATATATATATATATATATATATATATATATTCACTTTTATTTTCACTTTTATTTTTCACTTTTATTTTTATTTTCATTTCAATACATTTTTGCTTATCATTACTTTCATTCTTACTTTTATCTCTTTATATTATTTTTTATATAATTAACTATATTTAACTACCCAAAACTTCTATTATCGTAACATATACAACCGGTTTTTTGGGTTTTTTTTTTAAATACTCTCAAACCAAATTAAACTAGTTATTAAATAATAACTTTTCACCTTTTAACTATTAATACGACCCATAACATATCTTTTATTAAATAATAATTGAAAAAATAATTCCCATAAATTAATCCAAATTTTTAATTCAATAAACAAAAACCGTTCCTGATCTACGAAAATATAAATAAGCGTTCCTCTACTAAAGTTAAGTCCCATTCCAACGGGCATGTTTATAACACCTGAGATTAATCGTAAACTCGATTAATTTAAAGTAACCCTGAAGAATCAATCGATGAAACTCGAGTAGGTTACTCCTTTCCATTCTTTATATATATATATATATATATATATATATATATATATATATATATATAATGTATATTCAGTCTCCATTTACCCGCCTGTTGTTTACAGACTTGAGTTCTCAGGTGATTGTAAAAACATATATTTACGTAAGTATGTGTCAATTAATTATTCGCTTCTGACTGACAGTCACTTACGACCGTGAGCGCAAGGAGCTTGAGAGACGAAAATTCTGTTGGGTTTCGTTCCCGGCTAGAAGTAGCTGTTAAAACGTCGAGCCGCACCTATAAGACCTAAATGCCGAAAAAACATGTTTGTGGATGACTAATATATATATATATATATAATATATAATATATATATATATATATATATATGAGGTTAAGTAAACAAACAAATGTGTTTATCTTTTTATATGGCTTTAAGCTTCAATTAAACACATATCCTCCAAAATTGTCGGCTTAAAGCCATATAAAAAATAAACACATTTGTTTGTTTACTTAACCTCATACTGTCGTGACATCGCCTATCAGCTTGACAGTCGAGGTTTCGAGTCACACACGGAGCAGTCTCCCATGTCTATAACCTTGCTAATGAGACCTAATAGGTCGAAATGTACATTCAGGGATTGACATTTTCTCAATTCGCCCGCTTAAAATTCATTAATTATTAACTAATTAATTTTCAAAATTAGGTACGACTTCAATTAAGCACATATCCTAAAAAAACAAAACAATATATATATATATATTTAATAATTTTGAATCATATTACCACGACCAGACAACACGGTAAACACCATTTGCAACATCCGGAGCACTGGACAGCTGTTTCGACCTCCTTTGGTCTCATCAGCAGTGCGTACCACAATCTCCGCCACTACAGATTGAACTCGTGGACCACAGCGTGAAGAGCGGGGACTTAACACACTGGGCCACCAGCCCATGCCACAAACGGAGAATGCCAAATCATCTAGTCAATGGTAACATTAATTCAAATGCGCAGTCACCTAACCTATACTGCCATGTATCCCATCGCAGGATTACAGAGGGCAAGGGCACCTCTAGGACAACGACTTCCCAATTCGGGGCCTGCATCCACAGAACGCAACCTAATGGGCAAAGGGTATATATTGAATTTTTGATATTGAATTTTTTTGATAGAGGAATTATATATATAATTTGATAATTTTGAATCATATTACCACGACCAGACAACTTTTTGTTGTCTGGTCGTGGTAATATGATTCAAAATTATCAATTATATATATAATTCCTATCAAAAAATTCAATATCAAAAAAATTCAATATATATATATATATATATATATATATATATATATATATATATATAGCCTGGGATAGTCACCGCTTCAGATTTCACTGGAATAGTGCGCCAAATTGCAGTTGTATTAGGAGAGTGCTCGATATAAAGAATAGAGCTATTATATAATATAATAAAATAAATATATAAAGATGTTACGTATCTATTTATTTGATGGCAATAGTAAAATAATGTGAATGTGTGTGAAACCCACCGATTTGTATACATAACCTTTGCACTGTCCATAAACACACATACGCATCCTCAAATACACTAAATACATACGCATATCACTTCATCCAATCATAAACATCTTATGCCCGTAAAAACCTTTTTGAATTTTTCGATTTTTTCGATTTCCCTTGTATTCGGATCAACGTCACCTGATGAATGCATGCGATTTTAACATGTATGAAACCAAAGGTTGTGACTGTTCTATTGCCATCAAATAAATAGATATGTAATACCTTCATATATTTATCTTATTATATATATATATATATATGTGTGTGTGTGTGTGTGTGTGTGTGTGTGTGTGTTAAAAGAGAGGAAATGAATCCGACAGTATGAGAATGAACAAGATGGAATGAAAACACCACACAATGCTGTTAAAGAGAAAACAATTTATAACATAATCATAGCTGATATTGATCAATTTTCGATTTTACAAAAATCTTCTTCAGAGCCCGTTTTTTTTGGGGTTTTTTTTTAACTCACTTGACTTTTATCTCCGATCACAAACACCACGGAGTAAACGGGCTCTGAAGATGATTTTTGTAAAATCGAAATATTGATCAATATCAGCTATGATTATGTTATAAATTGTTTTCTCTTTAACAGCATTGTGTGGTGTTTTCATTCCATCTTGTTCATTCTCATATATAATATATATATATATATATATATATATATATACCCTCTTTCCCCATTTTCTTTTTTTTTTTGTCCCCCCCTCCACTCTCTGGTTTACCCCATTTGTTCTTAACAAATTCTTTACATTTCTGACTTTTAATTGTCAACCGGTGTAAAAACTTAAAAAGTACCGGTCGAAAAGGCCTTCATATCACCTTTTTTTTTATTATTTTAATTCATAATAAAATATTACCTCCCCATTTTACATATGATTCCTCTACTTTTAGTAGTTTACAAATTTGCATGTACAAACATCTATTTATATATATATATATATATATATATATATATATATATATATATATTATTATTATTATTATTATTATTAATATAAATTTGGCAGCTCTATATGGAATCGTCTAGCTTGTTTATAGAGTATGAATTAGCCGAAGCATTTATGTAAAGTCTCATTGGAAGCAGCAAGAATCCCAACAATGACAAGTGCGAATTGTTTTTCTTGAAATCATTTCCAATTAGACGCATTTTACCGTTGCAACTCACAATCTCCCCCCCCCACACACACACACACACACATCTCGTGCTACAATGGAAGCGATATCTATTTGCAGCCATTCTCAATGTAACCGCACGTGAAAAGGTTAATGGCTCCCCTGGGGGGTAACATCTGTAGCCAAGGACGACCTGGCGCCCCATCCACTGGGAAAAACAAGAATAGTATCCGTTTGTTCCAAAGATTTATTGAGAGGAATAATGCTTTTCGCGTTGCAAGAAATGGTAAGAATGGCGCTGCAGTCAAGAATTCTTTGATCCAGGCATTTCTTTAGATAAAGGAATCCCCCACCTCAAACCCAATATATAAGAAAAAAATACATAAGTAACGTAAATGAGATCCATTTGTAAAGATGGTAGATATTGAGGTGACACAAGGTCGCAAGTATACTGCATCCAGCGAGGATTAAACTCTCTATTTAATAGTTAGTCAGTTGGTTGGATTTTACGGCATGTCAACCCTTGTTGGGTTATTTTATATGGAACATTTGCTTGTTTTTGGTGTTAAGAGCTAGATAAGAGCTAGATACAGAATGAAATCAAAGATATCTACGGTTCCGTTCCAGTTGGTTGGTTGGATTTTACGGCATGTCAACCCTTGTTGGGTTATTTCATATGGAACATTTGCTTGTTTTTGGTTTTAAGAGCTAGATAAGCACAGACTGAAAACAAAGAGATCTACGGTTCCGTTCCAGTTTTTAGCTTACATACATTGGTTGGTTGGTCGGTTGGTTGGATTTTATGGCATGTCAACCCTTGTCGGGTTATTTTATATGGTCCACTTGCTCTGATTTGGTTTTAAGAGCTAGATAAACACAGACTGAAAACAAAGAGATCTACGGTTCCGTTTGTTTGTTCATTGATTTTAACGGCATATCAACCTCTTTGGGGTTATGTCAACCCTTGTTGGGTCATTTTATGCCGAAGACGTTTTTGTTTTATTCATTCTTGATGTATTAAACCCATTGATGGCACCCTAACAGGTACTACCAATTTGGGTCAGAGTAGAACTGGGAGCAATGGTGATAAAAGGATGGTCCACATTCCACAGACCTCCAGAATCGGAACCCCACCATCAAAGAAATTACATAAGTAACGTAAATGAGATCCATTTGTAAAGATGGTAGATATTGATGTGACACAAGGTCGCAAGTATACTGCATCCAGCGAGGATTAAACTCTCTATTCAATGGTTAGTCAGTTGGCTGGATTTTACGGCATGTCAACCCTTGTTGGGTTATTTTATATGGTCCACTTGCTCTGATTTGGTTTTAAGAGCTAGATAAGCACAGACTGAAAGCAAAGATATCTACGGTTCCGTTCCGCTTGGTTGGTTGGCTGGCTGGTTGGATTTTACGGTATGTCAACCCTTGTTGGGTTATTTTATATGGAACATTTGCTTGTTTTGGTTTTAAGAGCTAGATAAACACAGACTGAAAGCAAAGAGATCTACGATTCCGTTCCAGTTTTTAGCTTACATACATTGGTTGGCTGGCTGGTTGGTTGGTTGGATTTTATGGCATGTCAACCCTTGTTGGGTCATTTTATGTCGAAGACGTTTTTGTTTTATTCATTCTTGGTGTGTACTCAATTTTTTAAAACACATTTGTTTTATTAAACCCATTGATGGCACCCTAACAGGTACTACCATTTCGGGTCAGAGTAGAACTGGGAGCAATGGTGATAAAAGGATGGTCCACATTCCACAGACCCCCAGAACCGGAACCCCACCATAAAAAAAATACATAAGTAACGTAAATGAGATCCATTTGTAAAGATGGTAGATATTGATGTGACACAAGGTCGCAAGGATACTGCATCCAGCGAGGATTAAACTCTCTATTCGATAGTTAGTCAGTTGGCTGGATTTTACGGCATGTTAACCCTTTTTGGGTTATTTTATATGGTCCACTTGCTCTGATTTGGTTTTAAGAGCTAGATAAGCACAGACTGAAAGCAAAGAGATCTGCGGTTCCGTTACAGTTTTTAGCTTACATACATTGGTTGGCTGGCTGGCTGGCTGGTTGGTTGGAATTTATGGCATGTCAAACTTGTTGGGCTATTTTAATGCCAAAGTTCATTCTTGATGGTACTCAATTTTTTTATTCTATTTTTAAAATTAGATTTTTTATCTTATTAACCTGTAGATGGGACTCTAACATGTACTACCACTCCGGGCCAGAATGGACCTGGGAGTAATAGTGATGAACGGGTACTTTACACTGCCCAGAGCTCTAGAATTGGAATTCACTATTAGATGCAGTTGAACGTCATACCAAGACACTTTAGTTTAGGGGAAATAAATCACTTTATTTAAACTAGCAAGAAAAACACCCTCCGGGCGGTGTAAAATTTAATTTTTCAAAACATTGCCTGGTGGGAGAAATTAAAAGTTCAATGTTAGAGAGTTTGTACCATAAGTAAGTAAAATCATCAAATTTATTAAAGGAGTAAAAATAAAACAATTTGAAATGTAAACTTAGTTCTGATAACTTTAAGTATATATTAAAATAAAATAAGCTATATATAAATATAAATATAAAATACAGGGTATTTATTAAAACTTGTTTTAAAAGACAAGGAGAACCGTCTAAGGTTGAATGGTCAAATTTTGAGTGTATATAATACAAGGTTGTTCTTTTATTCTGTGTGTTGGCGATTTTGGTAATATGACGTAAGCTGTGACGTAGTTTCGGTTACATACAAATAGAGACGATTCTCCATTATTAATAGATTAGATAATGAAAATTTGGTATTTGATTTTTTGAGAGATCATTATTTGTTAAGTGTACTTTATAAATTCGTGTTTGAATGCACATTTAATAGGCTTATTCTAAATTTGTTCACAATTATAATTGCCATGTCTGGGTGGTTCACAAACTTTTCAGTGGCTATATATATATATATATATATATATATATATATATATATATATATATTATGGACTCTCTCGTCGATTTCGACGCATGAGGGTTCATACAATGAACAACCCACACAGTGATTTGTTTATAGTGGTGAAGGCTTGTGTTGGACCATTCTGCACTTTTTGGCACACTCGATAGGAAAGAATTGGTGCACAAGGAATGCCACTAACCCAATCAACGACTGACCTCAGGAATTTTGAATTCAGAGTTTTCCTTCTCCTAGACTGGTTACCTGCCCCAGGTTAAAGAGCCCAGTCTGCCCTACTATTTTACCCATAGCTGGAGGGAGAATATATGGATTCATACCTTTCCTAAGGGTATTAGCGCTATGTGAAATGCAAACAGCCTTGTCTGGGATTTGAACTCGGGTTGAAAAGTCCATTTCCCACGACTCTAACCATTATGCCACGCACTTATATTGAGTTTTTTACTGATGGTATTTAGCTGGGGTCTGAGTGACAACAAGTCTCCTCAGGTCTCCAGGACTCTTCTGAGTATTCTAGCCGATTTGGATGGTCTCAATTCTTCCTCTGATTTCCAGGCCCTCCAGTTTTTTTTCTAAGTTTTTGGGGACCGTTCTAAGTGCACCAACTACAATTGGTATCACTTTCACTCTCATATTCCACAGGTTTTTCAATTCTCTGGCAAAGTCCAGGTATTTGTCAATCTTTTCGTTTTCCTTCATCTTCACCCTGTGATCTGCTGGGACTGCAATCTCCACCAGTTGGCACGTTCTCTTGTTCTTTCTTTTTTTTCTTTTCTTTTTTTTTCTTTTTGTTAATAAACACTAGGTTTGATCTCCTGGCTGGGATTGGGTGATCCGTCTTTATCTCGAAGTTCCAGAGAATTCTATGCGTTTAATTCTCAAGAAGAGATTCTGGTTTATGCATATACCATTTTGTTGTATGGTCAAAATTTAATTTTATGCATAATTCCCAGTGGATCACCTTCCCAACCCACTCGTGCCTAGTTTTGTATTCCCGTTGTGCTAGTTTGCTACATACAGTCTTGTCTCAGTTTACATCTACTGTTTGTTGTGTCTTATCTATTTTTGCTTTGATATATTATTATTATTATTATTATTATTATTATTATTATTATTATTATTATTATTATTATACTAAAGCTGAAAGAATCAATGATGGTTTGCTAAAGGCTTTTTCCTATTTAGTTTCCGCCCTGTCGGCTGGGGCGTTAGAATGTACCGACTGCACCTCTGCAGAGGGGTAACACTCCCCCAATGGAGCCACCTGTTGGCCGTGGGTGGTGACCCGTGATTCTTAAGGATAGAACCCAGGTGGATGAGCAGTTCATGACATGCAATACTTCACTTTGGCCCTATCTTGGGCTAGACGGGCGGTCGGAGAGGCCCCCTCTGATCAATCGGCTGGTCACGTCGAGCCCTAGCACCTATATGATTTTCCCAACCCTATTGCCCTTATAGCAAGCCCCAACCCCTTTTTATCATATGGGTGCTAGAAGGCGGTGGCTGTGGGTCTACATGTCCTGGGAATGACGTTAAACTCTATCTGATAGTGAGGTTCCAGTTCTTGAGGTTTGGGGAATGTGGAGCACCCCTTCATCACCATTGCTCCCTGGTCCACTCTGACCCGGAGTGGTAGTACCTGTTAGGGTCCCATCTATGGGTTAAATAGAAAACCTGAATTTATAAAAAAATGTATTATCCATTAAGAATTGATTTATTTCAAAACTTTATCGGCATTAAATGACCCACTGAGGTTGATATGCCGTAAAACAAAACAAACCAAACCACCTTTAAACCTATTTAGTTTAATGACAATAAATTCATATAAAAATATTCCGTAGTTCTAGGATTGAGTTATGTTTGGAAAAATCCATTTTAATTGGTTCAAATTAATTGTAATTTGCTATTAAGTCAAAAACTGCTTGTCACTTCCCTCTCTCTATGTATATCTTCATTATCTCCTCGTTATATATGTTTCTTTCTATGTGAGCGTAAAGAGAGTGATTTAGAGAGTGTGAAATATATTTGTATGTTTCAGAAGTAGATACCCTGTAGCTTCTCGACGTTTTAATCAGGTCCATTCAAATTTAAATTAGGTCATACCTTCCCTTTATTAGAAATCTTACAAAATGATTTTAATGGGGGTTTTTTTGTTTCTTTTTTTAATTCTTAAAATTCAATTGCAAGCTTTGAATTTTGAAAAATTTAAATGATGAAAAGAAATTAATCAAAATTAAAGTAATTGAAAAATTTCAAATTAAAAAATCCAGATAAAGACATTATCAGCTGTGTACATGTTTAGACTGCAGTCTGAAAATTATTATTTTATTGTATTTTTTTGCAAAACTTAATTCAGGAGCCTACTCTCACATATAAAAGAACACTATTATAATGACAATTCGCGCCTTCTCTTTCTAAAATCCGACCACGTTACTACTGTTCACGTCTTTCTCCTTTTCAGGTTTCTCTGACCTTATCTTACTCCTTCCTCTCCCTGCCTTTCTCACGGCCTTTCTGTTACGTGGTACTCCTACTAGACTCTAACAACCCTGTTAACGTCTACAATTAAGCATAGTCCTATCTGAGCACAAAACCCCCCATTCACGATAATTTTAAGTAGCCTATTACAGATATATACCTTTCTTGCATTAAAGCAATTGATTATTATTTTACAAATCTTATATAATCAAACTTACTCGGTGCTGTAGTCATTTGTTTTTGTACTTACTTTTCTACATATTTCGTCAACGATTTAAAATAGTTTAAGGCCAACTCTATCAGTTTAATTAATTCTCAGAAGTGTCACTAATCTTTTGATAGCGCAAGAACTACAATTAACTGTGCAATTGTAGAATAATGATTACACATTAATACTGAATATAGAACCGTATAACCTTTAATTATACCAAGTTATCAAATATATAGTTGATCATCTGTGTTTATATCTTCATTTAAATTTTACAATTTAAAAATTTTGAATCTAAGAATAAAATTTTTTAAAATCATAAGAAAAATTCAGAATAAAAATAAGATATCAAGATGAAAGAATAGGAATTAAAAAATCAGAATAAAAAAAAAAAACAATGAAAGAAATCAGAATTAATAAATAAAAAAAACCTTAAAAAAATCAGATTAAAAAAAAAAATTAAAAAACGTAAAAAACAAACAAATTTAAAAAAAACATTAAAAAAATAATAAATAAATAATCAGAATAAAAACATCAGAATAAAAATAAATAAAAACTTTAAAAAAAGTTAACATTGCAAAATTCAAAAAGCTCAGAAACTTAGAAATCTTATAAAATGATCTTGATTGAATATTTTTTAATTCTCCGGTCGCATTTAATATTTTTTTCAATTTAATTCGCTTTGCAAACATACTTTTCATCTACTCAGAACTCAATGTGTGACCCAACTGGTCCCCTTTTGCCTAATATATATAATATTATATATATATATATATATATATATATATATATATATATATATATATATGTTTAGACATACATTTAATA
>CM042181.1:31747794-31755294 GCA_023376005.1 Doryteuthis pealeii
TATATTAAAATAAGTGTATTTTGGCAGCATTTTTTCTTTTATACAAGTTTTGTTGAACTGTACAGACAATTCCTGTCGGACAAGTTTTTCGCTGATCCGTTCCAATTTTCGGGCCATCTTTCTGGTGTCGGGGTGTAACTGGTATAACAGTCCCCCAAAGGTTTCAAAACGAGCGCTTTCGGCAATACAATTTGCCATCCTCAGGTAGGAAACGATGGTATGATTTCGTGTCTCGTTTTTAACGAGAACGAGGAATTAGTGGGAGGTGATAACCATAGGTAGTATGAGGTTGTAGGAATGGCATTGGTTCGAGCGAGCGTTGCTGTAGTGATTTTATGAATTGTCTGTACAGTTCAACAAAACTTGTATATATATATATATATATATATATATATATATATATATATATTATATATATATATATATTGGTAGATAGATAGATAGGTAGATAGATATATGAAAACATTAATTTATCAGGAATAAATTTATTTCGGCTACTTTTGCCTCTTCAAATATGACCACTTCTTTTCCATCATGGTCCTGATATACGGAGAACAAGAAAATGTTAACGTCTTAAACATCAAGAAGAAATAATCCGTGTTTTTAACAAAGCCTGCTTATATATATATATATATATATATATATATATATATATATATAAATATATATATATATATATATATATATATATATATATATATATTATATATCCTAGCAGAAGTACCTGAGTCCATGACCGGACTAAAAAATTTAAGAACACCAGGGAGTGATTGGGTAGGAGAGAGAATAAGAGGAAAAAAATATAAAATTAAAAACATCACCGAGAATTTGTATATAACATTATTTATTTTTTGATTTTTTTAAAAAGATCTCATTTTATAAATGTAATCCTTAACTTTTGCATGTTTTAGAACATAAATCTATTTTTCTAAAAATTGTTTTTTACATATGACAAAAACTCAAATTCATTTCTTAATTGCTTATTGCGTTAAAGTGATAAAAGTATTAATTTAATTTATTTTCTTTTTACCCCTAAAAAGTAACAATTAAAAAGAGAGAAGTATTAAATTTGTGTCCTTATTTATTTAACTCAATCGGCTGAGGCTGTAGAATACACCGCCAACACCTCGGCTGTTTAATAATTTTCTGTACATAGTGTATTTAATTTTTTTGTTATTGATTTCTAAGAAGAAATTGTTATAATTATTTTAAAATCTTAATAACGTGTTTATTTAGTACGTAATTTACTTCACACAAAGCACCCGTTCTTGTCAAATTTTTGGCAGAATTTAATGTTAAAATGTATCAAAAGTTAATTACCTAGGTAATATTATTTTGCTTTTTCTTCTTTTTTTTTTTTTTTTACTGATGCTCATTATGTTACTACTTTTCGACTTAAACAAAAAATGACCTTAAGCAATCGTTTGAATTAACTGTAATTCGTTTTTAAAGTGAAAATTGGCGCTTGAATTGTTGATACCTAATAAAAATACACATTAGTAAAATAAAATCATTTTCATAAAATCATATGCTAAAATTATATGCTTAGAATAACATTATTTTAGAAATAAAAATCGTCTTTCTTTTTTAAACAATAAGAGGTTAGATGGATCGGTTTTAACGGCAAGTTCAAAAGCTGTGCCGACGAGGGTTGGGGTGGAAATATCTTTTAACGGTAGGTTTGTTTATTTTAGAATTCTTTTTTTTATAGTAAGCGTCTTGGCGAGGCCTACAGATGGCGTTGGTCTAGGTTGGCTGTCTTGGCGCCAGTTCAAAGGCGCCGACGAGGGGTGGGGGTTGAAGGGTGTGTTAACGGTAGTTTTTGATTTTTCTGTCGTGTCGACGGTAGTGAAGTGGGCGTGAAAGTGTCTGTGTACGGTATTTTTTTATTTTTTTAATCATTAAATTATATCACTTAATTAGTAAAAACCAAAACCAAATTTTGTGTTTCGTAGTTATAAGCATATTAATCTGAGTTATAAGTCGACACGTACATACCAATATATATATATATATACTAGCAAAAGTACCCGGTTTCGACTGGGGGTCCGGCGAGCTTCGGCCGCTGGACCGGTTAGGTTATAATAATAGCGTCGATCCCAGAGGGCCATCCCTCCAGGCAATACCTGCCCCCTTTGGGACAGATGTCCAGCGCCTGAGGCTTGAGGGGAATGCCGAATCGACGCAATTTTTTTTTTTTTTTTTGGGTTAAAACGGAGCCTTGTGCCCAGTCCATACAGGTGGGGTATTACCCGAAGAATACCAGAAAGTGAGTGAAAGAAGAAAAGAGGAGTAAGAGAGAAAATAAGAGGAAAATGATTAATCAATTTTTTTTAAATCGCCGAGAATTTGTATAGTAGAATGTTTGTTTATTTAGGAATTTTTTTTTTTAAGATATTATTTTTAAAATGCATTCCTAAACTTTATTAAAGACTTGACGATAAACAAAGCTAAGAATTATTATATTATAATATTCGTTTATTTTAAGAATAGTCTCTTTTTGTTGTTTACTTTTTTGGAACAATTCTATTTTTTTTTTAAGCAAGCTTCCTTGCCTGTTGATTTCCAATGGTAGAAATGTATTAGTTTAATTCCCTTTCTTATCGTATTAAAACGTAACAATAAAATGCTAAGTATTAAATACTTACAATTGTTACACCTGGATTAGAAATGAGGATCAAAGTGTAGTATCTGTTCCAGATTCTATGCTTTGAGACTTTTAGAAGGGAGGATCAAAGTGTAGTATCTGTTCCAGATCTATGCTTTGAGACTTACCTTCTATACCCGGCCTCGACTGGGGGTCCAGTGTGCTTCGGCCTCTGGACCGGTAGAGTACAATTAATAGCATCGATCCAAGGGGACCATCTCCCCAGATCGATGCAATTTTTATGTGCCCACGTAAAAACGAGACCTTGTGTCCAGCCCTCATAAGTGGGATGAGCAGGCAAATATCCCTTACAATTGTCCGTATTATAATTTATTTTTTCTTTACTTTTTCTTTGGTTTTTATAATGGGGCTTTTTTGTTTGCTTATTTTTTTTATTTTTTGTTTGTTTGTTTGTTTGTTTTTCGTTTGTTTGTTTGCTTTTTTGTTTTTTTTAGTTTTTTTATTTTTTTATTTTTTTTGTACATACGAAAAATTTAAATTAAGTTCTTAATTCCTTCTAGGAGAAATTTATCAGTTTAATTTATTTCCTTTTTCGATCCCTAAAAGTAACAAAGAAAGTAAACAAAGAAGCTAATAACTATACATTACCCTATTTGTAGTGTATCAATTTAATAATGTTTATTTCATGAATAAATTTTTTCAAAAAAGGTTTGAGTTATTCTGATTAAAAATGGATATATTTTATTCTAAGATGAAAGTATTAATAATAATAAAAAGTTGAGTTATTAATCGTAATATGTTTTCGTTTATTATTGTTATTCAATTCGCTGTAAAAATTAAAAAATTCAGTGGATAAAACCACATATAAATTACATATTTAGAAAGATTCTTTTCTTTTGTTTTTTTTTTTTTTGTTTTTTTTTTTGTTTGTTTTTTGTTTGTTTTTTTTTGGGGTTGTTGTTGTATTTTGTTTTTCTAAAAGTCTTTTGTACATACGGCAACTTTAAATCAAGTTCTTAATTCCTTCTTGGAGAAATTTATCAGTTTAATTTATTTCCTTTTTCGGCCCCTAAAAGTAACAAAGAAAGTAAACTAAGAACTAAGAACTAAACATTACCCTATTTGTAGCGTATTAATTTAATAATGTTTATTTTATGAATAGATTTTTTCAAAAAAAGGTTATATTTTATTCTAAGATGAAAGTATTAATAATAATAAGAAGGTTCCCGAGTCCACAAGGTTCCCGAATCCGACAAGAAATACCTGAAGAAGGCCGGAGGGTATATCGGCCGAAACGTTGTACAAATAACAATGAAGTTGGGGACAATAGTCCGAATAACGCAGATAATACTAATCTTCAAGCCTCATCTCAAACATTCAGAAAAATAATAATAAAAAGTTGATTTATTAATCGTTAAATGTTTTCGTTTATCATTGTTATTTAATTCGCTGTAAAAAATAATTCAATGGATAAAACCACATACAAATTACATATTTAGACAATTATTTTCTTTTCTTTCTAACCAAATAAATATTTTTAAGATTCGACCGGGAATATGTGAGAAATCCCGAGCTGAAACGATTAGGGCACGAATTTGTCTATTTCAAATTATCATCAGGCGGCTCCATTCGGCCATTTTGATATCGGCAATTTAAAAAAAAATACTAACAGCAGCAGCAGCAGCCATGCTACGATTATCACAAATCATTTGATTTTTGTTTAATTAATTAATTATATCCCTTAATCAGTAGAAATCAGTAACCAAATTTGGTATGTTTCTTAGTTATAGGGATATTAAGGTATATGCAAGATTTCGAATCTGAGTGACATCTCTTTTCTGAGTTATAAGTCGGTACGTAGATACCAAACTTTCTTTTCGGCTAGAAACCACATGGTTCCTAGTTCGATTCCGGTCCTCGCCAACTCAGCGTATGTGTAGCACAGGGATATGTGCGGTAAAGTAAGGAGCTGATAGTAGGTGTGGCGCTCCACCTCAGATGCCAAATAACAATCTCCTTGGTCTAGCGCTAGGGAAAAGGGGATAGACTCCCTCGCTGATTGGCTGATACCGACTTTAGGCCGCCCCGACGACTTTACTTTCTTTTATATATATGTATATTTCACTGTTAATATCTTTTTATTACTGTTAATTATCTATCTATCTATCTATCTATCTCTCACTATTCATATCTATCTATCTATCTATCTATCCTTTCAGTTTTTGTAAGGCCTTTTACACACTTTCTGATGTCGTCCAAATTTGGTGCAACCAATTCATTGGCATAAAAAAAAGAGATCCGTATCCAATCGATTAATGGAACCAGTTTCCCTTTCAATATTCAACCCCTTTATCAACATTTCCACCACGACGACGACGACAATGATGACGTTTCTTCCCGCCATAAAACACGACTCGAATTTCAACAGTTCGTGCAGTGAAGAAGAAGAAGAAGAAGAAGAAGAAGAAGAAGAAGAAGAAGAAGAAGAAGAAGAAGAAGGAAACAACGAAGAAGAGAGAAGAAGAAGAAGAAGAAGAATGGAAACGAAGAAGAAGAAGAAGAAGAAGAAGAAGAAGAAGAGAATGAAGAAGAAGAAGGAGAATGAGAAAAGAAGAAGAAGAATGAAAGAAAGAAAGAAAAAAAGAACGAGAAAGAAGAAGAAGAAGAAGAAGAAGAAGAAGAGAAGAAAGAAAGAAGAAGGAGTATAATGATAATAATAATAATAAGAAGAAGAACAACAACAACAACAACAACAACCAAACAAACAAAACAAAACAAAACAAACAAAACAAAACAAAAAGGCACAATCAAATCGGAAATCGTCTGTTTTTATCGCCCCCTAGCGAGACTAATCGGTATTAATCGGAAGTAATGGCCAACTAATGATCCGGTGTTGAGTTTGGGACGCGCCTTCTGCCTGGCTTGGCATAAAAATAAATATAAAAATTTCAAGTAGGGGGCGCTGTTTCTTTTGACTTGTCAAAAAAAATGGCGTCCAAACATGTCTGCTATGAGGCGAATAATTATCAATTACATCTTCGAAGTTGGTCGACCGATTTGAGTCGGAAAGGAGGGAGGCGTGGGTTTGAGAATCTATGTATGCGTGGGTGTATGAGCTTTTTTTTGGGGGGGGGTTGAATGGTGTATTATGACATTTTTTTCGTCATACAACGTGTGATAGCACGTGCGATACCCTGCCCTCATCAGCTGCCAACTAGGAGTGATAACACAGTTTCGGTAGCTCAAGGCGGGACTGCCACTTCCTAGCGCTACCAAGCAACTTTCGCCACCGGACAGGGTATTAAAAAAATTAAATAATGCAGAGAAGAGATTATATGATCCGTTCATCGGAGAAGTTTTGTTATCAGTTTGTTATTTAAAAACGTGTTTGTTTTCGGCCGTTGACTTGATTACGCGATTTGCAGATATTACGTAACAACACTGGAATGATGATTCCGCGCGCGTTTCATTCGTGTTGAAGACTTTTTAACCTCGACCAGATCCAGCTAGATGCATTTTGCACCGTGGTTTGAAGACGATGTGAGGCAATTTTCAAACAGCGGCCAGTGATTCCTATTTTTGAAAGAAACGAAATGACTGAGTGTCCTTGAAATCCACGACACCCAACCTCAATAGGAATAACATGGCATGTCCAACCGTTTTCCACGCAGTCGGCACGCAGTGACTCGTACCGGTTCTTTTTTCGCTCGTGTGCTTCCTCCTGGTTTTCTTCCCACGGTACGGTTAATTCGACGAGGAGGACACTCTTTTTTGTGTCAGACCACGCTACAATGTCTGGGCCCTTATTCGTTTGAAGTATGTGAACTTTTGTTTGTTTGTTTGGTTTGTTTTGTTTTACGGCATATCAACCTCAGTGGGTTATTTAATGCCGATAAAGTTTTGAAATAAATCAATTCTTAATGGATAATACATTTTTTTATAAATACATTTTTCTATTTAATCCATAGATGGGACCCTAACAGGTACTACCACTCCGGGTCAGAGTGGACCAGGGAGCAATGGTGATGAAGGGGTGCTCCACATTCCCCAAACCTCCAAAACTGGAACCTCACCATCAGATAGAGTTTAACGTCATTCCCAGGACATGTCGACCCGCAGCCACCGCCTTCTAGCACCCATATGATAAAAAGGCGTTGGGGCTTGCTATAAGGGCAATAGGGTTGGGAAAATCATATAGGTGCTAGGGCTTGACATGACCAGCCGATTGATCGGAGGGGGCCTCTCCGACCGCCCGTCTATCCCAAGATAGGGCCAAAGTGGAGTATTGCATGTCATGAACTACTCATCCACCTGGGCTCTATCCTTAAGCATCACGGGTCGCCACCCACGGCCAACAGGTGGCCCCATTGGGGGAGTCTTACCCCTCTGCAGAGGTGCAGTCGGTGCATTCTAACGCCCCAGCCGACAGGGCGGGTATGTGAAATTTTATATGTAACTATTACATAACTTTCGATTTGTTCGAAAAAAAAAAAGTTACTAATACAGAATAGCGCGCAAGTGATAAAAGTGTAGCGTTTGTCTGCCCGTTTGGTCTGGAAGAGTTATCTTCCCTTGTGTTGCAGATTTTGGCCGCTAGGCGTCCCTAACTATTTAATCAGTGAAGCGCCAAATTTGAACCCTCTCTTCTTTCCGGGACTGCAAAATTACACACTGATGGGTTAGCGCTTACGTCTATACCTTTTTAGGTGGGGGCTTCACCACCCAACACAGCCTTAGTAAGTGATTTTCCTTAATGGACTCTCCCTCACCTTTGTAGGACATCGTCTTACCTTCAATACAATACGTTTATATATCTCCTGTAAATTTCTATATTGTAAACCTCTCATATATACATATTTACCAGTCCCTCCACACGAGCAGGATGCGACACA
>CM042181.1:31760294-31867794 GCA_023376005.1 Doryteuthis pealeii
TAGGACAGATAGATAGATAGATAGATAGATAGATAGATAGATCTCAGTCTCTTCCTATCTTCAGAGATAGATAGATAGATAGATAGATAGATAGATAGATGATCTCAGTCTCTTCCTATCTTCAGATATAGATAGATTAGATAGATAGATAGATAGATAGATCTCAGTCTCTTCTATTTCAGATAGATAGATTGATAGGAACAGATAGATAGATAGATAGTCCGATAGATAGATAGAATAGATAGATAGATAGATAGATCTCAATAGTCTCTTCCTATCTTCAAAGATAGATAAGATAGATAGGAACAGATGATAGATAGATAGATAGATAGATAGATAGATTCAGTCCTCTTCTATCTTCAGATAGATAGATAGATAGGAGATAGATAGATAGATAGATAGATAGATATGATATGATCTCAGTCTCTTCCTATCTTGATAGATAGATAATGATAGGAACAGATAGATAGATAATAGATAGTAGATAAGATAGATAGATCTCATCTCTTCCTATCTTCAGATAGATAGATTGATATGAAACAGATAGATAGATAGATAGATAGATCTTAGTCTCTTCCTATCTTCAGATAGATAGATTGATAGGAACAGATAGATAGATAGATAGATAGTATCTCAGTTCTTCCTATCTTCAGATAGATAGATTTGATAGGAACAGATAGATAGATATAGATAGATAGATAGATGTAATAGATCTCAGTCTCTTCTATCTTCAGATAGATAGATTGATAGGAACAGATAGATAGATAGATAGATAGATAGATTCTCAGTCTCTTCTATCTTCAGATAGATAGATTGATAGGAACAGATAGAGTAGATTAGATAGATAGATCTCAGTCTCTTCCTATCTTCAGATAGATAGATTGATAGGAACTAGATAGATAGATAGATAGATAGATAGATATCATCATATAGATAGATTGATAATAGATAGATAGATAGATCTCAGTCTCTTCCTATCTTCAGATAGATAGATTGATAGGAACAGATAGATAGATAGATATATAGTCTCAGTCTCTTCCTATCTTCAGATAGATAGATTGATAAGGGAAGATAGATAGATAGATAGATAGATAGATATCAGTCTCTTTCCTATCTTCAGATAGATAGATTGATAGGAACAGATAGATAGATAGTAGATAGATAGATTCTCAGTCTCTTCCTATTTCAGATAGTAGATTGATAGGACAGATAGATAGATAGATAGATAGATAGATAGATCTCAGTCTCTTCCTATCTTCAGTAGATAGATTGATAGGGACAGATAGATAGATAGATAGATAGATCTCAGTCCTCTTCCTATGCTTCAGATAGATGATAGATAGGAACAGATAGATTTGATAGATGATAGATAGATGATTCAGTCTCTTCCTATCTTCAGATAGATAGATTGATAGGACAGATAGATAGATAGATAGATAGATAGATAGATCTCAGTCTCTCCTATCTTCAGAATAGATAGATAGATAGGAATCAGATAGATAGATAGATAGATAGATAGATAGTAAGATCGATCTCAGTCTCTTCCTATCTTCAGATAGATAGATAGATAGAACAGATAGATAGATGATGATAGATAGATAGATAGATCTCGTCTCTTCCTATCTTCAGAATAGATAGATTGATAGGAAAGATAGATAGATTTAGATTAGATGAGTATAGATCTCAGTCTCTTCCTATCTTCCAGAAGATGAGATTGATAGGAAAAGATAGATAGATAGATAGATAGATAGATAGATAGATCTCAGTCTCTTCCTATCTTCAGATAGATAGATTGATAGAGAATCAGATAGATAGATAGATATGATGAGAGTAGATCTCAGTCCTGCTTGCTATCTTCAGATAGATAGATTGATCAGAACAGATAGATAGATAGATAGATAGATAGATAGATTCTCAGTCTCCTTCTATTTCAGATAGATATAGATTAAATAGGACAGATAATAGATAGATAGATGAGATAGATAGATAGATATCAGTCCTCTTCCTATCTTCAGATTAGCATAGATATGATGAGGAACAGATAAATAGATAGATGATAGTGATTAGATAGATCTCAGTCCTCTCTATCTTCAGATAAGATAGGATTGATATGACAGATAGATAAGATAGATAGATAGATAGATAGATCAGAGTCTCTTCTCATCTTCAACATGGATAGAAATTGATAGGAAAGATAGTTGATAGATAGATAGAGTAGATCTCAGTCTCTTCTATCTTAGATAAGATAAGTTGATAGGAAAGATAGATAGATAGATAGGATAGATGATAGATCTCATCTCTTCTATTCAGATAGATAGATTGATAGGAACAGATAGATAGATAGATGATAATATCTCAGTCTCTTCCTATCTTCAGATAGATAGATTGATAGGAACAGATAGATAGATAGATAGATGAGATAGATAGATCTCAGTCTCTTCGCTATCTTCAGATAGATAGATTGATAAGAACAGTAGATAGATAGATAGATAGATAGATTAGATCTGCAGTCTCTTCTATCATTCTATCAGAATTTTGTATACTAATGTTAGATAGAATTAGATAGATAGATAGATAGATAGAATATAAACAGACTAAGATAGATAGATAGATAGATACTGAACAGACTATAGATAGATAGATAGATAGATAGATAGATATAACAGACTAAGATAAGATAGATAGATAGATATGAACAAGACTAAGAATAGATATAGTAGATAGATAGATATAACGAGACTAAGATAGATAGATAGATCAGATAGATAGATAGATATGAACAGACTAAGATTAGATAGATAGATAAGATAGATATTAAACAGATCTGAAGATAGATAGATAGATAGATAGATGATGAATAGATAGATAGATAAATGATAGATAGATACTGAAGACTAAGATAGATAGATAATGAATAGATAGATATGAATACCAAATTAGATTGATATGAACGACAAGATAGATAGATAGATAGATAGATAGATCTCAGTCTTTCCTATCATTCTATTCCGACTTTTTATACATAATGTATAGACTGAATTTGAAGCAGGCGATATCCTGCACAAACAGTCAGAATGCAGACTACACTGATGACCTTGCGCTTCTTGCAGACACAGGCACAGGCTGAGTCCTTGCTGCATAGCCTGGAAGAAGGCAGCAAAAAATATCGGCCTCAATTGAACTCCGGAGAAACTGAGTTCATGTGCTTCAAAAAGAAAGGAGACATCTCCCACTTTGACGTAAGCCTCTTAAGCAAGTAGAACAAGTTCACTTACCTAGGTAGTAATATCTTCATCACAGAAAGCGATGTTAATACACGAATAGGAAGGCAGTGGGGCCAGACACACGGACTATCAGTAATATGGAGATCCGACCTCACTGACAGACTAAAGCAACAGTTCTTCCAGGTGTGGTTATATCAGGCTGCTGTATGGCTGCACCACTGACTTCGACAAAGCACTCGAGAATAATTAGATGAGTACCTGCACAAGAATGCCTCGAATAGTCCTGACAAGTTATGGAGCAGGCACCCACAAAGAAGCAACTGTATGGTCACCTGCCCCCCATCTCACAAACCATCCGCGTGATGAGCGGACTAGCATGCCGGACACTGCTGGAGAGCGGGTACTGAGCTCATAAACGACGTTCTCCCTGTGGAAGCCAACACATGGACATCTAACGTAGGACGCCCGCTAAGGACTACATTGACCAACTATGCGAAGACTCTGGATGCCTGCACAGAGGCCTCCTAGGGGCCATGAGTAAAGGAAAGATTGTCATGGATATCCGCACTGCGCCGCGCGACATGTTGATAATTAATGATAGACTGAATTAGATGAATAGATATAGATAGATAGATATGAAAAGACTAAGATAGATATGAAAAGACAATAGATATAAGGCAGGCTGAGATAGAGTGAAAGGTGATGTAGATAAGAGAGACTGAGATAGATAGATAGATAGATAGAAAGAGACTGAGATAGATATATACATGTATGTATATATGTATGAACGCATGATTGTGAGGACGGCAGTGATCTGTAAAGATTATTGCTATTGCATATGTAGGTTGTATCTATCTACTTAGTCTGTTCTTATTAAGTCTGTTCATATCTATTCAGTCTCTTCTATCAATCAATCCGACTGATATAGATAGATAGATATGAATAGACATGGTCTAGATAATGGTCAGGTTGAGATTGATATGAACAGAGCTGATGTAGCAAATAGATAGATAGATAGAGACTGAGATAGATAGATATAAAGAGACTGGGATAGATAAAAGTATATGGATGAGATAGATGATAGAGAGGAAGAGCTGAGATAGATAGATGAAGAGTGAAAGAACTGAGATAGATAGATCATGAATAGACTAGATGAGAATGAGAACTGAGATAAGATAGATGTGAATAGATGATAGATAGTATGAATAGATGAAATAGATATATAGATAGAAGAGACTGAGATAGATAGTATATGAAGATAGATAGGAAAGAGACTGAATAGACTATGATAGATAGATAGGAAGAGACTGAGATAGATAGATAGATATGATAGACCTGAAATAGATAAGAATAGATAGTAAGAGACAGAATAGATAGATAGAGATAGATATGAAGAAAACTGAAATAGATAGATAGATAGGAGAGACTGAAATAGATAGATAGATAGATATGATAGACTGAGATAGATAGATAGATAATGAATAACTGAGATAGATAGAAGAGACTGAAATATATATATATATAGTATATATATATATATATATAGATAATAGGATAGGACTGAGATAGATAGATAAAATATAAGAGACTGAGATAGATAGATAGATAGATAGATATAAAGAGACTGAGATAGATAGATAGATAGATAGTAGTACAGATACGACTACAACTTGTCTAGCATGTCTTCTCATTCTCACTCTATGGTTTGTAGATGGGCGGCAAGTGGGCTGTACAGCGCTTCCTTATGGGGTGTTGTTTCCATAGTACTTGTTCAAATCACACGCATCATTTTTGTGCAGCTCCCATCTAGCCTTTTCTCCAGGTGCCTCGTTAGGGTCCAAGTGGATGCAGCCATACAGTAGCACTGATACAACCACAGTTTGGAAGATTTGTCGTTTTAACTTGTCAGTTAGATCGGATTTCTATATGACTGATAATCTATTTATAGCGCGACATGCCTTTTATTCATGTATTAATCGCTTCTTGTAGATGAGATATTATACTGTAAGTATGGAACTGTTCTATGGCTTTAGAGCCTTACTGTTGCGTGTGGAGATATCCCCTTTCTCTTTGAAACACATGACTCAGTTTTTATCAGAGTTACATAGAGGCTAATGTTCTTTGCTGCCTTCTCCAAGCTATGTAGTAGTGACTCAGCCTGTACCAGGGTATTTGCTAGAAGTGCTAGGTCATCAGCATAAGTCTGCATGTGATAGTCTGTGCGGGATATTGCTGTCTTGTTTTTTTTAGTGTGAGGCCTTTTCCTTTTATGGTATTATAATGATGTTCAGAGAATATAAGTAAAGTCGTCAGGGTGGCCTAAAGTCGGTATCACCAGACAGCAAGGGAGTCTAATCCCTTTTCACTAGTGCTAGACAAGGAGATTGTTTTTGGCGTCTGAGTGGGCGCCACACCTACCATCAGCTCCTGCACTTTACCTCTTTCACCAGCGCTAGACAAAAGAGATTGTGTTTTTAGTGTCTGAGCGGGTGGCAGCCACACTACCACAGCTCTCACTTCATTGCACAGATCCCTGTGCTACTCTATGCCCGAGTTGGGGAGGGCTGGTATGACCAAGACTTGAGTTCCGCCTGAGCTTAAACTCAGCCAGAGTAACGTAGTCTAGGCATATTATAAATATATATGGTGCTAATGTTTAGGATATAACAAACGGTAATCTTGAACTCGCAAGTGACTAAAATTCCTACCATTGCAAATTATTTGAAATAAACTTAATTGTTATTAAATTACATTTAATGATATTTTTGGAGTTAAAAACATGCATCAAATGGATTTGAAATGTTGTGTTTTCTCCATGAAAATTACGTTGAATCAAAATGAGGCTGCCATTGTTTACAAGCTTTCTTCTCGGAAAAAGAACGAAGGGGACTTAAATCTTATTTAAATGTTGAAGGACTTAACTCTCAAAGCAATGAGAGTTAAGTCCTTTTCTTTTTCGAGAGAAGCTTGTAAACATGGCAGCCATCTTTGATTCAACGTGATTTTCACAGAAGAAACAAACACTTTTCAAATCCATTTAGTGTATTTTTTTTAACACCAAAATATGCAAAATGTCTTTTAATAACATAATTGTTATTAAGACATTTTCTGATATTTTGGAGTTAATATTAAATAATGCACAAGTGACATGGTGGGAATTTAGTCACTTAATGTTTAAGATTACCACAAAATCTACAAGATTGAAAAACAAGAGAAAGAAAAAAGAGAAATATAAATTTGTATTTCCTTTATTTAAATTTTTTTTTCATTTTTGGTTTTTTTCATTTTTGGTTTTTATTCACAAAGAAATTGAAACAAGCCAGTTGCTCATGACAAGGGAGGTTAACTTGTATAGAATTCACTTTCCAATTGAATTAGAAATTTTTTTTTAATTTTATTTTATTTTGGCTCTGGACAAAAAAAAAAAGAATTAAACAGCATCAAATTGATGGTCAATACAGCAACACGCTATCCACACACATGCAGAATTCCTCAAGCCGAGAAACGGAGAGATTAATTAATTGATAAAAGAATTGAATAGAGTCAATACAATTGTGGTTCAAGGTTGGTTTATGATATTGCAATTGAATAATGAAATATTATATATAGGTACTCTTCGTGAAGTTCCGTCCCGGCCTCCTGCCTCAAAAACCGCTAGCCAGTGGCTGTTGAAAATAAACACCAGCTATTAAAAGATTGAAGTCTGTAGCCGAAGCGGTGCCTCTTGAAAAAAAACAAAAAACAACCAACTTAGGGCGTTTTTTCCCGAAAACCCAACCCCAACCCTAAACCCCCTGGTTAAAATTAAGTTTTATTACAAATTTTGTGGGTTCTGTTTTTTTTCCAGAAAAAACAGAGCCCAAATTATTTATTTTCCCATTAAACTAACCCTAAACCCCAACCCTAAAACCCCCTAGTTAAAATTAACAGTTTTATTACCAAATTTGTGGGTTCTGTTTTTTCTGGAAAATTATTTATTTTCCCATTAAACTAACCCTAAACCTAGTTTTCAAGTGACACCATCAGCTACGGATTTAAATCGTAGCTGGTGTTTTTTTTTTTAGCACCACCGGCTAGCGTTTTTGAGGCAAAAGGCTGGGACGGAACTCCATGAATATACCCTATACATATATATATAATATATATTAACCACGTATTTGAGTTTGTTGATTGGCAGGCTTTATTCCACACGCCCACGCAGAGTCTATAAATTTAAGTGGTGGACTTCAGCACACCTTATATAACAAATTATTCCAACACAGGGGTTGGAGAAAATAATGGAAACATTTGTCCAACCCCTGTAAACAATTGTGGTTCAAGGTTGGTTTATGATATTGCAATTGAATAATGAAATATTTTACATACACATTTTTATATATATATATATATATATATATATATACAGGGGTTGGACAAAATAATGGAAAAATAATGTTTCTATTATTTTGTCCAAGCCCTATATATATATATATATATATAAGTTGGATTAGCAAAGACAAAGTCACTGGTGCTTGGTAACTGCCTATTTCGCGGCATGGATGAGAAATCACATGCTTGAGAAACAAACAGTTACCAAGCGCTGACTTTGTTTTCACTGCCAAAACTTAGATATATATGCTCTATCAATGATATTCAGCACTCTTTACTATATATATATTATATATATATATATATATATATAGTGGAATATATACACACTATATATATATATATATATATAGTGGAATTATACATACATATATATATATATATATATATATATATATAGTGGAATATAATTATATATATATATATATATATTTATATATAGTGGAATATACATACACACTATATATATATATATATATATATATATATATATAGTGGAATATACATACACACTAATATATATATATATATATATATATATATAATAATATATATATATAATATATATATATATATATATATATATAGTGGAATATACATACACATAATATATATATATATATATATATAGTGGAATATACAATATATATATATATATATATATATATATATATATATATATATATATATATATATATATATATATATATTATATATATATATATATATATTATATATTATATATATATATGTATATGTGGAAGATGGATTTAAATACATTTTTATGAAAAAGTTAGGTTAGCAAAGACTTTATTTATAAATATAGGAAACTATATTATATATATATATGTATGTATGTATGTATGTAGAAGATGGATTTAAATACATTTTTTTATGAGTTTATAAATAAAAGAAAAAAAAACTTTGATGGTTTTTCAAAAATAAATTATACAAATCCTCCTTTTTTTGAATTTTTTTTCTTTTCTTTTTTGTTGTTGGTCCCGTTTTTCACTCTTTAAAAGCAAATGTTAACTTTCCATTCGATTTGACGTCATATGTATTATTTAGCCAACCGTCCGTTACGAACAGGATACAATGAAAGGCTAAATTCTCAGCAGAGTTTCCCATTCTCCTCGACCGGTTGCTTAACCAAGGTTAGAGAGCCCAATCAGCCCTACCAAGGTTAGAGAGCCCAATCTGCCCTACTATTAACCCACAGCTACAGGGAGAATACTTGGATTCATACAACTGGTTTGAATTCAGTTTTCTATTTTTAGATTGTTTGTCTTAGCCAAGGTTAACTCTTTGCCAACCAAATTTCCCCTCCCCCCACGGCTGTACCAGATTTCTTGGTATCTTTTTTACCTGTACGATGGGATATTTCAAAGTTCATTATATATTCACCAAATAAGTAAGTCGTCAGGGTGGCTTAATGTCGGTATCAGCCAGACAGCAAGGGAGTCTATCCCCTTTTCACTAGTGCTAGACCAAGGAGATTGTTTTTGGCGTCTGGGTGGAGCGCCACACCTACCATCAGCTCCTCACTTTACCGCACAGATCCCCATGCTACTCATACGCTGAGTTGGCGAGGAGCCGGTATCAAACCAGGAAACTAGTGGTTCCTAGTTGGACACTCTAGCGACTGAGGAGTCCTTCTGTTCAATTATAATTAACTAAATATCAGTTTTTGGTGGGAGAGCCACTGCGAGCGACGTAAAGTAGGCAAAGAGTTTTAACTCATTACCTACCAAATTTCCCCCGTGGCTGTACCCAATTTTCTTGGTATTTTTAGCTGTACGATGGGATATTCCATAATTCACTATCTATTCACCTCAGAACTCATTCTATTCAAACAAAAGAGATGTTTCCCAACAGAGTGATTTTTCAGTATAAACAAGTGACTCATGCAAGAGCCACTGCCTGCAACTTAAAGTAGGATCAATCTTTTAGAATTTAAATGATAAAATAGTTATATGTTTATATACTGATGGTGTACCTCCATCAATTTATTGCCCAGCTCACTGTGCCGTGAGAGGGAAAAGGTTGGAAAACTCTGGCATAGATTAAGAAAAAAAATTTTTTTTAAATAATAATTTTTTTGAAATGAATTTGTGGTGGGGGAGGGGGAGTCAGAAGGTCACACCAATGTGGATGACTTTTCTGACCGTCACAAATTACCTCCGGGGTGGGGTGAAGAAGAAGTCATAAATAAAAATTATACATGATTACTAGTTTGATTAATTTTGGTTTTTGGTTTTTTTTTTTTTTTTTCTTTTTTTTAAGATTTGAAAATGAAATTTTTTATTTTATATGACGAGATAACTTAAACCACAATTGCGATTAGATTCAATTTCTTTTTCTTTTTTTTAATTTCTTTTTCTCTCACCTTCCTGTCACAGTTAATAATAACCACCACAATCACCGTCAATAAAATCACAGGCTAAAAAAAAAGACATTTAAAAAAAAATTATAAATTTAAAAAAAATTGTTTTTTTTTTTAAAATGAGCTGGAGGGGGGGGGGTTCTTAATGACACAACCGGTCAGAAAAATAATAATTTCTTATAATTATTCCAATTCTTTTGAAGAGGCACTGTGATTTGAACCCTTGACCCTCAGATACCCTGTACCTGAGCTGAGATTCTGATAGGTATGCGTCCCGCGTACCTGATGCACAAAAATCTAAAAGGATGCAGTCTTAATGTTTTCTTTTTTCTTCCCTCACCATTTCAAGCTAACTGTAAATACATTTCAATGGTTTCTCAGAAATGAATTACACAGGATAGGTTACAAGGTAGGAGTTAGATGACTTTAGTTGTTTCCCCAGATCATAAATAAAAACCCTACAATTTTATATATATATATATATATATATATATATATATATATATATATACACACACACACACACACACACAGATGCTGATAGGCACGCGTCCTGCATCCTTGATGCATAAAAATCTAAAAGGCCACAGTAAAATCATATTGATGTGTCCCAGTGTTTTTCTTTTTTCTTTATCATTTCAATAGTTTCTTAGAAATGAATTACACAGGATATGTTACAAGGTAGGAGTTAGATGGCTTTAATTGTTTCCCATTATTTGTATAAGTATTGAACAGGCTCATCGCTGCTTAACTTCGGTGATCTTGCAGAAACCATTGAGTTGACCGTAATTTGTTAAATAGCATAACTCCTAAAAATATGTGGTCAAAAAATGGGGGTTCAATTTACAACTTGGTTATAAAAGTAAAATGAACCCTCACTTTACACCCAGAAACATTGATGATTCAAAACACTTTAGGTATCTGATGAGGGTTGGGCTGATTGTTTTACAGCATATCAACCCTTTCCGGGTCATTTAATGCAGGCATTAAATGATTTTGATAACTCAGGTTGCTTACAGTACCTGCTATTGCTTAAGTGGTCACCCATTAAGTATTGAACAGGTTTATCGATGCTTAACTTTGGTGACCTCACAGGAACTGGTATTTTCAATGGGATTTGGTCATGAGATAGAAGAAAAGATGGGCAGTTGTTTTTTCTGGCATATCAACACTTTTTGGGTTATTTAATGCTAGTGTTTTCAGCATACAACTTCATAGGGAAGCAATGGAATTAAAATAAAATTTAAATGTGATAAAATAAAATTTCAGCCTCTCTACTCCCCTTTTAGGGAGGCTTTATTATTCAGTCAAACTAGACAGGAGGCAAGGGTTAAAATTTAGTTGGTTTTGTTTTGGTTGGTTTATTGATTTTAACGGCATATCAACCCGTCTGGGGTTATGTCATGCCTAGCGGTTAGGAAGTAATATATGTTGTGTATTTGTATTTATACTTTTTTTAGTAATTGGTTTTAACAATGTGTTAGCATCATTGGGGATCATGTTGTTTGGTATTGATTAAATTCATGTCTATATTTTATGGTATAATTTTATTTCCCTCCAAAAGGACAGAATATCCTCCATGTTGACATTTTCAAATAGATCTTTCATATTGTTTGCTTTAAAATAACGGTTTCTGGTACAAGAAAAAAACCTGCATTCCATGAATAAGTATTTGACATTTTTGTATTTTTAGATTTTAATTATAAATTCTATGGCTTTTCCTTTGAACAATCATGGGTCGTTTATATCAATAGAGAAACATTTCTTATAGAGAGAATCACTAGTTTTTCTTTGAACTAAAACACACACATATATATATATATACACCAAACTTATTGGTAAATCCTTGCGGTGAGAAAAAAAACAGCAAATAGTTTGATTGTATAGGTATCGTTAAAACTATTAAATTTAAAAATACATATATATATGAAAAAATATCTTTCATATTGTTTGCATTAAAATAACGGTTTCTGATATGAGTAAAAAAGTGGTTTTGTTTCTTGTTGGTTTTAAGTTAATTAATTAAAATTCCTTGGAGAAAATAAAAATAGGGAAAAAATAAAATGAACTAAATTTGCAGATCAAATAATTTTCAGGTTCCTCAAAAATTATACAGTTTTATTGCACAATTCATTTTCTTAGATAATCTTAATCAGGATTTATTTTCATGAATATTAAGTCATAAAAATTATTATTTTCTGATTTGTGGAGATTAGGGTTCACATAGTTATATGTCTAAATCTGCAGAGAATAATAAACTACATTATATATATATATATATATATATATATATATATATGCTTAATTGAAGTCATACCTAATTTTGAAAATTAATTAGTTAATAATCAATAAATTTTAGGCGGGCATATATGTTCAAATGTAAGGCTAAACAAATCGAGAAAATGTCAATCCCTGAATGTACATTTCAGGAATTGACATTCAAGGATTGACATTTTCTCGATTTGTTTAGCCTTACATTTGAACATATATGCCCGCCTAAAATTCATTAATTATTAACTAATTAATTTTCAAAATTATGTATGACTTCAATTAAGCACATATCCTCCAAAAATTGTCAGCTTAAAGCCATATAAAAATAAACACATTTGTCTGTTTACTTAACCTCATATATGTATATATATATATCATCTTTCAAAGAAAGAAAAACTTAAACCGTTATTTGTCTATTATGAATTTATTTTGACCAGAACAACATGAGCCTAGTTATATCAAATAGCCTATTACATAAGGAAACTTTATGTAATAGGCTATCTGATGAGATTAGGTTCATATTGACCCTACAATCTATTAAGAAATTTTAGTTGGGACCCATAAATTTCCCCGGTTACTCATTCAAAACAAATATGTGCATCCCAGGACACACTAAATCAAAAAGCTATCAGCATCACTATATATATATCACTCTTTTAAAAAAATGGCTGGGGGGTGGTGATTGTGGTAGAATATAGGACAGGATACAATGCAGCCAGGAAAGCAAAAACTTTTTTTTTTTCTTAATTCAATAAATGTTAAAAACTCAATACGTAGTCCATTTCTTGAAATTATCATCAGTGAATAAGATTGTTAAAATAAGACGATACAAGGGAGATAACTTTTGTTTTGGAATTATGACCAGAGCAAATAAAACGGATGGAGGAAGAGGTCTTTACATTCAACAATACAGTGGAACCTCGGTTCTTGAACAAACTCTGAAGTTGAACAATTCAGAGTTCAAACAAAAAATTCGTGTAAAAAAGGCCTCAGTTGTTCAACAAATTTTCGGACTTTGAATACACAAAAAATTTTTAAAAAAAAAAAAAATAAAAAAATTAGTGAAATAAATCACTAATTAGGACTGAGTCTATTCTAGTAGTGACCAACTCAAACAAGGTAAGCTTGGATTTATTAAAAACATATCTAGGATAACGAATGAGCCCTAGCTAACCATTACACTACAATGAGATGCCCTTTTATTATCTTATGTAAAGTAAGTAAGTCGTTGGGGTGGCCTAATGTCGGTATCAGCCAGACAGCGGGGGATTCTATCCATTTTTCATTAGCGCTAACCGAGATTATTTTAGCATCTGAGGTGGAGCGCCACACATACCAATACGCTGAGTTCGCGAGGGCCAGTATCGAACTAGGAACCTTGTGGTTTCTAGCTGAACACTCTACCGACTGAGCTAACCTGGCCCTTATGTAATAGCTGTTATTAGTATATATATATTTACCAACCCCTCCGCACAAGCAGGATAAGACACCAGGTCAATTTTTTAAGTGGATTTAAACAGGTTTGAATTCAGAGTTTTCCTTCTCCTAGACTGGTTGCCTAACCAAGGTTAAAGAGCCCAGTCTGCCCTACTATTTATCCATAGCTGAAGGGAGAGTAGTTGGATTCATACTTTTCCTAAGGGTATTAGCGCTATGTGAATCATCAATATCCAGTTGTTGGTTAGGGTTAGTTTTTATTTTTTAAAAAAAAAATCTAAAAATCCTGTCTTAAAACAACCGGATATTGATGGTGGAAATAAAAACATGTCCTTTCTTAACCGAGATCAAAAAGGGGTGCCTAAAGGTCATATGGTCCCAGTTTTCACACAAACTGGTTCCCAAACATACTTTTGGTACAAATTATGTTCAAGAACTGAGGTTTCACTGTATTTTGACCTTTTTTTTTGGGGGGGGGTATTATTTTTAATAAATATGATTTGATTATTTCTTTTTTCATCGTAAAATAGAAATTCTTTTTGCAATGTGAATGTCACCATCTTCATAAACTTTATCACTTATACAATTCATTGAAAACTTAAAAAGTGAATATTTTTTCCAAAATTAGATCAATTCATTAGACAGTCTACTCTTCAACCATCTTTAGGTGATGTGAAATATAGCAAAATTCATTAATCTGTAATCTTTTTGTAAATCTCTTTAAGAAAATAAGTTTGAATGAATATGATCAAAACATATGAACACAAAAACCAAGTGTATGGACCGAGGGTGATTCAGAGGTGCATCCATGGTTTTCAGTTTTTTGGGACTAAGCTTTGAAAGGAGATGGGTGCCACCAAGCTGTCACAAGCCTACTGAAAGGTTTGTTTGGTTTGGTTTATGGCATATCAACCTCAGTTGGTTATTTAATGCTGACAAAATTTTGAAATAAAATTCATTCTTAATGGATACTCAATTTTTTTTTTTTTTTTTTTTTATAAACTATGTTTTTCTATTTAAGCCATTGATAGGATCCTAACAGGTACTACCACTCCGGGTCAGAGTGAACCAGGGAGAAATGGTGATGAAAGGGTGCTCCACATTCCCCAGACCTCCAGAACTGGAACTTACCATCAGATAAAGTTTAACGTCATACCCAGGACATGAAGACCCTTGGCCACCACCTTCTAGTACCCATATGATAAAAATGGCTTGGGGTTGCCATAAGGGCAATAAGGTTGGGGCAATCATATTGATCAGAGGAGTGTGTCCGACCGCCCGTCTAGCCTAAGTAAGGATCTAAGTGGAGTGTTGCATGTCATGGACTGCTCATCCCTCAAGATTCCATTCTTAAGCATCATGGGTCGCCAGCCACGGCCAATAGGTGGCTCCATTGGGGGGAGTCTTACCCCTTCTGCAGAGGTGCAGTCAGTGTTTTCAAATGCTCCAGCGGACAGGGCGGCCACTGAAAGGACAGGGGGGGGGGAGGGGCTAAAGAACATGAACTATAAATTAACGTGGGGAGCCACACACAAACCGAAGCTCATGCAGTGTCAGTGCTAAAAATTGTGTATCCCTTTAGCATTCCTCTTTTCAGGTGCCTCAGGCACCAGGCAATAAACCCAACCCTCCCCCTTTAAATCGAGGTGGCTTGTGTTGCCTAGGGGGATGGCCCCCTGGGATCATGCTGACACAAGGTTCTAAAAAATAACAGGTAAGTATAATGTTGTTTGTTTCTTTAGTTTTATGGCATGTCAACCCTTATTGGGTCATTTTATGCCAATGACATTTTTGTTTTTATTTATTCTTAATGGGTACTCAATGTTCTTTTCTATTTAACCCATAGATGGGACCCTTACAGGTACTACCACTTCATTATAAATAATAACATTTTCTTGATATTGAAAACGTCTCTAACCTAAGTATAATGAATAATTTTACTTTTTCAGAATGAAGTTACCCATAGAATCCCAAGGAGACTTGTTGTTGCTTAACTGGTAAGCTTATATAGAAGAAAGAATTAAAGAAAAACAGAAGAATAAATAGGCTAAAGGAAAATTGGTAATCTGCACATTAGCTACATAAATGAGAGTAACTTCCCCTTGTATGTTTCGCTTTGAGAAAGCCATATAATTGCACTTGTGCATTATTTGAAATGAACTTAATTGTTATTAAGAACATATAAGAAATTATGATATTTTTGTGTTAAAACATACAGTTGTATTGATTCGAACAAATTCGTATTTTCAGTTTAGATTCATAGTGAAATGAAAATGGCCGATCAAAACAAACAGCTTCCTCAAAGTGAAACAAACAAAAGGTTACTCTCATTTATGGAACTTATGTTTAATTACCGGAAAATTACTATGATGAAGAATTCAATATTAATCTTTCTTGTGAATAATATTGATTTTTCAAACTGTTGTCCTCATCTTATTTCAACCGCTGTATTCTCTAACCTTCCTCAGGTGTATCCTGTTTATTTGAACGTAGTAAATTTTTTTTTTTAAATGATTGTGATTCTTCTTGTGATACATGTCAGAATGATGGGCATACAAAAGCAATGACGTCATTATTTGAACGAGATCTTCCAAAGTCTTTTGATGCCTGTTTGATGAACTACCAAACAATTCAAAATGATTTCCCAGGTTGGGTCATTACTGTGCTCAGATACATAGCGAACACCTGATGAAGGTCGGAGGATAAGATGGTCGAAACAGTGTTTATACATACTACAATGAAGTACAACAGTAAGCAATTATAAACAGATCGATGGATAACTGAAACTCTGGTCATAATTCCCAAAACCAAAAAAAAATTGTAAGGAAAGGGAGATTTGAGTTCATGCCTTTTTTTTTTCTTTCCTTTAAATCTTTCTCACAATAACAAATAAACGAACATGTAACTTACTGCTTTGGCCATTCATAAATCATTTCTTTTTAAAAGGCTTTGTTTTTTTTTCTCTCCAGGAACCCCCTTTGCCATAGGCCACCACCAGTCTCAGGCACAAATCCGTCA
Organism: Doryteuthis pealeii; assembly: GCA_023376005.1. NCBI lineage: Eukaryota > Metazoa > Mollusca > Cephalopoda > Myopsida > Loliginidae > Doryteuthis > Doryteuthis pealeii. The sequence continues at coordinate 31,776,996 of CM042181.1, forward strand.
TTCAACCCCTACCCCCCCACACCAGATTGATTCTCCATCCCCCCCCAAACCCAGATCCGATCCCGCAAAAACCAGTGCGGCGGACCGCTACATCATTTCAAAATCTTCCCCGTAACTCTGTCCCGCTTGTGCCATGCCAGCGGGAGGTGGGGCCATGCCGGGGGGTCCTGGCATTTGTGATTGTGAGACGGGTACTCTGTGTTGTTGTTGTTGTTGCTGCTGCTGCTGTTGTTGCTGCTGCTGCTGCTGTTGTTGCTGCTGCTGCTGCTGTTGCTGCATCATCTGCATGTGTGTCTGACGTAAGTGATGCTGCTGCTGTCCACTTGCTTGCTGCTGCTGCTGTTGTTGCTGCTGTTGCTGTTGCTGAAAAGAGATGCAAGGAAAAAAATGCATTTTTTTCTTTCTGACATTAAAAGATACTTGCAAGAATATGCACCCTCTAAGTTTTAGTGTAATGAAATATATCAAATTAGAAAGACTAACGAAATTAAATAAGAACACATAAAAATATTACACTTATTTTAATTGAAAAAAGATGCAAGAAAAAAAAAAGTAATTTTTTTTCTTTCTGATATTAAAGATACGAGCAAGAATATGCACCCTCTAAGTTTTAATGTAATGAAATATATTAAATTAAAAAGATTACGAAGTTAAATAAGAACGCATATAAAAAGATAACACTTATTTTAATTGGTTTCTATATAAAATCATTCATAGGATTGATTATAATTCATTCGAGAATAAAACAATAATATTAGAGATCAATAACGCCAAGTAATTATTTATTAAACCCAGTTTTGTTAAAAGCAGCATGCAAATTAACCACAGCATATATTATGTAAACCTTTATTTCTTAATGATATATAGATTTCAGGATCTTAAATGCACTAATAACATGGGCTGTTTTGAGGCAAATCTAACTCAGATTTTCATAGAGATATCATTAATAAATAAAATTTATTGAATGTATTAATGATTTTGACTCTAAATTAAATATTCATCGATAAACTTATGCAATTCCTGAGGGTATTGCGACATAAGTAGTGACGTAGTTTCCGTTACAGACAGACACCAAATCTCCATATATATATATATATATATATATATATATTAAATTTAATTTGGAAAAGTTGTCTTTTTCAGGGACAAAGGATATTGACTTTATACATGGGTAGCAGTCTTGACTAACAATTTAACGCTAGGGGGTCAAAATTTTATTTTCAATTTACCTAACAACGTCCTGTCAGTAATTAATATCAATAACATTGAACGGTGAATAAATAAAAATAAAACAAAGCATAATCTAATAAAACATGTATATTTACATTTATTTTTTGTCTGTAAAATTTGCCAAATTTCAAGTATTTTTTTTTTTTTAATTAAGTTAGTTCCCTTGAACACACCATTTACAAGAGTAAATACAAGTTAACTCAGTGTGGAGTAGTTATTGGTAAATAAACCTTTCTGGCCATTACTACTATATAATGAGTTTGATTCTCACTTGATTATCATAATAAACTGTCATAATTTTTTACATGAGCTCTCACCCAAAAATATTGTAACTTTCATATTAAAACCTAATAATTACAGGACTTTACATAGTACAAGGACAGGAGTCACATCATTAAAATTTTAGAAGATATTAATTGACAATGAAATAAACCAATAATTTTGAGTTTGAGTTTTGTTTAACGGCATATCAACCTCTGTGGGTCATTTAATGCCAAAAGGTTATTTTGGATTTCAGACTTTAAAGTAGTGGTTCTATGGAGATAATTGGTTATGTTCTGTTATATTTTGTTGAAAAGGTTGCTTTTTTTAATAAAATTTAAAATGTTTTCAGGGTTTGTATTCTTAAAGATGTCTTTCAAGTTTCTAGCTTGATAGTAATTTGCGCGGATATGCTTAAGTCTGTTACAATTTAGAAGGATATGCTTGGTTGTAAGTTGTACTTTGCATGTTGGGCACACTGGGGCACCCTCCCCTTTTAACAGGTACGAATGGGTAATGTGGGTGTGCCCAATACGCAATCTGGCGAGTATTACTTCTTCTCTTCTAATACTTCTGTGGCCCATCGGCCACTCTCCAATAACTTCTTGTATTTTCGTGGAGCTTGTTTTGAGTCAGATTGTCCCATGATTTCTGCCATTTGTCTAATATAAATTTGTTTATGGTTGGTTTCAGATCTGTATATGGGATTTTAAATTTGCTCATATGTGTCTGAAGTGCCTTTCTTGCGGCTTTAATTTAATTTTAAATGCAGAAAAATTTAAAAATTGAATTTTAAACAGAAAATTCACTGTATTTTTCAGCATATAAGGGGCACATTTAATTTTTAAATAATCAAGTTTTTTTTGTTTTTTTTTTTTTTAAGGAGAAAAATTATTCTTAAAATGTTGTCCATGATATGAGTACATGTGGTAAGTTTTAAAAAAAGTCCCTAATATTAGTAACAATGTTAAGTAAAAGTTTTATGGTTAAATCGAACTTAACGGACCTAAATTCCACCATTGTATGTGTTGCATAGCACTCGACTCGGGCCACAAAATCGTACATGTTATACACTGGCATCTTCAAACTCACGCTACTCTGAATCGTATACTTGCTGGTATACTGCTCAATCAAATCACAAGGCATGCTGTATCATTGCTTCTGCTTCTAACTCGGTGATGCGTGTACACGGCATGGAACTTGACGTTGGCGGCTACTAAATGAGGAAGTCAAGATGAGACTACAGAAACTGCTATCGCCACACGTGGGGCCCTGTTGAATGGTACGATAAGTAACGGGGGTAGCGGGTCAACTCTCTCTCTCGCGACTGCTGTTTGAAAAGCGCTGTCCTCAACTGACTGGCCCTCGCAACTCTTGACTGCTCTCTGCCCAACTGCTCCTGCTGTTTTGACTCTACCTTTAAGTACGTATAATCCGCCCACACATCTCTTTGATCGGTTGACCGGAAGTCCTTTCTCTTTGTTCAAATTCCCATTTGTCCAGATGAGTCTTTTGTTACACTTCTTTTGTTATACTAAGATTTCTGTCTAGTGCTATCTATTGTTTCTTTTGTTCAATTTCTTCTTGTCTTTTTGTACTTCCCGCGCAAAACAACTGCGACTATCACCAAACCATAACATATGTCACCCCGCCAAAAGAAAAAAAAAAACCAAAAAACAGGGATTTAACTGAATTTAATTAAATTTTCAGTGTTGATATATTAATGAATAAAAGATATAATGCATCAATTATTTTATTTAAAAACTTGGTAATTTATGAGGATATGCGTCCCGGTCTCCTGCCTCAAAAATTGCTACCTGGTGACTATCAAAATAACAACCCCCAGCTCGTCGTAAATTTTGTTTATTTATCGTAATTTGTCGTAATTCTTGTTTAGATATGAAGATGGATATATAGTTTGGAATAGACTGAGATAGATAGATAAACAAACAAAATAATATAGATAGATACGAACAAATGGAGATAGATATTTTCGACAAGTAAATGTATTTGAGGGGGGGGGTTGCTTCTTTTTTGTCGTAATTCTTGTTTATTTAAACTAAAAACAAAACATTAAACAAACCTGAATTAAAAAAAAAATCTTAGTATTTAAAGTAATATAGATAAATATGAACAAATTGAGATAGATAGATAGATATGAAGATGGATAGTTTTGAATAGACTGAGCTGGGTCATTATTTTAATAGTCACTGGGTAGCAATTTTTAAGGCAGGAGACCGGGACGCATTTCCTCATAAATTACCAAAAACTTTAACATTTTTTCAGCTCAGTTAGCTTTGAACCATGTATCTTTGAGGCATAACATAGATTCTCAAAAAAACATATCTTGCATAATGAATGACCCCGTGTTTTGGAGGTGAGAAAATTTGTCTTAAAATGTCATTCCTGACAAATGGACTAACATTATAAGGAATCAAAAGACCTAAGGGTAATCTAATTTTGTCTGTAAAATGAGTTCTAGAGCATCCCTACTTCTAAAAATTGTTTTTATAAAAGCATTCTGACCCAAGGAATCCAAAAATGCTATAAAAAAAGGGTAATCTAATTTTGTCTGTAAAATGAGTTCTAGAGCATCCCTACTTCTAAAAATTGTTTTATAAAAGCATTCTGACCCAAGGAATCCAAAAATGCTATAAAAAAAGATTACAAAAATCACCATTTTTCTACCTAGGATTAAAAGGACTACAACTGGATGTTCTACAACTAAGATTACACCCTTTTCTACCAATGAATTTACCAATAAGTGTCCTAAATGCCTAAAATGGCAAAAAGAATCGTAATAACTTTTAACTAAATTAGTAAATGATCTCAACAATTGTAAAAAAACATACAGAAAAATATCAAGACAAATAAATGTTGGTTAAATCGAACTTAACAGACCTAAATTCAACCATCATATGTCACCCTGCTGAAAGAAAGAAAAAAATACCAAAAATCATGGAATTAACCGAATTTAATGAAATTTTCTCTGTTGATATATTAATGAATAAAATATATAATATACCAGTTATTTTATTTAAAAACTTTTACATTTTTTCAGTTCAGTTAACTTTGAACCATTTATCTTTGAGGATGTGTGTTACGCCTCAAAGATACGTGGTTCAAAGATAACTGACCTGAAAAAAATGTAAAAATTCACTGATTTTTTTTCTTTTTCTTTTCGGCGATGGTGGAATTTAGGTCCATTAAGTTTGATTTAACCAAAATGTTTATCACCTGAAAATATTTAAAGAACATACAAGTTGAACAATAAGAAAATGAAAATAAGGATAACAGTTAGAAAATGACAACAAATAAAAAATATTTAAAAAATTGTTTGTTTTTTTTTGTTTTTTACCTGATGAACATAAATAAATAATATTTCCAGAAATTTCTGGCATACTAAATAAAAAAAATCCAGTAACTACAAGAATATTCAACCAGGAAATAAAAAATAAATAAAAATGAAAATATTACAGAAAAATTATTCTATAAAAAAAAAAGAAAAAAGAAAATAAGACGTTAAATCAAACACTTAAGATAAAGATATTTTTTTTAAAACTCCTTGATTTCAAAGCTTCAGTAAATAAAAAATAAAAAATAGTTATTGAAAAATTATTTTTTAAAAAGTTTGGTTATTTCCTAGTTGAGTAACATGAGTGACCCAGAAAAAACAGAACCCAAATTATTTACTTATTTTCCCATTAAACTAACCCTAACCCTTGTTGGACTTAAACTTTTAACAGTTTTATTACAAAATTTGTGGGTTCTGTTTTTTCTGGGTCACCCTTTAATATCATGTTACTCAACTAGGGGGTGTAGGGTTAGGGGGGTTTAGGGTTAGTTTAATGGGAAAATAAATAATTTGGGTTCTGTTTTTTCTGGGTCACCATGTTACTCAACTAGGAAATAACCAAAAGTTTTTTAAGATTAAAAAGAAAAAGAGAAAAAAGAAAAATACTATGTCCCATAATAAATGGTACACTCGCATATAAAGTTAAATACGGTAAATGTACCAAGTATTACGGGACAGAGGTAGTAATTTTCTTTATTTCAAACACGTTAACTTCAGCAATGGGATAGATTAGGATACATTCAGTATCGAAGCTTGAAAAAGACCCAAGCATCTCTTCTTACAATAGGGGAGGGGAGAATATGGGCGTGGGGGGGGGGTGTAAACAAGGCTCAATAAGGTAGGTAGAGCTCTATGGGGAAGTTGGAGGGAGGGGGTCACCCATGCACCAACAAGGGAAGTAACTCTAGATTGCTAAGTTACAGCAGACAAGATTTCCTTCCCTTGAAAGACAACCAAAGTTTGCTTCTTTGTTTTTTCTTCCTTTTAATTGCCAAATCTTGGGGATAAAAGCCCTCACCTTTAAAGCAACCCATATTTAGGTTTTTTTTTTTTTAAAAGGTCCAACCAGAAATTTGGAAACCTTTTTCTGGCTGACTTCTGATTTGGGTCGGAAATTAAAACGGAAAGTTTTTTGGTGGTACCTAATGACAGTTTAACTACAGTCTATGAATTAACATTTTGCGAATTGGGTTACAGTTTTAGGGGATTAAGGTTTTTTAATTACGTATTGCTTAAAAAAAAAAAAACCAACAAAAAACCCAAATTACTATACATTTAATTAACTATTGAAATTAATTATTGAATCTATTATTGAGACAGTTGTTTGTGTTAGTATTGCAATGTATAATTTCAATTAAACTTAGTTTAAATAAATATTTTTCAACATTAAATTTATAGTAATTTGGGTGTTTTGTTGATTATTTTTTTAAAGCAATAACGTAATTAAAAACAACCTTAACCCCCTAAAACCGTAACCCAATTCGCAAAATGTTAATTCATAGACTGTAGTTAAACTGTCATTGGGTACCACCAAAAAACTTTCCGTTTTAACTTCCGACCTAAATCAGAAGTCAGCCCTTTTTCTTTCGTCAATATTCCCCATAGTTGAAAGAAAAAGAGGTGGGGTGGGGTGGGGATGTGAAGTGAGTGCCTAAGAATGGCAAAGGAGAGTGGGGAGCAAAAAAAAAAAAAATAGCAGGGCATTTGCATGAGGAATATAGAAATATGTAAGTGCAATTGACGAAACAGGAGAGGGAAGGAAAATAGTGTGATGGGTGGTAGAATTTGTGTATATCAGTGTGTGTGCATAAACGGATATATTGTTAAAACAACAACTCTTTTGCACAGTATAAGGGGACGGATTGGGGGCGTTTTATTTGACCAAAAACATCAAGGATTAGGAGACAGAGAATTGGTCAACAGTTTGCATATATATATATATATATATATATATATATATATATGAGGAAGAATGAATATAAAAAAAGAAAGAACAGAATGGATAATAAAAGATGAATTTAATCAATATCACTTACACATGTGTTTCGGTCAGTTCATCTCTGTGAAAATATTCCGCACATAGAGAAGATTCGACCTTCATCAGAGTGAAATTTTATTTCAAAATATTGATTAAATTCATCTTTTATTATCCATTCTGTTCTTTCTTTTCTTTATTCATTCTTCCTCATATTGTCGGATTCATTTCCAATTCCATTTTTACATATATATATATATATATATATATATATGTGAAGTGGACAAACAATCTGTTTGAGATGCCGATAGCCGACAATTTTTGGGGAGATTATGTGCTTAATTGAAATTATACCTAATTTGTAAATTAATTAGTTATAATTAAATGAATTAGGTGTGCATATCGATTTAAATGTAAGGCGTAAACAAACTAATTTACAAATTAGGTATGACTTCAATTAAGCACATAATCTCACATATATATATATATATATATATATACTCATGTAAAGGCCAACCCTTGATTTTATAACTACCCATTCACTTTTTAAGCCAAATCTTATATCTTAGTTTGTTTTGTTTTACAGCATATCAACCTCGGTGGTCATTTAATGCTGACAAAGTTTTGAAATAGATTTGTAACAATAGTTTGGTAAAAAACATGTACGTATACTGATTGAATAAAGAAGTAGACTGATTGAATAAAGAAGTAGACAATCAAAGGCTTCAAATCTGTCTACTGTGTGACCAGTGTGGAAGGCTATGTCTGAGCAAGGCTGGCCTGATCAGTCATCAAACTGTGCATCGGTGGGATGGACCAATAAAATACCCTGTGCTCGCTGGAATAACTTGTAAATGTGTGAAGATGTGTAAAACTTTGACAGGGCTAAAGAGCCACTTTCGCGCAGCTCACCGTTGTATTCTTTGAACTGTTGAACTTTTTTTATCAAGCAATGGCAATACTTGAACACGAGTTTGCTGCCATCATACATGGACCGGGCAAAACTCAGGAGAGCGTGTTGAAAACGTGAAACTCTGCCGGCCAATTCTGGTGATGGTGTGGATCTGTGAGGAGTGTGTCCAGGCCCTGTTGTCAAAGGCAGGCTTGGTCAATCACATGAGAGCTACCCGACTGCAACTGTTGTTTTTACAATGCAACACTCTGGTTTCCAGCATGATCCCCAACATGAGGACTTCTTATGTTCCTGCTGCATAAAAGTGTGCCGAACAGCTGGTGGTCTCAAGCTTCACATGAAAGTTCACAGTGATGCATATACAACACCTGTCGACTCAGTCAACACCGATCGTTATGTATGCCAGATATGTTCAAAGATATGCAAGACTTTGACAGGATTCAAAAGTCATGAACAAGCCCACAAACCTATTTACCCATAGACAAAATTTGACCAATACATGAGTGTATATATATATATATATATAATATATATATATATATATATATATATGTGCTTGTTGAAATTGTCTGCTAATAGGCAAGACTGTTTGGTGAAATGTGATCCGCAAACAGGAAGGGCAAAGGGGGGGTTAGAAATGTAACTGATGATTCGTTTGGGGGATTGGCAAACATATATCAGACATTTTTGAAGGATCTTGGTGAAAATGTCGTGGTGTATTGAATAATGTACTGAAGAGATTGCGGTGTGAAACATTTTATGGAATGCTTTGTCAAATCATTGCAATTGACAAATGTTTTATCGAAAATACATAGTAGAGCGGGGAGGAGGTCAAAGTTTATGTACTGGACATGTCTGCCAAAAAGGGGCTCCCCTTTAAAAAAAATTGCGATATTATAAAAAGTATCTGGTACTTCTAAAGGAGGCGTCTTCATTCCTGAAATGAGGTAACCAAGCGAGTACCCGGTACTATAAGTATTTTTGTAATTTAACAATTCTAGTTCTTTTATACAATAAACAAAATAAATAAAATTATTCTAATCAATCATTATTCTGATAACTCCATTTCAATCTATTAGATTTCCATATGTCACAGTTGCATGAGTTGTATATCTTTATTAGATTATAAAATGACTCGATTAGTTTAGTTAAAAGTTAAAGTTAATAGAAACAATGACATTGTGACATGATTTTTTAAAAAACTGAAAGAGTTTATTATATATTATTTTAATTTCTCTGAATGTTTGAGATGAGGTTTGAAGATTAGTATTATCTGCCTTATTCAAACTATTGTCCCCATCTGCATTGTTATTTGTACAACGTTTCGGCAGATATACCCTCCGGCCTTCTTCAGGTTCCTGAGTCCGAGAAGGTTCCCGAGTCCGAGAAGGTTCCCGAGTCCAAGAAGGTTCCCGAGTCCAAGAAGGTTCCCGAGTCCGACAAGAAATACCTGAAGAAGGCCGGAGGGTATATATCGGCTGACACGTTGTACAAATAACAATGAAGATGGGGACAATAGTCCGAATAACGCAGATAATACTAATATTATTTTAATTTATTATCTACATACATAAATGAATTATTTATATTATATCAACATTTTATTATAATGGGGATTATGTGTCTGTAACTAAAACTATGTCACTACCAAAGTCGTAATTCCATATATTATATAATAATCATTATTTAATCTTAATTAGCATCTTATTTATCAACAATGTCTCTATTACAGTCTAGCCGAGATAGAATTGCCTCAAAACAGCCCAAGTTATTAAGGTATTTGCCTCTCATCCCACTTATGAGGGTGTGACACAAGGACATTTTTGTGTGGGCCCATCCACAAGCCAAAGCTCATGAGTGGTAGGCAGAAAAAATGTGTTGATCCCGTCGGCATTCCCACTCAGGGGGGCGCCTCAGGCACTGGGCAATAAACCCAGCCCTGCCCCTTTAAATCGAGGGGGGCAGGTGTTGCCTGGGGGGATAGCCCCCTGGGATCAATACTGTTAATTTACATTAACAAATACAGGCCCCGATAAGCCCATGTTATTCATGTGTTTAAAATCCTGCAATGTGTGTTATGTATCATTAAGACATAAATTTCTATATAGTTTATGGTGTGAATAATTTGCATACTGGTTTTAACAAAACCGTGTTTAATAAATAATTACATTGTGTAATTGATTTCTAATATTATTGTTTTATTCTCAAACATATTAAAAGGAATCCTATGTATAATTCTATATTGAAATTAATAAAGTAAAAAGTAATCTTTTTTGTGTTCTTATTTAATTTCATTAGTCTTTCTAATTCAATATAATATTTAATTATATCAAAACTTAAATACGTATTTTCTTCTCAAATGTATTAAAAGCAATCGTATGAATAATTTTATATTGAAATCAATTAGAATGATGTAAAAATAAGTGTAATTTTTTTTGTGTTCTTATTTAATTTCATTAGTCTTTCTAATTCAATATAATATTTAATTATATCAAAACTTAAAGGGCGCATATTTTTGCTAGTCTAGATAATAAATGTTATGTGGTTATTTCCTATAAGTCTTACATAAACAAAGGGGAACCACTCTTGACTGATAAATTATTTATTTATTGATCTACTAGGAAAAAAGAAGACGGGGTTAGGATTTAAAGTTGGGTTTAGGGTTAGGGTTAGTTTAATGGGAAAATAAATAATTTATCAGTCAAGAGTGGTTCCCCTTTGTTTATGTTAGACTTATAGGAGATAACCTGTTATGCTTAAGTAATATCTACCAGGTACTTTTCACAATATAACAATTTTTTTATTAAGGAAAGTCCCCTTTTCAGCATACATGTCCGGTACTTGAACTCTGACCCCACTCCCTGAGTAGAGAAGAAAGTTTTGATCAGAAGGAGAAAAATAATAAAATAAAATAAAAAAATTAAAAAAAGAGAGAAATTGAACTCGTTCTTCGTTCTATCCCTTAAATACACACAAAAAGGAGAAATTGAATGAAAAATTTATTTAAGAAAAGAAAAAAAAAAAAAAAAAAAAAAAATTTTTTTTTTTTTTTAAATAAGCGAAAAAACAAATCCTCCAAATTGAAATGAAATCCGAAACTGGACATGACAAAAAGAACAGCATGCAGATAACCTAACAAAAATTGTAAAAAAAAGAAGAAAAAAAAAACCCACTGATGACAGAATAGGGGGAGTGAAAAAAAGGGGAAGTACCAGTAAAGATATATTTTTTTTTGGACCAAGTAACCAATAAGCACCCCAAATCACCAACTTAATGAAAGGTTCGTATTTTAACTCATCACCGATAAGTTTCGCTTTCAAATATTTGAAAATAAACGAACAGACGATTTTTGTAATTATATTGTATCTGATAAAAACAAATTTTACAAATTGTGTGATACTATTTCTGAACGACATCCTTTTATTTAAATAAGCATAAAAACATTTTGTAAATAAAAACTGTATTTTTATTTAAATAAACATATTTGCATTTCTCTTCTGATTAAGTAAAAACTATATTAGTATAAAAACGTCTTTCGTCTTTTTTTAAATCATCGTAAGTGTTGAAAAATATTCATAAATTTCTGATTAAAAAGTATTTATTTAAAAAAAGATTTTGCTATTGAATCTTAATTTGATTACGCGTACCAACCATCTATTTATTAATTTATTGTGAGTTCAATATTTCCATAAACTTCTGATTAAAATCATTTGTTTACAAAAATTTGAAAGCGGAAGTTACCGGTTATGAGTTAAAATATGAACCTTTCATTAAGTTGATGATTTGGGGTGCTTATTGGTTACTTGTTCTTGTTTTTTTGTTGTTGTTATTATTCTTATTATCAATATTATTGAAAGGATATGAAACATTCACTAGTTCCATAACAAAAAGAAAACAATTGAAAAACTTTTTAATATCCTTCAAAACAAACAAAAAAATTTTAAAAAATAAATGAGACAAAAAAAAAAAAGACACATCAATTACTATGAGCGAAAAGAAAATTCAATGAACACCTAACTTAATAGTGATGCTGATATCTTTTTAATTTAGTGCATCCTGAGACGCATGTATTTGATTTGAATGAGTCCCCGGGAAATTTGATGGGTCCCAACTAAAGTTTCTTAATAAATTGTAGAGTTTTTATCTATGAACAACTAAAGCTGTCTAACCCCTACTTTACACCCCATACAGTGTAATTCAATTCCAAGAAAATATTGAATTGTATTTACAGTTAGCTTGAAATACTATTTTACAGTGATGCTGGTAGCTTCTTTAATTTAGTGCATCCTGGGATGCATGTATTTGATTTGAATGAGTCCCCGGGAAATTTGATGGGTCCCAACTAAAGTTTCTTAATAAATTGTAGAGTTTTTATCTATAAACAACTAAAGCCATCTAACCTCTACCTTGTACTCCATAGTATATAATTCATTTCCAAGTAAATATTGAAATGTATTTACAGTAAACTGGAAATGGTGGGGAAGAAAATAAAACACTAGGACACGCAGATACAATTTTTCTGCGTCTTTTTTAATTTTTATGAGTCAGTGACACAGGATACATACCTATCAGTATCTTAATTAAAAAATTAAAAATTAAAAAAATATATACTTTTTTATTTTCCACATCATAGGTAGACAAGCTATTGGTCTATAATTGCTAGTCTTTTTTGATGAAATTTACGTTCTTATCGGATATTTTGTACATTCTTAAACATTTGATAATCCAAGTTTGTGGGACCATGTCATAGGCCTTTTTGTAGTCGGTCCATACCATTGCAATATTTTTGCACCTAGTTTCAAATTCCTTAAGGATGGCTTGATCTACGTAAAATAAGTCATGTGTTCCTCTTTTTCACCTATGGCATCCTTTTTGTTCATTTGGAAATAGTTGGCCCCATTCAAGTGAGAAATACATTTCTTGTTTTATTAGCGCAGTCAGTATTCTCCACATCTTGGGTAGACAAGTTATTGGTCTATAATTGCTAGGGATGGTTCCTTTTTTGTGGGTCTTTCTGGATTAGCTTGATATCCATTAAACCACAATAGGATGCTCTTTATTTACCGAATCCATTCACCACGGATAGGATGTGATACAAGATATGGGGTAGAGGAAGCTCTTTGCTCAAAGGCCATCTAGTACATTATTTTTAAAATCCAACCTCTCCTCATCGCAGCAGGGCTGTGTAAACTTGGTAGTGTCAGAGCCATGCTGTCAGGAAGTTAATTTCCTGGTAGGGTCACCCAGGGCGAACAGTAGTATTTGGGTCACAACCCAGCCAAAGGGGCTCTGGCAAAAATCCAAAGTATGTCTCCCTCATTGTCAGGAATCAATGGCTTTTGGCATACTTGTCACTGCGTTGAAGAATCTGCAGAAAACAAGGGCATCTCCTTCTTGATCGGGATATGAATGTGGGGTTTAGGGACCACTTATGAATTTAATATTCCCTCCATACTCCTTCCATCAATTCATTGGATGGAGCTGGCTCAACTGACCCACAGTGAATGCCGTAACAATAAGATATGGGGCATCTAGCAAGGGTCAAATCCTAGCAATGTGACCTGCAAGACTAGCTTATTAACTATTACACCATGATCGGATTGCAGCAAAAGGGTTAAATAAATGGATTCTGTGAAGATTTTCCAAGCCAAAAGTTTTAACATCCTATACTGCCTCATGGAGGCGCGTGGTCTAATGGGTAGAGTCATAGGAAATGGACTCGTTGACCTGAGTTCAATTCTTGAACGAAGCTGTTGGCATTTTCACATGGCGCTAATACCCTTGGGAAAGGTATGAATCCAATTCTCCCTCCAGCTATGGGTAAATAGCAGGGTAGACTGGACTCTTTAACCATGGCTAGGTAACCAGTCTAGGAGAAGGAAAACTCTGAATGCAAACCTGTTAAACTCCGCTTAAGAAATTGACCTTGTGTCGCTTCCTGCTCATGCGGAGGGGTTGGTAAATATATATACTGCCTCATTCCACCCGGCCATAAGTCACATTTGTTTTCCTAATCCGCCCCAAATGAGAGCCTTTGGTTAAATGTAATATTAAACATATTTAGCAGTCTTTGATTTAAGAGAAATAACAGATAACTTTAAATCAAAAGGCCATTTTTAGCCATTGTTTGATAAGTTCTTATAGGAAGGGGGCGCGGGACTTAAAAAAATTCTCAACAGAATTCTAAGAGTGAATTCTAAGAGTTCAAGCCAGAAAAGCTGCCATGGATAAATTGAAAGAAAATTTAATGGCCAGTTAAGTAAAGACACACCTACAATATATATAGATTACAAAGGTAGGTTTCTCTAAATTTTGAGATGAGGCTTGATAATCTGTATTACTAGGCCAAAACGTTGTACAGATAACAATAAAGATGAGGATAATAGTCCGAATAATCCAAGTAATACAAAAGGTAGGTTTGTATAAATGTCTAGACAGCTGTAAATGTGTGTGTATATGTGTGTGTGTGTGTATATATATATATATATATATATATATATATCCTTTTACCTTTTACTCACTTATATACCATTCTGTTTGATACTAATAAATTTATTCCGATGAAGTCTCTAAACTAATCGATGTAATATTAATTGAATTGAATTATTTGTGTTCGTTATTCACCTTTTCAATACATTTCCTCACATTCTGTCAGATTTTTCCTAATATGTTATTATATATATATATATATATATATATATATATATATATATATATAAACATGTGGAAAGATGGAAATAAATCCGACAATAAGAAGAAATTTGAAAAACGAAGTGTCCCAAAATAAGATGAATTTATTTATGCAAATAAGTCGATGCTTAAACGTTTCGGTTTATTTTAAACCTTCCTCAGGACTGATTATGGGATGAAGAAAGTTTTTTTTTTTTTTTATAACTCCTCTCATTATAAAACATCCATTAATTTACTTCATCCCATAATCAGTCCTGAGGAAGGTTTAAAAATAACCGAAACGTTTAAGCATCGACTTATTTGCATAAATAAATTCATCTTATTTTGGAAGACTTCGTTTTTCAAATTTCTTCATATTGTCGGATTTATTTTCATCCTTCCATATATATATATATATATATAATAACAGATTAGGAAAAATCTGACAGAATGTGAGAAAATGTATTGAAAAGGTGAATAACGAACACAAACAATTCAATTCAATTAATATTTCATCTATTGGTTTTAGAGACTTCATCAGAATGAATTTATTAGTATCAAACAGAATGGTATATAAGTGAGTAAAAGGTAAAAGGAGGAGGCAAGAAGAGAGACGGAGGAGGAAGAAGTAAGAGTTGTCTCAGATGTAGGTAGTACATTTTATCTTTTCCCTCATTTATATACCATTTTGTTCGAAACTAATAAATTCATTCTGATGAAGTCTCTGAAACCAACAGAGATGAAATACTAATTGAATTGTTTGTTATTCACCTTTACAATATATATATATATATATATATATGTTGGATGATTCATTATACTCTAATGTTTAAATTTAAAATCTTTTTATTTTACTTGTCTATTTATATTTTAATATACTACTCTGTTTTTTCTGTCATGTCACCTTTTTGTCTGTCTGGACACCCTAGAAATCAACTTTGAGATGTATCTCTTTTTTTCATTCACTTCCTGTTTCTATGGTTACAATCCCACAATGTTAAAAATATATATAATTTTTTTTATTATTTTTTATTTCTGTTTGAATTTATATATATTCAGCTCTTTGGGGTTTTTTGTGATATGCTTGTCCATAAGTGAATTGAGACCCATCTGATGAGGCGAAAATTTGGGGAGCCGGTTTAAATCAACTTAGATTTATATGGCCCCAATTTTCGTCGAAATAAATTTATTATGGGATTACTGTATTGAGTTCTTCCTTCCTTTATTGATATATATATATATATATATATATATATATATATATATATATATATATATGTGTGTGTGTGTGTGGTGTGTGTGTGTGTGTATGTTATGGTGATATAACCTATGTACATAAATGGAATGCGCTGACGACTACTATAAGTAGCAGGGACAATTGTGGCTTGAGACGAAGCAACGCAAGTCAGCTCGCAACTTTATGGTCGGACGCAATCTCCACTTTCTTTTCTGTAATTTCTACTCCTCAAATACATTTGTATCCACATTTCTAGTCTTATTTTTTACCCTTAAAAACCCCACAACAAATATATATATATATATATATATATATATATATATATAATCCAAAAGTCCAGAGAAGAAATCTTCCTTACGACACAAGAGTTTTATTTAAAAGACCTGTCGCAGTTTGAGAGCTCAATGTGTGCTCTTAATGTTAGAGTCACAGAGCAAATATATAAGTAAAGAAATAACAAAAGACTTAGAGATTAAGCATTATAGTCTAAGCTCCCTGAAATAGACTATAATGCTCAATCTCTAAGTCTTTTGTTATTTCTTTACTTTTATATATATATATATATATATGATTGAAAATAGATTAAAAAAAACAAATGATAATAGTATTACACTGACAGATATCTGTTTCGACCTTTTATAAAAACGGTCTTCTTCAAGAGCAACTATATTGATGAAAGAAAGAAGGAGGAATAGTTAACAGTTTGGAACGAGAGGTTCAAATAACGCTCACTTTCTGGGCCACGATGTCTTTCAAAATTTTTATTTTTATTTTTTCAAATATAAATTTTGAAAGACACTCTGGCTCAGAATGTGAGCGTTATTTGAACCCCTACTTCCTTGACATACTCGTCCTTCAGGGCCGGGGGTCCAGTGTGTTTGGCCACTGGATCAGGGTAAAGTACAAATAATAGCGTCGATCCCAGGGGGCTATCCCCCCAGGCAATACCTGCCCCCTTGATTTAAAGGGGCAGGGCTGGGTTTATTGCCCAGCGCCTGAGGGCGCCCCCCTTGAGGGGAAATGCAGAAGGGATCGACACAATCTTTGTTCTTTCCCACCCATGAGCTTCGGCTTGTGGGTGGGCCCACATTAAAACGAGGCCTTGTGCCCAGTCCATACAAGTGGGGTATGAGACAAATAATCCCTCATTCCAAATGGTTAACTATTCCTCCTTTCTTTCTTTCATCAATATAGTTGCTCTTGAAGAAGACCGTTTTTATAAAAGGTCGAAACAGATATCTGTCAGTGTAATACTATTATCATTTGTTTTTCCTATCTATTTTCAATCATACTGTTGGATTTATTTCCATTTATCATATACTCATATATATATATATATATATATATATATATATATATATATATATATTTCCATATATCAAACTGATGGAAAAGACATGAAGTCATTTTCTCCTTCAGCAGCATGAAATAGTAGGGCAGACTGGGTTCTCTAGCCTTGGTAGGACAACCAGTCTAGGAGAAGAACAACTATCAATTTGAACTCCTACGCTTTCTAGCATATATATGATAAAAAGAGTCGGGGGTTTGCCATAAGGGCAATAGGGTTGGGACAATCATATAGGTGCTAGGGCTTGACATGAAACTCCAGAATTGAAGTCATACCCAGGACACTAAAACCATCAGACACCGCCTTCTAGCATATATAGGATAAAAAGGGTTGGGGGTTAGGACAATGATCCAATGGCGTGGGGGACGAAGATAATAACTAGAAAAATACTTGCGTGATTTTTGTTTTTTCGTAATAAATCAGAAAAAATAATTGCATTAAATTGTATGTGTAATACGAAAAGCCTTCTTTTTTGTTTTTGTTTTGTTTGTCAAGTGTTCAGATCATTGAATATAAAAAAAGAAATTTTTAAAAAAAAGAAAGAAAAGAAACAGTAACTTGCAACATTCCGACCAAACACAGCCGGGAGAAGGAAAAAAAAAAAGAAAAAAAAATATTTTTTAAATAAAAAAATCATCAGCATTATCCGCCAGAAAATTATTACAACTATATAAAAAAAAAAAATTAAAAAAAAAAAAAAGAAGACAACAACATTATTCAGCAAAGTACACCTGTCACACACCATCGCACTCTCCGTCACACTCACACAGCCAAAACAGACAAGGCCTACACGTCAAAATGACCCATGTAGATGACATTGAGCCAAGAGACAGACAAGACACAACATAAAAGAAAACGTCCCCTCTCACCTCATTATTCACTCGGTTATATTGGGTGCCGCGAGCGACCTTTTACTCCGATAAAGAATCAAGATTGTGGATTATTTCGGTTCCTTCCGCCTATCTGGCTATACTCTGTCCGCTTGGACTTCTCATTGCCTCTTGGCCGCCACTTCCCTTGTGCGGATTCAACCTTTATAAGTTCAAAATATAACACATTGTATGTACTTGGCTATCTCAAATAGCTTGGGGGGTTGGTAGTGTCTGCTTTTTCTTTCATTGATAACTACACATTGGCTTTATATAACTGCCGAATATATTACCACAGAGGAAGAGGTTACAGCATGGTTCTTTTTTTTTTTTTCTTCTTTTTTTTGGGGTGAAAGGTAAGTATATGAACGAGTACTATTTGGATTTGACCAGAACAGCTAACAAGGACTGTCGACAGATACAGTACAAGTCCATATACATTTTGGGGGGCAGGGATGGAAGGTAAGTATATGAACAAGCACTGTCCGGATTTTTACCAGAACAGCTGAGAAGAACTGTTGACAGATACAGTACAAGTCCATATACATTTTGGGGGGCAGGGGATGGAAGGTAAGTATATGAACAAGCACTGTCCGGATCTTGACCAGAACAGCTGAGAAGAACTGTTGACAGATACAGTACAAGTCCATATACATTTTGGGGAGGAGGGGGAGAATGGTAAGTATATGAGTGAGCACTGTCTGGAACTTGGCCAGAACAGCTAACAAGAACTGTCCAGAGATACAGTCCATATACATTTTGGGGAGGAGGAAAGATAAGTATATGAATAAGCACTGTCTGGAACTTGGACAGAACAGCAAGCAAGACTAAGAAGAACTGTCGAGAAACACAGTACAAGTCCATATACTTTTATTTATTTTTTCTTTCTGGATAGTTAAGGTAGGTATATGAACGAGCACTGCCTCAATTGTGGCCAGAAAAGAGAACCAGGCTAGCGAGAATTGTTGAAGGCACAGTACAAATCCATATACTTTTATTTATTTTTTCTTTCTGGATAGTTAAGGTAGGTATATGAACGAGCACTGCCTCAATTGTGGCCAGAAAAGGGAACCCGGCTAGCGAGAATTGTTGAAGGCACAGTACAAATCCATATACTTTTTTCTTTTTTTTGATATTTAAGGTAGGTATATGAACAGTCTGGAATTTGGCCAGACAGCTAAGAGGTACAGTACAAGTCCATATACATTTTGAAGGGGGGAAGGGAAGATAGATATATGAACAAGCACTGTCTCAACTCTGGCCAGAAAAGAAAGCCAGACTAACGAGACCTGTTGAGAAGCACAATACAAATCCATATACCGTTTTCTTTTTTGGATACTTAAGGTAGGTATATGAACAAGCACTGTCTCAACTCTGGCCAGAAAAGAAAGCCAGACTAACGAGACCTGTTGAAAAGCACAATACAAATCCATATACCGTTTTCTTTTTTGGATACTTAAGGTAGGTATATGAACAAGCACTGTCTCAACTTTGGCCAGAAAAGAAAGCCAGAATAACGAGAGCTGTTGAGAGGTACAATACAAGTCCATATACTTTTTTAGGGGAGGATATATATATATGAACAAGCACTGTGGGCAACCTGCACAGAATATAGAGCAGGGCTAACAAGAATTGTTGAGAGGCACAGTACTAGTTCATATACTTTTTTTGTGTCTTTTTTGTTTGTTTTGTTTTGATTTTTTTTCTAAATATAACCACGGCTGCTCTAACCTGTGTTGACTTATTAAATGTATTTGTCAATTTACAAAAATCAACATTAAAGATAAACCATTTTTAAGCTTTTTGACAGAAACAAAAAAAAAGATGAAAAAAAAAAAAAAAATAGAGACAACACAATATAAAACTTACCGATGATTTAACACAAGGAAATGAAAAAAAAATATATCGATGAAAAAAAGCAAACCCGAGACTCCAGACGTCAACAAAGAATTTTTTAAAAATAAAACCAAATAATAATAATCAAGTAAATCGAGAATGACTACATAAAAAAAATTATTAACTAGGTTAGCTAATCCGCATTAGAGCTGACGACAGAGCCAACCGCTACTCCAGACAAACGTAGAGATCAGCACCTTGTATATGCCCGCCAGACACCAGGAAATCATATGTCGACACTGAGGAGCAGCCAAAGAATAGGAATTAGGAAATTTATATATATATATATATATATATATAATACGACGGTGAGTCAAAAGCAATGCTATTTTGTTTAAGACAGATATAATTACCAACACAGGAACATGTATCATAAATCAAAATGAAGCTGGATCACATCCCTACTTCTCCACATTGCTATTGAGAGAAAGGGTGACAATGTTCCACCTTCGAATGAAAGCATATATCCCTCCCCAGTAAAATTCTGTTGACTGTTCTTTGAGCCACTTCTTCACTACACCAGATTTAGCGCCTTCAGATGAACTTCACTTTGGCCCCATAAAAAGGGCTTGAGAAGCAAACATCATTCCAGTGACAACAAAGTGAAATCTGTAGTGAAGAAGTGGCTCAAAGAACAGTTAACAGAATTTTATGGGGCAGGGATACATGCTCTCATTTGAATGTGGAACATTGCTATTGAGAGAAACGGTGACTATGTGGAGAAGTAGGGATGTGATCCAAAGAGGACCTGCTTTATTTTGATGTAGGATACATGTTCCTGTATTGGTAATTATACCCATTCTAAACAAAATAAAATTACTTTTTGACTTTCACTCGTGTGTATATATATATATATATATATATATATATATGTGTAATATAGTAAAAAATTGAAAAAACACAAGTTCATAAAACGAGTGATGTTTATTTCGCCAACGCTGCAGTGTTTCGATCTGTTTCAATAGATCTTCATCATGGCTTTTGTTAATTAGAGGAAAAATAAATTTATCAGAGAAAATAAGAACATTTTTTAAATATATCGACCGACAAAACGAAAGACTCTCACAGTCTTCTTATTCTCTGTGATAAATTTATTTTTCCTCAAATTAACAAAAGCCCTGATGAAGATCAATTGAAATAGATCAAAACACTGCAACATTGGCAAAATAAACATCACTTGTTTTATGAACTTGTGTTTTTTCAATTTTTTTACTATATTACATACCATTTACTCTTCACATATATATATATATATATATATATATATATATATATATAAAAATAAAAATTTAGAAGAAGAAAAAAAACTAAAAAAGAACATGCCAACGTTTGACTCGGGGGGTACACACAAAAAATGTGTGAAGTATGAAAAACAAAAGGAAATGGCTGTTTTGTACGAAAGAAAGATAGTAATGATAGAAGAGAATTGTATTTTTTTTTGTTTTGTATTTTTTTTTAAAAGCCCCACTCGGGGGAGTTAGAGGCATGTGGGTGGGGTGGGGGTAAGTATCCTGCATGAAGTGTTGATTCACAGTATGAGGGTCCTGTCTTTGACAGGGTGCGGTGGTGCCTGGACAATTTTGGGTGTGGAGGTTTTATTGCTTTTGGTTTAGAAAAAGGAGATGGTTATTGAGATTGCCAAGGGTTGGAGGGGGAAAAAAACAATTTCACACAGGTAAGATCTAAATGCCTTACAGCATTTATGGGATTTTGGTTAAGGAAACTAAATCGACACATATTCACGAAATAAGAATGTTAGTAGAGGAAAGAGATTAAAAAGAAAAGAAAAGAAAAAGAGAGAAAAAGAAAGAGAGAGAGAAAGAGAAGAAAGAAAGACAGAGAGAAAAAAAGAAAGACAGAGAGAAAAAGAAAGAAAAAGAGAAACGAAAGAGAAAGAAGAGAGAAAAAGGAAAGAGAAAAAGAAAGAGAAAAAGAAAAGTGAAAAAGAGAGAAAAAGCGAAAAAAGAGAAAGAACGAAAAGGACAGAAAAAGAAGAGAAAGAAAAAAGAAAAAGAAAGAGAAAGAAAAAAAGAGAAAGAAAAAGGGAGAAAGAAAAAGGAGGAAAGAAAGAGAAAAAGAAGAGACAGAGAAAAAGAAAGAAAAGAGAAAAAGAAAGAAAAGAGAAAAAAAAAAAGATTGACAGTTTTGCTAAAATATTGTACACATAGTATGAACGCCAGTTAATCATGAAAAAAGAGTTCACAAAATAATAATATATTATATATATATAATAAGTTAGTCCTTGTGTTAGTATTGGAGAGAATGAGATAAAGTGCTCGATTACTTTTTTAAGAGCTGTTATTTATTTTAGCGTACCAATGCATTTAAGGTGCAATTGTTATTGGTTTCTTAGGCAGCATACTGCTACTACGCTCATCACGACAACGCGCG
The DNA here is from genome assembly GCA_023376005.1 of Doryteuthis pealeii. Classification (NCBI taxonomy): domain Eukaryota; kingdom Metazoa; phylum Mollusca; class Cephalopoda; order Myopsida; family Loliginidae; genus Doryteuthis; species Doryteuthis pealeii. The sequence continues at coordinate 31,799,140 of CM042181.1, forward strand.
TTCTGAAGAAACTACTCGGATTCTAAATATTTCTTCATAGGCATGTTGTCGTGATGAAGGGTAAGTAGCAAAGCATGGCCTAGAAACCAAGGTAACAATTGCATCTTAAATGTACTGTTAACACTAATAATAGATAAATAACATACTAATATCACTATATATATAGTATATATATATATAATATTAGTAAGGAAAAAGTTAAGCGATCTACCATGGTTCAATACCAAATTGAAATTTCATTCAGGACCGCTACCCTACGCTCTAACTATATGTCGGTGTAAATAAGGAATTACCATTCAACCATAGTTACACGCGTAAGGTGAGGTCCGTGATGAGACTCATTGAGATTGAAACCATGGCTAGACCCTTAACTGCTGCTTCCACTTTTACTATACTCAATATTCATATATAATTTTTACATCGTATACAGTAAAGTCATAGCCAACACAATTTTAAATGAATTTTATCCAGACGGGATATAACTCTTTCTTCTCTTTCTAATATATATATACTTACTATATAGTAATATATATATGAACTGAGGTTTCACATATAAAGCTTTGTTGATCACACTGTATTATTAACAAGCTTCTCATAATCATCATGAAAGATTAAATAATAAATAAATACCTCAAGTTATTTCCCTTGAAACACCAATTTACAAGGAGTATGAATAACAATTAAATACATGTGGTGGAGTTGGATTCTCACTGGACTGTCCTACATTAATGTCATAGAAATTTCACAAGGAATAACCCCAGGTTAAAAGCGCCGGGTATAAGGATAAACTTGAAGCCATTTTGTTCCAAGCATTGCGTATCAATTGGGGAACGAAAAAATAGCAATTTAATTTCAAAGAAATCTAGTTTGATGATAGGACACATGGCGTAACAGCTAAAGACATTGGGTTAATACAGTTCTAAAATGACAATCCTCTGGAGGTTTGCATGTTCAATCCTGCTTAGCAGGCAAAAATTAACATAGAATATTCTAAACATAGCTTAACAATTGTACCCTAGTTAAGTGGTTCGTGGGATATAAATTATCCCAAGGATTTAAATTAAAGAGTCGATCGGTTCTGAAGTTGCTTTGTAAAATCACTAATGGTTACTCACCATCACCAGTGCAGTGTGGTTTGTGTAATATAATTTTAAGTATTTTATCTAAATCTCATTAATAATAGGAGATTCGCTTCGCGTTTTTTGTCTGTAACAAAAATTACATCACGCTTATGTCACATAGTCACGCAAAATCATCATAACATAGAATAAATAACTCAAAATTTGAACATGCAAACATTAGACAGTCACTCATTCTTTTTTTAAACATGTTCTTTAATAAATACATGGACTGAAATTATATACTATATATAGTTTTGATTTTATTTATCATAGTCTTAAAGTTTAACATTTCAAATTGTTATATTTTTTAATCCTTTAATGAATTGATGAATTTCTACTTACTATAGGTACAAAACTCGCATGCATTGAATTTTTTACTCCACCCCTCAGGCTAACTGTTTCAAAATCTATTTTTACTTGCCCGGAGTGTTTTTATTTGTACTAGGTAATACTAATTTTCCAAATGATATTGAACCCATTAGATTTTATACATTACTACTCCAGGTCAGAGTGGACCTGGACGTATGGTAGAAGGTGTGATCCACACCCCAAAATCTCATAACATGGTTAGTTGTTTGTTGTTTGGTTTGGATTTTACGCATCTACCCATCAGGAATTGATTTTATGCCAAAGATATTTGGTTTTATTCATCTTAGTTGGGGTATTTAAAATTCTGTTTAACTCATTCTTTTTTAAAGCCTTCATTTCATTGATACTATTTAGAACCTAATCGTTGGTACCCTAACAGGTACTACTAATCCAGGTCAGGATGGACCTGGGAGTATGGCAATGAAGGGGCGTACTCCACACAAGCATTCACAATTTATCATTGAATACAATGGGAAGGACAGCCGTCCTATGTCATCATTCTGCATCAAACTTTGTGGATCGCAGCGGTTTGATGAGTCATTTGAAGGGCTCATGAGAGAAAGGTTCTTGGTGGTAGGGTTTATAGGATTGTTGAGGGACACCAGTTGAAAAAAAATTTTTTTTTTTTTTAAAAGTATCTTAGAATTAAATGAAATATTATTTCGCTTTTTTTAACAACACATATTAGATAACAAAACTTTTTAAATAATACTTATACAATAAATACATTTTAAAAATATATTTCTATATTATAATATGACTATATATTTAAAAATTATATATATATATATATAAAATATATATAAATACATTAAAATCTCTTTTTTAAATTTGATGTCGGGCCAACACAGTGACTCAGCTGAAAAAAAAAAAAAAAGTAAATAAATAAAAACATTCCAAAAACCACTGAAATTATAGCCAGTAATCCCCAAAAGCTAGGCTACAGCCACCCTTGGAAGGGGGAGGGGAGCGTCAGTTTAAAATATAGGGGATGGGGTTAAGGGGGGAGCAACGAAGGGAAAGGAAAGCTGCTTGCAGTGGTGGCAAGCTATTATCAAGAAGCAACATTTTTATCATTGTCTCGTTTACAAAATAGAATTAATGACTACACATAGTTTAGGTGTCTGTTTGCTTTCGTATTTGGGCATATCAACCTCACTGCGGCGTTTATTTAATGCCGGCAAAAGTTTTCAAGATTTGCTTAGCATTAGTTTGGAAAAAAGTTTTTAAAACTCAATTTTTATTTTTTGTAAACCAAAATTTTTCTATTTAACTCAGCAAATCGGCGACACTAACAAAGTCACTACCACTCCAGGTGAGAGTGGAGCTGCCGAGCCCAAATGGTGAATGACAGGTGATGTTCCACATTCCCAGACCTGGAACCACACTCAGGAAATGAAGACACTCAGCACTGCACTTCTAGCACATATGATAAAAGGGTTTGGGTGTATTTGCCATAGAAGCAATAGGAGTTAGGACAGATAGTTATAGGTGTTAGGGCTGACATGACCAAGTGATTGATCGGAGGGGGCCTCTCGACTGCCCGATTAGCCTAAGTAAGTGCAAAAGTGGGGTGTTACATGTCATGCGACTACTCATCCACCAGGATGATATTTCCACACATATCATGGGTCACGGTGCGCAAGGCCCATATTAATGTGGGGGACACCCGCAATCGCAAGCTCATAGGGAGTGGGTTGGCAAAAAATATTATTGCTTCATTGCATTTCCCTCAAAGGGAGGTTGCCTGGTATGTATGTAATGTATGTGTGTGTGTGTATAAACTATATATTCAGTATATATATATTTATCATACACACAGGACACAATATGCATGATGTGTACTATATATATATATAATTATATATATATACACACAGGCACATATGCATGTGTGTATTATATTATTTATAATATCATATATATTTGAGCACAAAGTTTTAGGTGTTTAACAATGAAATTAGAATTCAAGACTTGAAGGTGGGGAGGGTAGGGAAATAGATTTTCGAGAAGTTTACAAACAACAGCTGTATATTTATTGTAATCACGGTGTGGGAGGGGGATTCACACTACAAATATGTGCCCCAGTGAGAGAGACAAAGGGGGTGGTAGCCTAAAATTGTTTGGGAACCACTGCTTACCTAACCCCACAGTCAAGAAAAAGAAAAAAGAAAAAAAGAAAAAAAGTTCCTTAACCTTTCACTACCAATTTTTTGTTATTTTGTCTTTGCTTTTTTTTTTTTTTCTGCTTTTTTTTTTTCGCAAAAGTTTGTATATTCAAAATTCTGGTTTGAGACCAATTTTAGGGTTAGCATGAAAATAGAATTCTGCCTGCACTGAGACAATTGTACTGTCCCAGTGTGGACGGTAGGCGGGTAGTGAAAAGGCTTAATCAAACCTGAGGAAAAAAAAAAAAATATTTTTTATCTTGAGAAAAAAAATAAAATTAGTAAAACACTATAATCCAAGGAATTATCCTTACAAAATTACAATTACTGGACTGTTCATCATTCTACAAAATTAATTTATCAACTAACGACTTAAAAAATCTATGGGATAATAATAATATTAAATAATAAAGTTTTTTGTATCTATAACACATTCCAAAATATACATAAATATTGTGATCCTTTTATAAAAGAAAATGAAAAAAATAAAAATATTGAGCATTTAAAACTGTTATCCTAAAATACAATTACTGGATTTATTATCATAAAATTTATTTTATCACTAATGACTTCAAATCCTATGCTGATAATTATCATATCTAATTAATAAAGTTATTGTATCTATAACACATCCAAAAATGATCACATTAATGTATGACGTTTTTATAAAAAAAAAAATTTTTGAAAAATTAAAAAAAAAAAACAATACTGAGCATTTTAAACTGTTATCCTAAAATACAATTACTGCGATTTCAATAATCTATAATCATTATCAACTAACATTTTAAAATCTATGCTGATAATAATAATAATAAAGTTTTGTATCTATAACACAGCCAAAATGTCATAATTTACAGCTGTGGACTTTTATAAAAAAAAAATTTTTTCTTTTTTAAATAATAAGCATTTTTAAACTGTTATCCTAAAAAACAATTACTGGATTTTTAATTATCTATGAAATTAATTATCGAACTAGCAATCTTAAATCTAACTTGTGATAATTAATAATATAAAGTTTTGTATCTATAACACATTCCAAATGTCAATTACGTGCGACTTTTATAAAAAAAATATTGGCATTAAACGTTATCCTAAAATACAATTACTGGATCTTCAATTGTTTTATAAGAATTAACTTACAACTAACAACTTAACAATCTATGGATAATGATAATAATAATTAATTTTTGTATCTATAACACACCAGAAGTCACAGTACAGTGTGACTTTATTTAAAAAAAAAAAAAAAAAAAAAAAACACTACTAGGCATTTAACTGTCCAACTTAGAAAATAAAGTAAATTTATACTAATTTATATAGTATATTTTCATATTTTTGTTAAATTTGATTAAACATTCTTTTTTGAGTTTTTCCTTCAATTTCTATTAAATCTTTTCTATAAATTTAAAATTAGAACCAGCAAGTTTCCTTATTGAAATATTTTTGATTTTCAAAATTACTTAAACTAGCATAATTTTTAGTAGTTCTGTTTCTTACAAAATTAAACTTTTTCTCGGTTTTTTTTTTTAGCTAAAAACAAGCTTGTTGAGACCATTTTTTGTCATTTTTGTCAACCTTACCAAATTTTATCTTATTTATCAACTATTCTAAAAATTGTAAGATTTTGTACTTTTCGGAAGGGAAAAAACCATTTTGTTCTATCTATATAAAAGGATTTTAGTCTTTGTTCTGCTTGTTTTCGGTAACTGCAGTTTCTGATTAGGCTGAATTTATAAAATCACTAATTTCACTGCGCTAATTTTTATTTCGGAAGCTAAGTTGTCTTTTTATGTTAATTTATCATTTAAAATTAATTAATTATGAACCAAGAACCTATGTGCGAAAGTAATTATACTCTTTTTGTGATTTTTCTTAAACATATGTAAAAATTCATTTGAGCCGATCTTTTACATCCGACAAAACTGAATGAAATCGCTTTGGGACTGTGGTGGACTAGATGCTGACGGATATCAAACATTAAAGCCTACCAAAGGTAGCTCTTAGCAATTTATTTTTTGATAATTCTATTATTTAAGAATTTCATAACTTTTTACAAATTTGTTCTGTTTTTTTTGCATTATGTAAATTCCTCAAATATATTAAGGATCTGTTAGATTTGCGTCATTTTTTTTCCTTTTGTCTTTGCACACAGTTCTATTGAATACAAATCATTTTTTAAAAACAGACCCAGAATATGGTTACACTAACAGGTATAACCTTACACGGTCAAAGTGGATTTATACTGAGTTATATAGTTTCAGAGTATTCCTATTAATACAAATAATTGGCTGTACACCAGTTTATATGGTGCGTTTCAAGCTATTCCTATATAATACAATAATTTCATAACACAGTATATAGTTTCAAGTTATTCCTAATATACAAATAATTTGGACACAGTTATATGCGTTTCAAGTGATTCCCTATATAATTCAAATAATTTGAACCAGTTGCATTGGTTTTCAAGTATTTCTATCTAATACAAATAACTTGGAAACTGTCATATCGGTTTCTAGCAAGGCTTTTTTTTTACTTTTGGTGGTTTTAGTCAAATTATTACACAACACATGGACAAATTTTAGTCCAAATAGATTTTTTTGTTATTTTTGTAAAAAATATTGCTTTAATAATCAGTCAAATTATACGAAAAAATTTCGGACAAAATGATTTTGGCCTTTTAACATTTTTTTTTTGCCGGATCTGTAGTCTAGTCTATTATACACACATAGACAAAATAGTTTGTTGTTTTTTTTTTTTATTTTGGATTAGAACAAATTTTAGTCAAATTCGTGTTTTTGTTTTTTTTAATTATCAGTTAAAACTACACAAAACATAGGGGATTAATTTAGTCAAAATTTGTATTTTTGTTTATTTTTCTATAAAAATTTGTAGCATTTTAGTCCAAAATACACAAGATAGAACAATTTAGTCGACTAATAGGTATTTTTGTTATTTTTTTATTTAAATTATTTTTGCAATTATAGAAAATACACAACATAAAGACAAATTTAGTCACACAAGGTATTTTTGTTATTTCTTTATAAAAATTGTGATTTTAGTCAAAATACACAACATAGGGACAAATTTAGTTAAAATTAGGGTATTTTTGTTATTTAAAAAAAAATCTTTTTGCAATTTTAGTCGAATACACAACAAGCGGGACAAATTTAGTCAAAATAAGGATATTGTTTTTAAATTTCCTTACAAGTCAAAAACACAGTTACCTCAAATTACTTTTTTTTCCCATTCTTGCACATAATTATTAAGCTAAGACAAAAAGAAACACACAAATAAAATTTAAGATTTTTAGATACTGGAAAGTCGTTGCATTCCATATTATATTTAGGAGGGGTCACTTCATCCTGCGTTCTGACTGAAATTTATTAAAACTATATTTCATAACTTGTCTTAAGAAATGTTACATTCATACATTCAATAACAATAAACTCATACCCCACCCACCACAAAGATCCAATACTTCCTTCAACAAAAAATATTGGGAGGGGTTATAAACTATTCTGCTTGGTAAGTTGAATACGGCAGGTTAAATATTGGCCCTTTTATGATTCTAGTTAGTCTTGCGGATTGACGAGATAGGTTATATTAGTTAACTTAATTTAATTTACTAGTAGGAACCTGTGGACTATAGAGCTATTGCAGAATACATTCAATATATAAATGGCTTAATAAAAATCTTGACTAGCAAGACCTGTGGAATATACACAGTATGAATTTAATTATTTTATATGTTTATCTTTAAGAGCTATTGCAAAAATACATTCAAATATATAAAAAGATATTAATCATCTTTATACTAGCAGGAACCTGTGGATTATTTTACCACAGATAATTTAATCTATTATAGCTAGAATGTTTACTCTTAAGAGCTATTGCCAAATTATTCAATATATAAAAATATAAAAAATCTCGACCTAGCAAGACCTGTGGAGTATACCACAGCCTTATAATTTGATTATCTATTTTGTATAGTTTATTAAGAGCTCATTGCTAAATACTCATCATAATATAAAAAAGTATTAAAAAAATCTTGACAAGCAAGACTTGGGCATATACCACAGTAATAACTGTTACGCATTATATCATTGATTAGTACTTACGAAGAGCTAATTGCAAAATACTCATCATATATAAAAAGTATAATCATTACTAGCAGGATCCTGTGTGATTATGATACACAGTATAATATGGTCAAACTATTTATGTTCTGAAGTATTTACTTACACTCTTCAAAATCCTATACCAACACTCAATTCCACCCGGCCGGAAAGTCACCATTCATTTGTCCTGAATGGGCACCAAACGATTAGCCTTTTTTAAAATCACAATCATTAAAACATACCTTTAGTAAGTTCTTTATCTCCTAAGGAGAAAATAACAGGTAACTTTTAAATTGATAAAGTGTTCTATTTTTTTGCATTTTTGGCGAAGATCCTTATCGGAATGGACCTCTGAACTTACAGAACATTCTCCACTAAGCAATGTTAAGAGGAAGCATATTGTCCATCCCAAATACTCAATAGCTAAATAAAAGTTATGAAATAATCTTGCTACAGCAAGAGACTAGCATGATAGCAATGTATACCACAGTATGATATATTTAATTATTCATTAGTTTGTAATGTTTACTTAAGAACTATTGCTAAATATATCTAGAATTTGAAGATAGAGTCTCTCTCTCACTCTAGTTTTCGGTATCTCCTTTTTATCTTTTCATTAATCATGTGAAACATGCATTTACGTTGATGGCTTCCAGTATGTCACCCCCTCTCTACCTTTCCCCTACCCTCTTTGTTCTTTATATATATATTTCAGTGTAGCATGTCTCTTTTCTTTCCCTTTCTTTCTTTATCATTGAAAAACTGCTATTGATCCCTAATTTATTTTATTATTTAATTTTCAGAAAAAAAGAATAAAAGATAGAAAAAAACAAAGAGAAAAAAAGAAAAAGAAAATAATTTTTGTCAACTAAGTTGAAATATCTGCAAGGATATATATATTTCCTGAGTTGTGTAGATAATACACCTGTCCTAAACAGGTAATATGAACGTCATTCTGTAAAGTTAAAAGCTAACCAAGTGAGCATGAACACATTTGGGGCGGATGCTAGTAGAATTTTACCTGCAACAATAGTACGTAGCTGCTGGGTGGTGTAAGTGACTGGGTCTGTTGTAGAGGCATCCGGTTTGCACGGTTGCTGGCTGTTGGGGTTGCTGCTGCCTGCTGCTGTGCCTGTTGCTGCGCCTGCTGCTGACTGATGTCGAAACTGTAACGGAAAGATCAAGAAACGTCTCGTTCAAGAAAGTACCAAAAGTGATATTTGAATTATAAGCAAGTAAAGTCGTCAGGTTGCCTAAAGTCGGTTTCAGCCATACAGTGAGGGAGTCTATCCCCTTTTTACAAGTGCCCTAGACCACAAATCGAATAAAAAATCACACTAAAATTTGTGAGGAGCAAAAAATGGACATAGACTGCCAATTTTTTGGAACTGAATGCAAGCTCAATTTTGGGGGGATGTCGTTAACGTCTTACATAATCAACACCTGCGACAAAATTTTAGAAAATAATTTGAAGGGGGTGGGTTGACAATTTTTACTTTTTCTGGCATGATTTAGACATGGAATTTAGCAAGTCAGTATCAGTCCATAAGCAAGGGAAGTCTATTCCCTTTTCACAAGCACTGACCAAAGAGATGTGTTCTTAGTGCTGAGGCGGACCCACACACTACCATTCAGCTCCTCACTTTACTGCACAGATTCCCTGTGCTTTACATCATATGCTGATTGACACAGGGCTGGTATCGAAACGGAACTTGAGGTATCCCAGCTGCGACACTTCTTCTGACTCAGCATAACCATGCTGCAAAAATTGCCCTTTTTTTTTTTCTTTTTTATGTTTTCTTCACTTTCACCATTATTAGAGAATTATTCTCAGGCACACAACATTACTATGGGTCACTTCTGAATTGATTTAATAGTAATTCAATGTCCAAATTATCCAGGCCCATGTCACTCACCCACCTTCAATTTTTCTGTAAATGTTTGTCTCAGGTGTGGATCACTGTAATAAAGTTAAAGTTAGACCAATCCCCAAATTTCTCATGCTTCCAATTCCCAAAACTCTTAATGTTATTAATGATTCTTTATTTGCAAAATTTTAATGATTGTAACTTCATGTCTGAGCAAAACTCAAACTATCTTTTGGTACAAATAATATTCAATATAAGTGATATAATAATAGATAATTATATATATATATATATATATATATATATATATAAATGTCATAGATGCAGTGCCACATCAGGATTTTGATCTTGCTAGGTTTGGTTTGGTTTTGTTTTACGGCCATATCAACCTCAGTGGGTATTTAATGCCGAAAAGTTTTGAAAAAAAATCAATTCTTAATGGATAATACAATTTGTTTATCAACATGTTTTTCTATTTAACCCATTAGATGGGACCCAACAGGTACTACCACTCCTGGTCAGAGTGGACCAGGGAGCAATGGGATAAATGGGTTGCTCACATTCCCCAAACCTCCAGAACTGGAACCTCACCATCAGATAGAGTTTAATGTCATTCCCAGGACATGTAGACCCTCAGTCACCGCCTTCTAGCACCCATATGATTAAAAGGCAGTAGGGTTGGAGAAAATCATATAGATGCTAGGGTTAGACATGAACGACTGATTGATCAGAGGGGCCCTCTCGTCCACCGACCGTCTAGCCCAAGATAGGGCCAAAGTGGAGTATTGCAAGTCATGAACAGCTCATTTCACCTGGGTTCTATCCTTAAGCATCACAGGTCGCCGCAAACAGCCCTCTTGCAGAGGTGCATCGGTGCATTCTAACGCCCAGCGAACGGGCAGGTTCTTGCTAGGAAAAAATCAGAAATCATCAATACTTAAAATTGGTTGACTAAGACTTTTTGATAGCATTTTTGGATTCCTTGCGGTAAAATGCTTTTATAAACCAATTTTTAGGAGTAGGGAATCTCTAGAACTCATTTTACAGACAAAAATAGATTACAAAAAAGTCACCATTTTTTGTGAACAGCATTAAATTTGGGAGAGCTAAAAATCAACATAACTCAGCCAATTTTTGGAATTGAAGCCCAAATTTGGGTGTCAATCGTAACATAATCCACACCAGGACAAAATTTCAGAAAAATTGAAGGGCAGGGTGACATGGCCTGGATGATTTGACATGGAATTACCTATATACATTATACTTACTAAGAAAAAAACTACTCATGGTTAAATCAAACTTAACGGACCTAAATTCCACCAACGTATGTCACTCTGCCAAAAGAAAAAAAAAAAACAAAAAGCAGGGATTTAACTGAATTTATTGAAATTTTCAGTGTTGATATATTAATGAATAAAGATATAATGCATCAATTATTTTATTTAAAAACTTTCACATTTTTCTTTAGGTCAGTTAACTTGAACCACATATATTTGAGGCATAACACAGATTCTCAAAGATATGTTGTTCAAAGTTAACTGACCTGAAAAAAAGTTTTAATTAAAATAACTGGTACATTATATCTTTTATTCATTAATATATCAACAGTAAAAATTCCATTAAATTTCGTTAATTCCCCGATTTTTGTTTTTTGCTCTTTCGGACGGTGTGACATACAATGTGGAATTTAGGACTTTTAAGTTCGATTTAACCCATTCCATAGCTGGCATCAAAAAGAGAAAATCAATTTTAGTTATTGATTCAACGTTTCAGAACAGAAGTGTTAGGGGAGATAACTCTCCCTAACGGGAGGTTGACACTGGTTTGCGCAGTTGCAAATCGGGACAGTAAGTGAAAAACATGGCTACCTGATGAACCATTGCATGGTCTGTATTGTCAGTCGGTGAGAAAAATAAAAACCAATATTGTTATATGTTAAACATATTTAACTGTTTTTGTTGATATTTTGTTATTCCTAAATCTTGGGATATAATAAGAAAAATTTTTTTTTTAGTTAAAAAAAAAAAAAAAAAAAAAAAAACTTTAAACATTTCTGCAGAAAAAATTCCTAAAAAGAAAAATCAAAATTAACCATATTAGCCGAAAACCTGACCTATGGTGAGGATTTCAAAGTAGTGTGCCTGAAGAGGATGTATGAGTTAATAAATGTCACTGAGTGGTTAATACTGTTTTTTAAAGTCTTATTTTATATACATTTTCACACTAAAATAATTTAGTTTTGTCTGTTTATCTGAAATGTTAAATGTGGATTAGATAAGAAAAAAACAAAGAAAAAAACAAGTGTATTAATTACAGAGGAATGTTTTAATATAGACAATATTTAAATATATATGTATGTATTATTATATATTATATTATTATATATATATATATATATTATATTATATATATGGAGATGTATGGATCTAATGGTTAGAGTCAATGGAAATGGAACTCACTCGACCTGATTCAATTCCTTGGTACGAAAGCTGTTTTGCATTTCACATGGTGCTAATACCCTTGGAAAGGTATGAATTCAATTCTCCCTTCAGCTATGGGTAAATAGCAGGGTAGATAGACTGAGCTCTTTAGCCAATGGTTAGGTAATCAGTCTAGGAGAAGGAAAACTCTGAATTCAAAACCTGTTAACTCTGCTTAAGAAATTGACATTGTGTCGCATCCTGCTTGCGTGCGGAGGATATATATATATATATATATATATATATATATATGTAGTGATGCTGATAGCTTTTTGATTTAGTGCATCTAGGATGCACATATTTGTTTGAACAATCCCCAGGAAAATTTGATGGGTCCAACTAAAATTTATTAATAATTGTAGGGTTTTTATTTATGATTGGCAAACAACTAAAGGCGTCTAACTCTTACCTTGTAACCTATCCTGTGTAATTCATTTCTAAAAACTATTGAAATGTATATTACAGTAAGCTTGAAATGGTGAGGGAAGAAAAAAAGAAAAAAACTGGATATGATTTTACTGGTCCTTTTAGATTTTATGCGTCAGGGACGCAGGACGCATACCCATAGCATCTGTTATGTATACATGTAATGTGAGTAGATGTCTATGTATACATATATGTATATGTATGTTTCGGTGTATATATATATATATATATAATATATATATATATATATATATATATAAATGTGTGTGTGTGTGCATATATATACACTACTACTACCATTGTTTGAACCTACTACCAATTCCTACTACCTCCCACTACCAATTCTTACTACCACCCCACTACCAATTCCTTCGTTACTGCTCATTGTTTTTAAAAAACAAGAAACCTGAAACATCCCATCAGTTTCATACCTGAAGATGGCAGATGGACATGCTGAAAGCGCTCGTAATGAAACCTATGGTGGATTGCTACACTAGTTCCACCCTGACATTAAAAGATGGCCAGAAAATTAGAAAGGATCGAACAAAAACTCGTCCGACACGATTCATCCGTACAGTTTAACGAAACTATAATATATATATATATATATATATATATATATATATATATTGTAATACAGATACAAGTGATAACCACCTATCGAGTTTCACCATAAGGATCTTCATGGTTCAAATCCACTGGATTAATCAAGATATTGATTAATTGCAGTTGATTACACGCGTATGTATATATATTATAATATATATATAATATATATTAAGGTCTAATGACAAAATATTCCTATCTAATTGTTATTGTTGTGGCACCCTTTCGCTCCATTAAGGACAATGGTGTAGTGTCCAAAAATAAATAAATAATAAAATAAAAAATTATGCATCTACACATGTGCGCCCGTGCAGGCCTATCTGTGATGACAGTCTTTGGTGCACCGAATGCACACAAACTGTGTTTCTGGGGCTGCTGTTTCTCTCCCTTTTTCTGTTCTCTTTGCTGTGGAGGCTACTCTCCTCTTCACCTCACTCCTCTTCGTGCCTTGCTTAACAGTAAGGGCGCAGCCACTCAATTTTCCACATCTACCTCCCGCGTATTTTGTGTCAATGTGGCATATCCTGCAGACTTTTTTAAAGCGTAAGCATAGTCTACACCTACCGATCGGAGTCTTTACTAATTCCCATACAAAAGTCTTTTGGGGGTGCGGCCATTTTCCATCCTCCTGACATGACCAAGCCAGCGAAGGCACCTCTCGCAGAGGATAGAGAACATGCTATTCATATTGTTTTACATTAATGGTGCAATCAACACATCTGTGTTGGGCTCTTTATCCCGCCTAACGGATGTGCAGACTAAGTTGTAGACACCTGAGGTGGAAATTGTTTAGTTTCCTTTCATTGCTGTATTTATGTTGTCCACACTTCGCTACTTAAGAGAGTGATGATAATGCAGCCATTTGTAGATGCGCACTTAGGTTTTCTAGTGAGGGTGGCATATTATTCCAGACTCTCTGGCTCAGTTGGCAATAACTGCTGCTGCTTTCACTATTCTGCTTTTGACTATCAGAATCCTGGAGACTGAGTTGGCGATGTGGACCAGGTACTTGAAACTTCCACGGCTTCCAGGTTGCACTCGTCAAATTGATGTTTGAGAAGTGTCTTACTTTTTGTCCATGATTTTGTCTTACTTAGACTTATGGAAAATTTGCTGAAGAAATTGACCTTGTGTCACATCCTACTCATGGGGAAGGGGTTGTAAAAACAAAGATGCACATTGAGCTTTTTAGTTTGACAAGACAACCAATCTAGGAGAAGAAAAAATTCTGAATTAAAAAAAAAAAGTATTCTGCATAAAAATGACCTTGTGTCTACACATAGTGGACAAGCTGTTTGCATTTCACATAGCGCTAATATTCTAAGGAAAATATAAATCCAAATATTCTCATTCAGCTAGATAAAATAGTAGGGCAAACTAGGCTCTTTAACCTTAGTTTGGCAACCAGTCTAGGAGAAGGAACTCTGATTCAAATCTGTGTGTCACATTCTGCTCAGGGTGAAAGGATTAGATAAATACAAAGTTTCAAGTATTTCTTTCTAATTTATATAAGATTTATCTATTATATATATATTAATAATGGAGATTCCTTCCGGTTTCGTCTGTAACAAAAAACTGCATCACTGCTTACGTCACATTACCCAAACGTCATAACATAGAATAAATAAACTCAAATGTGAGCATGCAACGTTAGACAATTCCTCATTGTTTCAATAAATAGATGCTCGGCTTATATATTTTATATATAGATTGTTTTATTCTAATATAATATTTAAAATTATCGGAACTGTTTCCATTTCAAATTGTCTTTCTTTCTTTCTTTTTTTTTTTTGGGGGGGGGGGGCACAGAAAGCAAGCCTCCCATAGTGGCAAGTTTCCATCATCATCCTGTCAGGTATAGGGCAATAAACCCAGCTCTTACCCCTTTTAAGTGAAGAGGATGGATTTTAATTTTACGGCAAGTCAACCTCTGTTGGGTTATTTTATGCTAAGACATTTGTTTTATTTCATTCTTCTTGATGGGCAATCCACAATTATTTCAAACTTGATTTTTAAAATCATTTTTCTATTTACCCCATAGATAGGACCCTAACAGGTTTGGTTTTTTTACGGCATATCAACCTCAGTGGGTCATTTAATGCTGATTAAGTTTTGAAATAAAGTCATTCTTAATGGATACTCAATTTTTTTTATAAACACATTTTCTATTTAACTCATAGATGAGACCCTAGCAGGTACTATCACTCCGGGTCAGAGTGGACCTGGGAGTAATGGTGATGAAGGTGTACTCCAGAGGTTCCATTAATGGAACTTGGAGTTTAACATCATACCCAGGACACATAAGACCCTCAGCCTTTGCCTCTCTAGCACATATATGATAAAGAGTTTGGGGCTTGTTATAAGGACCATAGGATTGGGACAATTATATAGGTGCTAGGGCTTGATGTAACCAGCTGATTGATCAGAGAGGCCGCTCCAACTGTCCGTCTAGGCCAAGTAAGGGTCAGAGTGGAGTGTTTGTCATGGATGCTCAGCCACCTGGGTTCTATTCTTAAGTATCACAGGTCGCACCCATCCACAGGTGGCCCCATTCGGAGGGTCTTACCACTCTACAGAGATGCAGTCGGTGCATTCTAACACCCCAGCCGACAGTTACCCTGTGGTAAGGCCCCCCGGAATCCTGTTTTTCCCCCTCAACCTGACACAGAGAGCTACCGTGCCAGGTAAATATAGTAGTAATTATAAAGAAAGAAAAGAAAAAAATAAACATTTTTCCAAGTAATCAATATTGTTAGATATTTTGGTAATCTAAACATTAGCTACTTAAATGAGATTAACCTCCCCTTTTTTTTTCACTTTGAGGAAGACGTGTTTGTTTTTGTAAAAACACGGAATTTCGACAAATTGGGTTATACCTATACTTTTCTAATATACAGGTACTCTCATAGAATATTAACATCTTTTTTTTTTTTAATCACCTGTAGGAGATTCTAAGCATATGTTGACAGGGATGGTGAACCATTGGAGACTGTTTGAAAATATATTAACAGTATTCCTATAAGGGTGTTAACATTTTTAAATCAGTTTTTAAAAAAAAGATGTTAATATTCTATGAGAGTACCTGTATATTAGAAAGTATAGTATACCAATTTGTCGAACAAATCTGTGTTTTTACAAAACAAAACACACGGCTTCCTCCAAGTGAAAAAAAAAAAGTGGAGGTTACTATCATTTAAGTAGCTAATGTTCAAGATTACCGATATTTCAATGTTTATCTTCATCATCATCAGAGACAGATTTAATATCTTTATGAAGAAATGATAAACTCAATTGTATACAGTAGACTGAAAATGAATTAAAACACACCACACACCACACACACCACACACACACACACCACACACACACACACACACAAAAAAAAAAAAGAAAAGTGCACAGTGATGATTATTGAGTATTGAAATAATTAAATTAAATCAAATTAAATAATGATTTATCAGCATTCTGTTTCAAAAACATTTTTATGTTACAGGTATTACCACTCCATTGGTTTCCATCTATGGGTTAAATAGATTTTTTAAAAAATGAGTTTAAAAATTGAATACCCAAAATGATTGTATAAAACAAAAGTGTCTTTGGCATAAAATAACCCAAGGGTTGACATGTCATAAAAACTAAACCATTCTGTTCATATCCATCTATATTAATCTGGTCATATCTATCTACCTATCTCGGTCTTATCATCATCATCACCAGTGGCTTCGGCCTTGGATCTTACAGCTAACGTCATTGATCCCAGGGGGCCGTCTCCGAGGCAACACTGCCCCTTTGATTTAAAGGGTTAGGCCAGGTTATTACCGGAGCCTGAGGCACCCCCTCAAGGGCAATTGCCGATGAGATCAACACATTTTTTGCACCGCTACCCATGAGTCTTGGCTTGTGGGTGGTCCCACATTAATAGGGCCTTGTGACTGATCCTTACACGAGGTGTACGTGGTAAATATCGCACAGTGGTATTGTGAACAGGGAAGACCTGCTACTTAGCAACAGCTCATCCTCCATATAAACCCGCCCTGGCTACCTAGTTCATTGTTTCAAATGGAGAGGACACCACTCCGGGTCAGGGTGGATCTGAGAAAGAAATAAGGCGTACTCCACACTCCCCAAGTTTCAAATTGGAACTGTTATGTTTTTAACATACAGATGAAATTATATGGAGGATAGGAATGATAATGCAAGATCAGGTTGTTATAAAATTAACAAAGGATTTATTAAAACACCAGAGTAGAAAATGCTTCTACTCTCAAGCGAGCTTTAACCTGAACCTGAGGTTCCAAATATACAAATCTAACAAAACGCGTTTGACAAAGCAAAGGGAAGCAACTCTATTTTTGTTTTAAGTCTATTTTGTTAGGTGTTCCAAATTGAAACTTCACCATTAGATACAGTTTACGGTATACCTAGGACACTAAATGTTCAACAGTGATTCTAACACATATATGATAAAGAGGGAGCTGCCATAAGGGCAATATATAATCATATGATAAAATGTGATCCATTGGTTCACTCATTCAGCTCTGGGTAGATAATTGAGATTAGGGAAAAGTGAGTTTTCAAAGTGAAATATTTATTTTTAAATAAATACGGCCAGACAAAACATTAAAATCATTTTGTAAGCTTTCTAAGAAAGGGAATGTTTGACCTAATTTAAGCTAGGTGCTCTGCGAAATCTAACATAGAAATATCTCAAATTCTCCCGTTTCTCTCTCTTCTCTCTTCTCTCTCTCTCTCCCAGAGAAACTAATATCATATAACAAGGGGTAATCAAGAGATACATAGAGGGAAGAAAATGATAGGCAGAAAGTAAAGTAAATAAGAGATTGGTCAGTTTTTGACTTAATTGCAAATTACGACTAATTAGAATAAATTAATACAGATTTTTTTCAAACATAATTCAATCCTAAAAGTAAGGAATAATTTAGTATAATTTTCGTGTAATTAAACTAAACATTAAAAAAAGCCTTTAGGATACAAATGTTGATTCACTCAGCTTTAGTATAATAATAGATAGGTGCTAAGGCTTTGTGTGACTAGCCAACTGATTGGAAAAGGTCTCTCCAAACACCTGTCTAGCCTAATTAAGGGCCAAAGTGGATTCTTGCACATGTGTGTATATAACACATACCATTTGCAGTGTTTATGTTTTATATTTAGTTCTCCTCAGCTATGGGTAAATAGTAGAGCATACTGAGCTCTTTAGTCTTGGCTGGGCAACCAGCCTAGGAAAAGGAAAACTAAATTCGAACCAGTTTTATTATTCTTGAAAATTGACTGTGTCACATCCTGCTCATGGTAGGGGGTGGGATAATCAGCAAATCCTTCAAGCAAAAAACTATCTTAGAAAAATCTTTATGTGGTAGTAATTATTTAAGGGGATATTAGGCTTGATTTCTTTGTTTAATGGTATATCAACCTTTGTAGGTTATTTAATGCCTAAGACATATGTAGAAGAATAGTAGTAGTACCTTTAACCCATAGCAACCATGTAGTTAAGATCATATCTTACCACTATCTCAGGTCTCGTCATATCTATCTATCTATCTATCTCAGTCTGTTCATATCTATCTATCTATCTATCAATCTCAGTCTGTTCATATCTATCTATCTATCTATCTATCTATTCAGTCTGATATCTATCTATCTATCTATCTATCTATCTATCTATCTATCTATCTATCTATCTCAGTCTCGTTCTATCTATCTTACTCATATTATCTATCTATCTATCTATCTTCAGTCTGCTTCATATCTATCTATCTATCTATCTATCTATCTATCTTCCTATTTTCCAGTTTTTTTCTTTTTTTTCATTTATTGTTATTATTGTCTGTCTGTCTCTATCTAATCTATCTATCTAGTCGTGTTCAATATCTATCTCATCTAATCTATCTATCTCAGTCTGTCAAATATAAATATATATATATATATATATATATAAATATCATATATAATACTATCTCAGTCTGTTTTACCATTAATATACAAATAATCAATATCTATATATCTAATCCGTACATGTAAAAAAAAATATAACTATCTATCTCAGTGTGTTCATATTATCTATCTCAGTCTGTTCATATCTATCTATCGTATCTATCGTATCATCTCAGTCTGTTCATATCATATTCTATCTATCTATCTTATCTATCTCAGTCTGTTCATATCCTATCTATCTATCTATCTATCTATCTCAGTCTGTTCATATTCTATCTATCTATCTATCTATTCTCAGTCTGTCTATCCTACTCTCATCATCTATCTTATCTATCTATCTCAGTCTGTTCATATCTATCTATCTCTCAGTCTGTATCTATCTATCTATCTATCTCAGTCTGTTCGTATCTATCTATCTCAGTGTGTTCATATCTATCTATCTCAGTCTGTTCATATCTATCTATCTCAGTCTGTTCATATCTATCTATCTCAGTCTGTTCATTATCTATCTATCTCAGGTCTGTTCATATCTTCTATCATCTATCTATCTCAGTCTGTATCTATCTCAGTCTGTCTTCTATCTATCTATCTATCTATCTCAGTCTGTTCATCTATCTATCTATCTATCTATCTCAGTCTGTCTTCATCTATCTATCTATCTATCTATCTCAGTCTGTATCTATCTATCTATCTATCTATCTCAGTCTGTTCATCTATCTATCTATCTATCTATCTCAGTCTGTTCATATCTATCTATCATCTATCTCAGTCTGTCATATCTATCTATCTATCTCAGTCTGTTCATTATCTATCTATCTATCTCAGTCTGTTCATATCGTATCTATCTATCTCAGTCTGTTCATATCTATCCTATCTATCTCAGTCTGTTCATATCTATCTATCTATCTCAGTCTGTTCATATCTATCTATCTATCTCAGTCTGTCTATATCTATCTATCTATCTCAGTCTGTTCATATCTATCTATCTATCTCAGTCTGTTCATATCATCTAATCTATCTATCTATCTATCTATCTCAGTCTGTTCATATCTATCTATCTATCTATCTATCTCAGTCTGTTCATATCTATCTATCTATCTCAGTCTGTTCATATCTATCTATCTACCTCAGTTTGTTCATATCTATCTATCTAACTCAGTTTGTTCATATTTATCTATCTATCACCTCAATCTGTTCATATCTATCTAACTCAGTCTGTTCATATTTATCTATCTATCTATCTACCTCAGTCTGTTCATATTTATCTATCTATCAAATAGTTGTTATTTATGCAGCTAGGGACCTTAACAGTTACTACCACTCCAGGTCAGGGTGGACTATGGGTCCAAATATAAAGACTGCTTTTTCCAAATAAGTGTATCTGTTAAGTTATATATTTAAAGATGTCATACACAAAATATGAGATTGAAACATATGAATGCCAAAAAAATCACACTTTTAATTTTAGCTTTTAAATCTGAAAAAAAAAAAAAAAATTCATACCTTTCTACAGGTTATATTGCAAGAAAAAAAAGTATGAAAAAACAGAATGAATAAAAAAAAAAAAAAGTTTGAAAAAAAAATATATGTAACAAAAAGTATGAAAAAAAAATGTAAAAAAGTATGTTGAAGAAAAAAGTATGAAAAAAAGAATTTTTAAAAATATGTAAAAATAAGTATGAAAAAACTAAAAGTATGAAAAAACATATGGAAAAAAAAAATATGAAGAAAAAAAAATATGGAAAAAAAAGTATGAAAAAAAAGTATGAAAAAAAATATGGAAAAAAAATATGGAAAAAAAAGTATGAAAATAAAATATATATATATAAAAAAGTATGAACAAAAAAATATAAAAAAAAGTATGAACAAAAAATATAAAATATGAAAAAAAGTATTTAAAAAATGCATGAAAAAAGATGAAAGAAAGTATGGAAAAAATATGGAAAAAAAAAAAGGATGAAAATTTTTTTTTAAATGTATGAAAAAAAATATATAAAAAAAATATGAAAAAAAATATATAAAAAGTATGAAAAAAAAATATATAAAAAAATATGAAAAAAAAATGCATGAAAAATGATGTATGAAAGAAAAGTAAGAAATTTTTTTTTTTTTTTTAAATATGAAAAAAAAGATATGGGAAAAAAGTATTAAAAAAGAAGTATGAAAAAAATGTAAGATATAGTTATTTACTAAGCTTAGCTTAGATGTGGCACAATGCCAGAAGTATGGGGCGCTTAGTGAGAATCGAACTCACAACCAATGGTCCGCTAATCTAGCTCGCTAACCATTGCATTACATGCGGTGCCCAAATGCAAGATATATACATATACAAATGGGCTTAAAAGTTCATATGATGACTTTTTTTACCAATAGGATCCAAACACTGCAACACCAATGGAAGAAGTGTGTGAACTGCAAGGAGGACTATGTTGAAAAATAAACCTCATTCATGAGAAGTATATTGGCTTAGACAGGTTAAATCGAACTTAACAGACCTAAATTCCACTATTGTATGTCACCCCACCGAAAGAAAAAAAATTCCAAAAATCAGAGCATTAACCGAATTTAATGAAATGTTCAGTGTTGATATATTAATGAATAAAATATATAATACACTAGTTATTTTATTTAAAAACATATTTTTTCAGGTCAGTTAACTTTGAACACATATCTTTGAGGCATAACACAGATTCTCAAATATACATGGAAAAATGTATAAGTTTTTAATTAAAATAACTAGTGCATTATATCTTTTATTCATTAATATATCAACACTGAAAATTTCATTAAATTCCCTGATTTTTAGTATTTTTTTCTTTCGGTAGGGTGACATATGATGGTGGAATTTAGGTCTGTTAAGTTTGATTTAACCGGTCAGTCTATGAACTTTTCAGCCAACCCTCATATATGCACACTTATATTTTTAAAATAATCTACTGAGATGAATTAAACATTCGACTGGTCAAACATAATCTGAGTAAGAGTTTTGGTTTGGTTTCTTTGTTTAATGGCATATCAACCTTCTTGGATTATTTAATGCCAAAGTCATCCTTTTAGTAGAAGAACAGTAGTGGTACTATTTAAACCACAGCTTGGCAGATAAAGATGTCCATACCTTTCCCAAGGGTATTAGTCTGGTGAGAAAGGATATCAACCTTCAATACCAGGGGTCATAAATTAAAACTCTTAAAAAAATTTTGTAAAGCAAATGCAAGACAAAATTATTTTAGTAACAGTGGTGAATACATGGAATAAACTACCATCATCAATAGTGAATGCCCCATCTCTAAACTCCTTTAAGGCAATGTTAGATAATCTGTGGAAAGATTATAAATATTCTGTGGAATTAAGATGAATGTTTATAAGGAACAGCTGACAGGTCTCATACCTAATATACTAGCAGAAAGGTTATTATTATTATTACTATTATTATAAGTTAATTAATGCCAAAGCCATTTAAGGCAATGTTAGATAATCTGTGGAAAGATTATAAATATTCTGTGGAATTAAGATGAATGTTTATAAAAAACAGCTGACAGGTCTCAGACATAATATACTAGCAGAAAGGTTATTATTATTATTACTATTATCATTATTACTATTAATGCCAAATCCATCCTCGTAGAAGAACAATAGTGGTACCATAGTTGAGGGGTTTAACCAAAAGCAAGGTCAGGTAGACAAGGGAGTTTATTTTTGCTGAAATCGCACACCACACCTACAATCAGATCCCCACTTAACTGCAAAGATCAGATTATCCTTCGGCCTTCTTCAGGTGTTTCTCAGGAGCCTTCAATGTCATAATTGGGAGTGTCCAGTTGGACACATGGTGCAATGGATATAAGAGTTCAGTTAATACAGTTCTAAGTAACAACAATCTGTAGGTTGCAAACGATAATAAAATAGCTTAACACTTGTACTTGTTCATGGTTAATGTTTGGTTTGGTTTATTTTACGGCATATCAACCTTAGTGGGTCATTTAATGCCGATAAAGTTTTGAAATAAATTCATTCTTAATGGATACTCAATTTTTTTTATAAATACATTTTTCTATTTAACCCATAGATGGGACCCTAACAGTTACTACCACTCTGTAGTGGACCAGGGAGCAATGGTGATGAAGTGGTGCTCCACACTCCCCAAAACTGGAACCTCACCATCAGATAGAGTTTAATGTCATTCCCAGGACATGTAGATCCTCAGTCACCGCCTTCTAGCACCCATATGATAAAAAGTGGAGGTGCGTAGTCTAATGGTTAGAGTCGTAGGAAATGGACTCATCGACCAGAGTTCAATTCCTCGACGAAGCTGTTTGCATTTCACATGATGCTAATACCCTTGGGAAAGGTATGAATCCAATTCTCCCTCCAGCTATGGGTAAATAGCAGGGCAGACTGTGCTCTTTAACCATGGCTAGGTAACCAGTCTAGGAGAAGGAAAACTCTGAATTCAAACCTGTTAAACTCCGCTTAAGAAATTGACCTTGTGTCGCATCCTGCTCGTACTGAGGGGTTGGTAAATATATATATATATATATATATATATGATAAAAAGGATTGGCATTTGCCATTAGGGCAATAGGGTTAGGAAAATCAAGTAGGTGTTAAGGCTTGACATGATTAGCCGATTGATCGGAGGGGGCCTCTTCAACTGCCTGTCAAGCCTAAGTAAGGGTTTAAGTGGAGTGTTGCATGTGGATGTGGGGTTTCCGCCATGTTGGTTTGGACAGTACGGACATGCGTCAACACAGTTGAACTAGTTACCACGTGCGTCAGTACAGTTGGGCTAGTTACCACGTGCGTCAGTACAGTTGGGCTAGTTAAGTCATTTTTAAGGTAGAAGCATTAGTCAAAGGATTCTTTTTCCTCTATTTTGCAACTTTCTTATTCATGTTTCCTAAATGTGTCCATACTATGTTTATTGTAAACAACTTCAACTTAGAGATACTTTTATATCTTTTAATCAATCAATTCTTTAATTGCTTTTTATTCAGAGATGTTAAGAAACAATCTAGTTGGTTGTTGTTAAAGATAGCTTTTTTTTTTAGTTTGAAGATAAACCAAGCACTGACCTGAAAATAAGTTTCTTTTATAAAAGTTATTGAAATTTTTTTCTCTATAGTTTATTGTTTTTATGTAGTGTTTTTTGCGCACTGTTTTTATATTTATATTTAACATCATTCAAGTCACCTGTATAAAAGCAGATGAAATGAAAAAAAAAAAAATCTCAGAGAAACTGCTAATAGGTTTTATAATTTTTAATGAGATTAGAGTATAGTATAAGTTTTTGGTTTTTTTTTAATAGTACTAGCAAATATATGCACCCTCCGGGTGCAAGTATTTAGGTTTTAAGGTAATAAAATATTGTATTAAATTAGAAAGCCTAATGAAACTAAATAAGAATACAGATAAAAAGATTTGAAACAGAGGGAGTATAATAAAAGATTTGAAACAGAGGGAGTATAATAAAAAATGGAACAACTGAAACTTACTCTTCCATCACTCTCGTCTTTCATTGTTATTTTTTTCCAATTTAAGTATTTAGTTAAAAGAGGAAGTAAAGAATAAAATGACAGTTATTTTATCTTGTTAATGGATTTCATTTAAGATTCACTGAAGAGATTTTTGCTTATATTCATTAAAATAAAACCAAACAGTTAGAAATCAATAATACTAAGCACATATTTATTAAATTCGATTTTTAAATATTAATATGCAAATTAGCCTTCCCGTTCACTCTGTAAACCGCTATTTTGTTGTATATATAAATATAATTGCATGTTGTCAGTATGTAGACATAGTTAACAGTATTAATAATGTAAGACAATTTTATTAATAATTGAGGTTTAGATAAAAATAAAATCATGGAGAATGTGATGTCAATAACTAAGAGAATTGTGACTTGAGTAGGAATATAGTTTCGGTTACAGACAGAAAAACACACAATCTCCATTATAATAAGATATCCAATATCTTTGGTTTTCTATGCATTTTATAATTTTTATTGTAAGTTTTTCTGAGTTAAAAATGACACACTGTCTTTTATAAAACACATTTTCTATTTAACCCATAGATGGGTCCCTAAAAAACCTTGTTAATTTTCCAACAACCTGGTCTTGCATTATCATTCTAGTCTTCTGTACTTTTATCTGCATGTTAACATATGGAGGCGCGTGGGCTAGTGGTTAGAGACGTGGAAAATGGACTCATCGATTCGAGTTCAATTCCTAGACGAAGCTGTTGGCATTTCACATAGCACTAATACCTTCGGGAAAGGTATGAATCCATATATTCTCCCTCCAGCTAAGGGTTAAATAGTAGGGTAGACTGGGCTCTTCAGCCTAGGATAGGTAACCAGTCTAGGAGAGGGATAACTCTGAATTCAAAAATTCCTGAGGTCGGTCGTTGATTGGGTTTGTGGCAACCCTTGATGCACCAATTCTTTCCTATCAACTATGCGAAAAAGTGTGGATGGTCCAACACAAGCCTTTACCACTATAAACAAATCAATGTGTGGACATTCATTGTATGAACACTCATACGTCGAAATCGACGGGAAAGTCCATCAACATAACATAACAGATTGTTCTCATTCCATTAACCATGACTGAGTATGTGTTAAGCTATTTTAAGTATTCTGTTATTATCACCTATAGTCAGGATTGAACTTGCAATCAACACAAGAAAGTTTTGAGTTCGACAAGAAAAATCTGGAAAAGGCCAGAGAGTTACATCTTATATATAACGATGAAGATGAAGATAACTGTCTGAAAAATTTAAAGACAAATTATCAAGCCTCATCTCAAAAATTCAGACAAAAAATGATCAATTAAAAAAGAGAGAAAGTTAGTCAAAAACAATCAGTCCTAGCTATTTGAATCGAGGAATAAATACAAGGGGAATAAATCTTCCAGTACAGAAATACAAGGGGAACAACTCTTCCAGTACAGTGATCAAGTTCTAGTCTGGCTCCACTCCAGATCAGTGGGGCATATGGACTTCCTCAGTATGACAAGATAAATATTTAGCATATTTGACAGCATATAGGACGCATTTCTTTCTCCAAAATTTTGGCTCAAAAAATTGCCCTGGGTCTTATACATCGTAGGTTAAGTTTGAGACCTAACTTAGGCCTAGGCTAATCTTCCCTATGATGCTCACTAACCCAGCTTACGCTCAGTACTTTGGTTTGTTTTGTTTTACGGCATATCAACCTCGGTGGGTCATTTAATGCCGACAAAGTTGTGGAATGAATTCATTCTTAATGCATAATACAATTTTGTTTATAAACTCATGTTTTTCTATTTAACCTATAGATGGGACCCTAACAGGTACTATCACTCCGGTTAGAGTGGACCAGGGAGCAATGGTGATGAAGGGGTGCTCCACATTCCCCAAACCTCCAGAACTGGAAACTCACCATCAGATAGAGTTTAACGTCATTCCCAGGACATGTAGACCCTCAGCCACCGCCTTCTAGCACCCATATGATAAAAAGGATTGGGGTTTGCCATAAGGGCAATAGGGTTGGGCAATCATATAGGTGCTAGGGCTTGACGTGGCCAGCCGATTGATCGGAGGGGCCTCTCCGACCGCCCGTCTCGCCCAAGATAGGGCCAGAGTGGAGTATTGCATGTCATGAACTGCTCATCCACCTGGGCTCTATCCTTAAGCATCACGGGTCACCACCTACAGCCAACAGGTGGCCCCATTGGGGGAGTCTTATTCCTCTGTAGAGGTGCAGTCGGTGTATTCTAACGCCCCAGCTCAGTACTATTACCTACACTAAACTCCATGCATCCTTATTTATTGCTGGTATTATTATTACCAGTGCTTTAAAAATGAATTCATAAAAATGAAAGCAATCCAATCTGAAATGCTGTGATTTGCGTTTATAAACATCAGCTGATCGGCGCTCTGACTTATCAGTAATGCTGTAGTGTTAGTTTCGTATTTGCCTGGGAGAGTTGTCTGCCCGGTTTAGTTTGCTGGTGCCCACTAGGGGAATTAGTATTTAAGCGGCTGGTTCAAAAGGCTTCTCTCTCTTTTCCTGTTCCAGTAACTACGAGCCACATGGAGTAGATACGGTCTACACCTTCTTGTTGGGGCTTTTGGCCCCACTTACATTACTGTAAGTTCTTCACACAGCATGGACTATCCCTAGTCTCATGTCTGTACTTTTATATGTTATCTTGTACCATTCATGAATGTGTCTTCATCTTTATTTATGTACTCTTTGTTTATGTACCCTTTTACCTATGTACGTTGTATCTCGTCATATCCATGTGCTGTACTATATTAAATGTTTTGTCTGTTAACCTTCATCGGAGTCATGTATCCAATATGTATAATTTTGAACCTTTTCTTACAATGCCATCTGTTGGCGAGGAATAAAACTACGGTATGATCATTGCCAGTGTTGCCAGACATATGACCCAAGCACAGCTAGACTGTTTTCAACAATATATGCTTAAATACACTAAAAACGTTTTTTCCAGAATCTGATCTGTTGAAATGGGGGTGGGGGTCTTATATGCCGTCAAATACGGTAAATAATTTTCAATATGTCCTATTGTGAAGTTTGAGACCTCCCGGATGCCTTTTTATTATTATCATTATTTCCTGCTATTGAGATATCTTGTGTGTGCTTATTGCTTGCCTGTACTGCCAAATTGCTTTTATACAGCTATGTTTCTGCTTCTGTAATGCACAGCTAGACTGTTTTCAACAATATATGCTTAAATATGCTAAAAACGTTTTTTTCCTGAATCTGACCTGTTGAAATGGGGGTGTCTTATATGCCCCTGCGAATTATATATATCGTTAAATACGGAAGATGCTAAGTTGTTTTTGATTTGTTTTTGATTTTAATATTTTTAGTTTTTATAAATAAACAAATAATTTGTGCTTAAGAGATTTAGTAAAAGACATTTCTTTAAGTCATTTTTTTTTTCCAGCTAAAAAAATAAAAATATCCATTCCACCTTCGACGTATCTTTCTTTATAATGACAAAAAAATCATTGCTTTCTCAACTCTTAACATCCTATACCATCTCATTCTGCCCAGACGGAAGCCACATTCATTTTCCTAATCTGCCCCAAACGATAGCCTTTGTTTAAATGAGGAAAAGGGGGTTGGAATGAATCCAACAAAATGACTAAATATGACCTGTTCATTTAAAGTTAACCTGAGATATTTCCCTTAAAATAAAGACTTCTAAATATGTTTGATATTACATTTAAACAATGGTAAAATAAGGAATGAAAGAACAAAACTCAGACAAAAATGTGTAGTATATTTCTTCTGCAGAAGAAGCTGATTTCAATACTCCAGCGAAATATACTACACATTTTTGTCTGAGTTTTGTTCTTTCATGCGTCAACACAATTGAACTAGTGACCACTTGGTTACATACCTTTCCCAAGAGTACTAGCACTGTGAAATTGTCCAATTCCTACAATAACTATTACACCACAGAATATTTCTTCTGCAGAAGAAGCTGAGTTCAAACTCCAGCGAAATATACTACACATTTTTGTCTGAGTTTTGTTCTTTCATTCCTTATTTTACGATTGTTTAAATGTAATATCAAACATTATTTTATTTAAAAACATATTTTTTCAGGTCAGTTAACTTTGAACACGGCATAACACAGATTCTCAAATATACAAGGTTCAAAGTTAACTGACCTGAAAAAAATGTAAATTTTTAAATAAAATAACTGGTGCATTATATCTTTTATTTATTAATATATCAACACTAAAACTTTTATTAGACTCGGTTAATTCCCTGATTTTTTTTTCTTTCGGCGGGGTGACATATGATGCTGGAATTTAGGTCTGTTAAGTTCAATTTAACTGGTATTTGTGCCTCTAATCAGAAATAGAAAAGGCCGGCTGGAATTTCTGCCTTGGATTCCCAAATCCTAGATATGAGGAAGGCTCAGTTTTTTTCTCATTATAGGAGTGTTCCCATCGAATATAAATATGAAAATTCATTATGAGACACAAAGCAGTTAGTAAGAATTGAACTCATGAGACAAGAACTGTAAATGTCGTCTTTAAGAAAATAACAAGTTATCTCCCTTGAAACTATAATGGATTTCTCAAGGGAGATTACTCTTCAATGATAAAGATATTATGGCAAGAGTTTTGTTAGAGATATAGTGTTAAAAATACTTAGGTATACTTATAATAGTAATTATTTTTACTAGCAGTATATACCTCAGTATGATGATTTAAATATTATGTTTTATATATTTACTTAAGAGCTATAGCTAAATAGTTCAATTTATAAAAAGTATAATAATCTTGACTTAATTCTCTCTCACTCATTTTTTTCTTTCTCTTTATCTTTTCATTATGTTCGATTGAAACAGATTAGCGTCATCGCTTCCACGCACTCACCCCCTCTTTCTACCTTTTCCCTACGTTTTCTTTCTTTCTTATTATATTGTTTTTCTGAGTAGCATGTCCTTTTTCTTCACTTTCTTTCTTTATAATAAAAACAGAACGGTCCATTATTTAGCTGATGTGACGACTCTCATCAGAAATAAGAATTCGGCAGATAAGCAACACAAGATAATTAGGATTAACATTTTTGCATTTGGACAATTTGAACGGTTTCATTTTTAACCAGAGGGTGTTGCAGGATGATAACAGTTGTGCAAATAAGGAACAGGAGTATTAATTTATAGATGCTTAAATACACAATATGATAAAAATAATTAGGAGAGATCTACAGATCATATTACTTGGTGTAGGGAAGCATGTGATGTAATGGTTAAAGTCACAGGAAATGGACTCGTCGCCCCGAGTTCAAATCCTGGATGTGGTAAGTGCATTTCACTTAGCGCTAATACTCTTGGGAAAGGTATGAATCCAACTCTCCCCCCAGCTATGGATAAATTGTAGGGCAGACTGGGCTCTTTAACCTTGGTTAGGCAACCGGTCTAGGAGAAGGAAAACTCTGAATTCAAACTTGTTGAACTCCGCTTAAGAAATTGACCTTGTGTCACATCCTGCTCGTGCAGAGGGGTTGGTAAATATATATGTACACTCACAAGGTTTAACTATCTTGCCAAGAGCAATCTTGAGCACCTTTTTGATTTCTATATTTCTAATACTCATGGGCATTGTCTATAAAGTCAAAAAACAGCACAGCTCCCATGACTGTCGGAAACATTTTTTCATGCTCAGAGTTGCTGAACAAACTATATATATATATATATATATATATATATATATATATATATATAGGTTCTGTTTATTATTGTTGTTGTTATTATTATAATAATAACACTAATATATATATATATATATATATATATATATATATACTGTGATGCTGATAGCTCTTTGATTTAGTGTGTCCTGGGACACACATATTTGCTTTGAATGAGTCCCCGTGAAAATTTATGGGTCCCAACTAAAGCCATCTAACTCCTACCTTGTAAGCAATCCTGTGTAATTCATTTCAAAGAAACTATTGAAATGTATGTACAGATAGCTTGGAATGGTGAGGAAAGAAAAAGAAAAAAAAAATACACACTGGGATGCATATAATGATATACACTGTTCATTTTCCTGATATTTGTACATTATTTATGAACTATACAGGCACCTTTGATGAGTTGTAGTGCACCTGAGCACTACTATTATTATTATTATTATTATTATTATATACATAAGAAAGGCAACATAGAATAACAGATAAATATGAATTAATTCTGTTTCTGCTATTAACATTGTACATTATTTTATGTACTGCACATGCATATTTGATGAGTTGTAGTGCACCTGAGCACTATTTCATTATTATTATTATTATTATTATTATATACATAAGAAAGGCAACATAGAATAACATATAAATATGAATTAATTCTGTTTCTACTATTAACACTGTACATTATTTTATGTACTGCACATTCATATTTGATGAGTTGTAGTGCACCTGAGCCACCTGAGCACTATTTCATTATTATTATTATTATTATATACATAAGAAAGGCAACATAGAATAACATATAAATATGAATTAATTCTGTTTCTGCTATTAACATTGTACATTATTTTATGTACTACACATGCACCTTTGATGAGTTGTAGTGCACCTGAGCACTATTTCATTATTATTATTATTATTATTATTATTATTATTATATACATAAGAAAGGCAACATAGAATAACATATAAATATGAATTAATTCTGTTTCTGCTATTAACATTGTACATTATTTTATGTACTGCACATGCATATTTGATTAGTTGTAGTGCACCTGAGCACTATTTCATTTATTATTATTATTATATACATAAGAAAGGCAACATAGAATAACATATAAATATGAATATGAATTAATTCTATTTCTCCTATTAACATTGTACATTATTTTATGTACTACACATGCATATTTGATTAGTTGTAGTGCACCTGAGCCACCTGAGCACTATTTCATTATTATTATTATTATTATTATTATTATTATTATATACATAAGAAAGGCAACATAGAATAACATATAAATATGAATTAATTCTGTTTCTGCTATTAACATTGTACATTATTTTATGTACTGCACATGCATATTTGATTAGTTGTAGTGCACCTGAGCACTATTTCATTATTATTATTATTATATACATAAGAAAGGCAACATAGAATAACATATAAATATGAATATGAATTAATTCTATTTCTCCTATTAACATTGTACATTATTTTATGTACTACACATGCATATTTGATTAGTTGTAGTGCACCTGAGCCACCTGAGCACTATTTCATTATTATTATTATTATTATTATTATTATATACATAAGAAAGGCAACATAGAATAACATATAAATATGAATATGAATTAATTCTATTTCTCCTATTAACATTGTACATTATTTTATGTACTACACATGCATATTTGATTAGTTGTAGTGCACCTGAGCACTATTTCATTATTATTATTATTATATACATAAGAAAGGCAACATAGAATAACATATAAATATGAATTAATTCTGTTTCTGCTATTAACATTGTACATTATTTTATGTACTACACATGCATATTTGATTAGTTGTAGTGCACCTGAGCCACCTGAGCACTATTTCATTATTATTATTATATACATAAGAAAGGCAACATAGAATAACATATAAATATAAATATGAATTAATTCTGTTTCTGCTATTAACATTGTACATTATTTTATGTACTACACATGCATATTTGATAAGTTGTAGTGCACCTGAGCCACCTGAGCACTATATTATTATTATTATTATTATTATTATCATATACATAAGAAAGGCAACATAGAATAACATATAAATATGAATTAATTCTATTTCTCCTATTAACATTGTACATTATTTTATGTACTACACATGCATATTTGATGTGTTGTAGTGCACCTGAGCCACCTGAGCACTATTTCATTATTATTATTATTAT
This sequence comes from Doryteuthis pealeii, assembly GCA_023376005.1. Taxonomy (NCBI): domain Eukaryota; kingdom Metazoa; phylum Mollusca; class Cephalopoda; order Myopsida; family Loliginidae; genus Doryteuthis; species Doryteuthis pealeii. The sequence continues at coordinate 31,831,706 of CM042181.1, forward strand.
TATTATTATTATATACATAAGAAAGGCAACATAGAATAACATATAAATATGAATTCTGTTTCTGCTATTAACATTGTACATTATTTTATGTACTACACATGCACCTTTGATGAGTTGTAGTGCACCTGAGCCACCTGAGCACTATTTCATTATTATTATTATTATTATATATTATTATATACATAAGAAAGGCAACATAGAATAACATATAAATATGAATTCTGTTTCTGCTATTAACATTGTACATTATTTTATGTACTACACATGCACCTTTGATGAGTTGTAGTGCACCTGAGCCACCTGAGCACTATTTCATTATTATTATTATTATTATTATTATTATTATATACATAAGAAAGGCAACATAGAATAACATTTAAATATGAATTAATTCTGTTTCTGCTATCAACATTGTACATTATTTTATGTACTACACATGCATATTTGATTAGTTGTAGTGCACCTGAGCCACCTGAGCACTATTATTATTATTATTATATACATAAGAAAGGCAACATAGAATAACATATAAATATGAATTAATTCTGTTTCTGCTATTAACATTGTACATTATTTTATGTACTACACATGCATATTTGATGAGTTGTAGTGCACCTGAGCCACCTGAGCACTATTTCATTATTATTATTATTATTATTATTATATACATAAGAAAGGCAACATAGAATAACATATAAATATGAATTAATTCTGTTTCTGCTATTAATATTGTACATTATTTTATGTACTACACATGCATATTTGATGTGTTGTAGTGCACCTGAGCCACCTGAGCACTATTTCATTATTATTATTATATACATAAGAAAGGCAACATAGAATAACATATAAATATGAATTAATTCTGTTTCTGCTATTAACAATGTCAAAAATAAAATACAAGAATAGAAAAAAAATTAAAAAAAGAGAATCAACAATTACCAAAATGGACGAAAAGGCATGATCATAAAAATTCCAAACATGAGAATTATAAATAATAAAACATTCAATTCAATTTTTTTTTTTTTTAAATACAAAAACAAATATTTAAGTAAAAAACATAAACCTTAAAATTGGGAAGGAAACGAAAGGTGGGGAAACAATCATATGAACAATATAGCCCCACATTACAGCCATTTTTTTTTCTTTTTTAAAACATCCAAATTCATATAAAAATTGACAAACCTGAAAAAGATTTTTTTTTTTTATTTTTCCTTTTTCTTTTTTTTTTTAAATAATAAACCAATTTTACACGTTACTATACCGCGGCAAATAGCAGATTGCAGCAATTTTTTTTTTTTTTTTTTGGTTAGCGCAATAGCATTCTCTTTGAGAATAAAGCAATTTCCAATCCAATTTGCAAATTAATAATAATAATGTGGGGTCTGCATCCGCACTCACTCAAACCATTGTAAATTTCTCAAGGGATATAAACCACCATTTTAACATATCAATCAGAGTAATTCTTATTTTCAGTTTTAATATAAACTCTATAAACGAGATACAAGTCAGTATTAAACTTAAAAGCTGCAAAGTGTGGTCTTTAAGCATGTATCTTAAAAAAAAAAAAGAAATCAGGAAGGTCATCTATAGGTCATCTATATTCAAGCTAATTTTATGTTCAATGTAAATTGAATTATTGATCCATTTAATTTTTTTAAATTGATTTTTATCATAATCTATACATATATAAAGGGCAGTTGTGTATATGTGTATGTCCGGAGGAAACTTCGAAAATAAAACAATTAATAACAAAGTATATATATATATATATATATAATCCAAAAGTCCAGAGAAGAAATCTTCCTTACGACATAGGATTTTTTTTTAAAACAACCTGTTGCAGTTTGAGAGCTCAATGTGTGCTCTTCTTGTTAGAGTCACAGAGCAAATATATAAGTAAAGAAATAACACAAGACTTAGAGGATTTGCATTATAAGTAAAGAAATAGGCTATAATGCAAATCCTCTAAGTCTTTTGTTTATTTCTTTACTTATATATATATATATATATATATATATATATATATATGAGGAAAAGGGGGTTGGAATGAATCCGACAGAATGAGGTAAAATAAGGAACATTTGGTATTTTGATTGTCTCTCCATATTTTTACAGATAAATTCAAGAAAATCTTAAGTCAACAGTAAATTCATTTATTAATTCATATAATTCTTTTATGAAATGACTCAGTACTGAACTTAAAAGCCGCCAAGGGCGGTGTTTAAGTATACATCTTATGCCTTAAGAAAAACAGATAATCACAAAGGTCATCTAAATTCCAGCTAATCTTATGTCAATGCGTAAAATCAGTTATTGATTCATATTTTTTTCTTTAGTTTATTATAATATAAATTTTATAAAATGACTGAGTACTGAACTTAAAAGCCGCCAAGTGTGGTATTTAAGCATTTATCTTTTAAAAAATTAGAAAAATCATCTATATAACTAAATTCGAGCAAATCTTACTGATTCATATAATTTTAAAAAAAATTTATTATAATGATACTATAATCTCTATAAGATGACCCAGTACTGAACTTAAAAGCCGCCAAGTGTGGTATTTAAGCATTTATCTTTATTAAAAAAAATCACAACAACAGTCATCTAAATTCCAGCTAATCTTATGTCAATGCGTAAATTCAATTATTGATCCATGTAATTTTCTCACTGATGTGAGGTCCCTCGGAATATGTGTATCGACCGTATGTAATAGAGCGGTCTTCAACAAAAGTAGAACGGGATGAAATGACCGTTAAAAGAAGAATGCACAAACAGAACGCTGTTAGTCAAAGTTGGAATTTTTCAAAAAGTGTGTTATCTGTATTAAAAATAAAATGAATTTTATAAATAAAATTCATTTTATTTTTAATACAGATAACGCATTTTTTTAAAAATTGCAACTTTGACTAACAGCGTTCTGTTTGCGCATTTTTCTTCTAACGGTCATTTCATCCCGTTTTATTTGTTGAAGACCGATCTATTACATACGGTCGATACAGATATTCTGAGGGACCTCAAATCAGTGAGGGGGGGGGGGCGATGTGTAGTTTAAAACCGTTGAGAGGTAGGCCCCGAAACGGTGCACATTCTCTCCTGATGATCCCATGCTTTTGTAAACATCATTTGTTTTTTCAATATATCAAATTCATACTGTCGGATTAATTTCCTTTTATTTCACACATATATATATATAAGTGCAGGAAGCTCAAGATATATTTCAAAACTGTAATTGAAAAGGTGATTTTAGGTTAAGAAGAACAGAGATAGAAAAAAAAACATGGAGGATATTCTGTCCTTTTTGAGGGAAATAAAATTATACCATAGAATATAGACATGAACTTAATCAATACCATACAATATGATCCCCAATAATGCTAACACATTGTTAAAACCAATTACTAATAAATATAAATACACAACATATATAACTTTCTAACCGTTAAGCATGACATGACCCTAGACGGGTTGATATGCCGTTATGATATTGTCAGATTATGAAATACTGTACAACACAGAAAACTGTTCCCTTCTTTGCAAATGGTCAACACACAATGTTACCATTGGCAACAAAAGATTGAAATATATATATATATATATATATATATATATATATATATATACACACACACACACACACACACACACACATACAGAGATGCTGATAGGTACGCGTCCTTGACTCACAAAAATCTAAAAGGATACAGTAAAATATATATATATATATAAATATTGATCAGTATCAGCTATGATTATATTATAAATTGTTTTCTTCTTTAACAGCATTGTGTGATGTTTTCATTCCACCTTTTCTTACTCATATTGTCGGATTCATTTCCTTTCTTTTAACATATATATATATGTATATATATTGAAAAAAAGAAAACATGATGCTTTGATCTGCAACTGTATGTCATAGTAGAATAGCAGGAAAACAACAAAGCACTTTCTTTTAATTATGATATTTTGCAAAAGATAAAAAATAAGAATTTATTAAAGACTAAATCACAGTAGGGACTCTGAGCTACGTCTCTATACATTAACATTGTATTGGCCAATGAACGACGAATAGGAAAACGTGTTACATCGTATTGATTAACAAGCAACCAACAGAAAAACCATATTACATTGTATTGGTCAATTAGCAACCAATAGAAAAACGTGTTACATTGTATTGGTCAATGATCAGCCAATAGAAAAACGTGTTACATTGCATAGGTCAATGAGCAGCCAATAGGAAAACGTGTTACATCAAATTGCTTAATGGGGCAACCAATAGAAAAATGCCTTGCAATTAATTGGTGATTGAGCGCCCAATAGGAAAGACCCTTACATTGTACTGGTCGATTAGGCAGCCAATAGGAAAACACCTTATATTTAATTGTTCAATGCGCAGCCAATACAAAAACATCTAACATTGTATTGATCAATGAGCAGCCAATAGAAAACGCCTGACATTATATGATCAATGAGCAGCCAATAGAAAACGCCTGACATTATATTAACGAGCAGCCAATAGGAAAACGCCTGACATTATATTAACGAGCAGCCAATAGGGAAAACGCCTGACATTATATTAACGAGCAGCCAATAACGCCTGACATTATATTAACGAGCAGCCAATAGGAAAACGCCTGACATTATATTAACGAGCAGCCAATGGTAGAACGCCTGACATTATATTAACGAGCAGCCAATGTAGAACGCCTGACATTATTAATGAGCAGCCATTAGGAAAACGCCTGACATTATATTAACGAGCAGCCAATAGGAAAACGCCTGACATATATTAACGAGGAGAACGCCTGACATTATATTAACGAGCAGCCAATGGTAGAACGCCTGACATATATTAATGAGCAGCCAATGGGAAAACGCCTGACATTATATTAACGAGCAGCCAATAAGAAAACGCCTGACATTAGTCAATTAACAGCCAATAGAAAAACGCTTGGCATTGGTCAGTTAACAGGCAATAGGAAAACGCCTGACATTGATCAGTTAACAGCCAATAGGAAAACGCCTGACATTGATCAGTTAACAGCCAATAGGAAAACGCCTTGGTCAGTTAAATAGTAAAATGCCTGACATTGAGCTACTGCCTGCAAAAGGGTTAACTTACCTGTATCAAATATATAGACCAATAAGCAAATATGTTTTTAGAATAAAGTTTCAATATTAGAGTCAAGGATCAATAATTATATTCCATAAACATTTCATCAATATCAAATTAGCCAGAGAATATATTACATATAGATGACATTTTCCATTGAAAATACATGTAAAATACTTTTTTTTTCATTCTTTTAACTCCCAGAAGCCAATAAGCAATTTTTCAGTAAATTTCATATAGAAGATTTGTTTGTTTTTTATAAAGAAAAGCATATAAGTAACATTAATCTTAATTGATCAGAGGTAAAAAAAAGACTAGCAGGTCAAGAAAAAGATCTTACCCATTATTTTCCTGTTTATTTGTCTTCCTTGCCATTCTAGATTAAATTAACAAAATTAATTGATGATTAGGGATAAAAAAAAAAAAAATCGATTAGGCAATAAAGATTAACAAAATAGAAACCGGATAATCTTCGAACAAAAAAAATTTTTAAAAGACAAAAAAAATTTTTTTTAAATTAAAAAAAAAAAAAAAAAAAAAAAATAGGAAAAATTCTCTGTTACGGTTGATTAACTTTGAGATAAGTCGTTGATATACCAGAAATTGTTTGGATAATCGCAAAATGTTCTATAGATGTTGAAAATTTTGGGTCGAGCTGTTCTGCAAGGAGTATCATCCGAGCAGGGGGGAAAAAAAAAAAAAAAATTCTCCTTGGGTAAAATAGAAAAAAAATTTTTTTTATCCTTTGAGAAAAAAAAAAAAAAATTAACGCACAATGTCACTCATGAAGAATAATTAAAGTCCAATTACCGTCGAACTGGGAAGACAAGGCAGCAAATGGTTGTAACTCAATACAATCCCGAAAGCCACAAAGTCCACTGCAAAATGACAGAGTATATATAAGACTCCACAATGTCATTCAAATCAAGCAGTCAAGCAGCCAATCGGAACTCAAGGAATGGAATCACCCAAATCACCCAGATTCATGGATGGATCATTCTTGATTCCTATTTATATCAACTGTCTTGGACACTGCTTGAGTGTACTTAGCTGCTGTTATTCAAACCAACAGTAGGCTGACTTCAATAACTCACACATTGGGCTAAGAATTCTAAAAATGATTGATAAGGTGATAGGTAAAATCACTCCAGGTCAGTGTGGACTTGGGAGCAAAGGCAATGATGGAGTACTCCAGCAGGGTCCCATTAGATGCATTTTATCATACATACAGAAGACCCCTCTGCAGGGGACACAGTCAGCATATTCTAAGACCTTCATTAAAATAAATGAAATTTGAGTGTCTATTGGTGGCTACGAAACTGGGGCTCTTTCTTATGCACAGTATCACCAACCGAGAATTATCTCATCAGTTAAATCGAACTTAACGGGCCTAAATTCAACCATCGTATGTCACCCCGCCGCAAAAAAAAAAAAAAAAAAAACTAAAATCAGGGAATTAACCGAATTTAATGAATAAAAGATATAATACACCAGTTATTTTATTTAAAATACTTTTATATTTTTTCAGCTCAGTTAACTTTGAACCACATATATGGATTAGGCCTTTTGGAGTGTTGAATATAACTGGGTCAGTTAGTACCCAGGTGAGGGACCACTGAGTCACCATGATCCAGTGCTCAGGCATTTCAGTTCACCACCTATGGCCAACAGGTGGCCCTATTAGGTGTGTCGAAGGGGGGTTGTTTGGTTTTATAGCATATCAACCACAGTGGGTCATTTAATACCGACAAAATTTTGAAATAAAATTCTTTCTTAATGGCTACTCAATTTTTATAAACTCATGTTTTTCTATTTAACCCATAGATGGGACTCTAACAGGTGCTACCACTCCAAGTCAGAGTGGACCTGGGAGCAATGGTGATGAAGGGATGCTCCACCTTCCCCAAACCACCAGAACTGGAACCTCACCATCAGATAGAGTTTAATGTCATTCCCAAGACATGTAGACCCTCAGTGACTGCCTTCTAGTAACCATATGATAAAAAGGGCTTGGGGTTACCATAAGGACAATAGGTTTGGGGCAACCATATAGGTACTAGGGCTTGATATAGCCAGCCGATTGATTGGAGGGAGCCTCTCCAACTGCCTCTCTCTTGAGACTAAAAAGAGGTAGAATTATTCAAACAATGTTTGGTATATTTCTCCCTATTTTATGTTATAGTTGTTTTATTGGTCCGTTCTTGTTGATATTAGTCCTCCTCTTAAAACTTGTTTGGTCTGGTTTGTTTTGTTTTACGGCATATCAACCTCAGTGGGTTACTTAATGCTGATAAAGTTTTGAAATAAATCAATTCTTAATGGATAATACAATTTTGTTTATCAACTAATGTTTTTCTATTTAACCCATAGATGGGACCCTAACAGGTACTACCACTCCGGGTCAGAGTGGACCATGGAGCAATGGTGATGAAGGTTTCGTTTGGTTTGTTTTGTTTTACGGCATATCAACCTCAGTGGTCATTCAATGGCGATAAAGTTGAAATAAATCAATTCTTAATGCATAATACAATTTTTTTATAAATACATTTTTCTATTAACCCATAGATGGACCCTAAACAGTACTACCACTCCGGTCAGAGTGGACCATGGAGCAATGGTGATGAAGGGGTGCTCCACATTCCCCAACCTCTAGAACTGGAACCTCACCATCAGATAGAGTTTAACGTCATTCCCAGGACATGTAGACCCTCAGTCATCGCCTTCTAGCACCCATATGATAAAAGGGGTTGGGCTTGCCATAAGGGCAAATAGGGTTGGGCACTCATATAGGTGCTAGGTCTTGACGTGACCAGCCGATTGATCGGCCAAAGTGGAGTATTGCAAGTCATGAACTGCTCATCCACCTGGGTTCTATCCTTAAGCATCACGTGTCACCACCCACGGCCAACAGGTGGCTCCCATTGAGAAGGTTTACCCCTCTGCAGAGGTGCAGTCGGCGCTTTCTAATGCCCCAGCCGACAGGGCGGTTGGTATGTTCCTGTTAGCAGGAGCAGTATATTTGTCTCACCTACAAATTTATAGGGCCAGTTTAGCTCAGTCAGTAGAGCGTTTGGCTAGGAATCACAAGGTTCCTGTTCAATATTGGCCCTTGCCAACTCAGCGTATGAGTAGCTAAGGGATCTGTGCAGTAAAGTGAGGAGCTGATGGTAGGTGTGGCGCTCCACCTCAGATGCTAAAATAATCTCCTTGATCTAGTGCTATTGAAAAGTGAAATAGACTCCCTCGCTCTTTGGCTAATACCGACATTAGGCCGCCTCAACAACTTACTTACAAATCAAATGAGCTCAACTTTGAGCTCAACATAAACTCACCATTTCTTCACAAGACAGTGATTTTTACTTGCTAGGAGGACCCTTACCAGTCGAGACCAGGATCTACTCACTGGGGTTGGTTGGTTTGTTGGATTTTATGGCATGTCAACCCTTATTGGGTTATTTTATGCCAAAGTTGTTTTGTTTATTCATTCTTGGTGGTACTCATTTTTTTAAAACATTTTTTAAACTAGTTTTTTCTATTTAACCCATAGATGGGACCCTAACAGGTACTACCACTCCAGACCAGAGTGGACCTGGGAGTAATGGCAATGAAGGTGTACTCCACATTCCCCAGGGCTCCAAAATTGGGAAATCCCAATCTGATGGAGTTTAATGTCATACTCAGGACACTCAGTCACTAGTGGAGGGATGGTTAAATCTAAATTCCACCATCGCATGTCTCCCCACCAAAAGGAAAAAAAATACCAAAAATCAGGGAATAACCGAATTTAATGAAATTTTCAGTGTTGATATATTAATGAAGAAATGATATAATGCACCAGTTATTTTATTTAAAAACTTTTACATTTTTTCAGGTCAGTTAACTTTGAACCATGTATCTTTGATAATCAGTGTTACACCTCAAAGATAAGTCAAATAACTAGTGCATTATATCTTTTATTAGCATTCCCAGTCGATTTTTTTTATTTGAGGTTATAACTAAATTTAAGGAAATTTTCAGTGTTGATATATTAATGAATAAAAGATATTCTGGGACTATAACCAGCTGAAAAGTCAAGTGAACAAAATTGATAATAAAAAGAGGTAGAATTATTCAAACAATTTTTGGTAGATACCTCCCTACTTAGTGTTGTAGCTGTTCTTAATGATATTGGTTCTCCTCTAATAATCTGGTAGCAGTAGCAGCATATTTGTCTTACCTACAAAGATAGTGACTTTTATTTACCAAGAGAACCCTTAACAGTTTAAAGCAGGATCTACTCAGTGTTGGCTGGTGGTTTGTATATTACGGTATGTCAACCCTTGTTTGGTTATTTTAAGCCGAAAACGTTTTGTTTTATTCATTGAATTTTTTTTAATCATTTATTTTCTATCTAATCTGTAGATGGGACCCTAATAGGTACTAACACTCTGGGTCAGTGGACCTGGGAGTCAAAAATAAAGGGGTCAGAGTCAAGGTTTTGTAAGTTGGTTGGATTTTACAGCATATCAACCCAGGTTGGGTTATTTTATGCTGAAAACATTATTTTATTCATTCATGATGGGTATTGAAAATTATTCTTTTTAATACATTTTTTGACTCATTTTCTTCTATTTAACCCATAGATGGGACCCTAACAGGTACTACCAGTCTGGGGCAGAGTGGTATTGGGGAGTAATGGTGATGAAGGGGTACTCCACTTTCCTCAGTGCTCCAGAAGTGAAACCTCACCATTTTTTTGCAGTTTAATGTCGTACCACTAAAGGTTTGGTTTGATTTGGTTTGGTTTGGTTGTGGCATATCAACCTCAGTGGGTCATTTAATGCCGACAAAGTTTTGAAATGAATTCATTCTTAATGGACACTCAATGTTTTTTATAAACACATTTTTCTATTTAACCTATAGATGAGACCCTAACAGGTACTACCACTCTGGGTCAGAGTGGACCTGGGACTAATGGTGATAAAGTGGTACTCCACATTCCCCAGAACTCTGAAATTGGAACATCACCATCAGATAGAGTTTAGCATCATTCCCTGGATATTAAGACCCTCGACCACCACCTTCTAGCACAAATATGATAAAAAGGGTTGGGGTTTGCTAGAAGGGCAATAGGATTGGGACAATCATATAGGTGCTAGGACTTGACGTGACCAGCCGATTGATTGAAGGGAGCTTCTCTAACCACCCCTTTTAGCCAAGTAAGGGCCAAAGTGAAGTGTTGCATGTCATGGACTGCTCAGCCACCAGTGTTCCAACATGTTGCTCCATTTTTTTTTACACTAATGTAGAGGTGCAGTCGGTGTGTTCTAAAGCCCCAGCCAACAGGGATTCTACTCGCTAGGCACAATGGAAGCATCCTGGGGCCATAACCCAGATGTCTGTAGATTGAAACTAATATTGAATAGATACTGGTTTAGACTTGCAAGAGTTCTCCTGACAAATAAAAGTAACCCCCTCTAGTGGAGAAATGTTAAATGAACTAACGAAGCTAGAAGGATGAGGAGACCTTAAACATGTCACCGATGCCAATGTCACTCGATCTTAAACTGCGAACGAAAAAAAATACCAAAAATTGGGAAATTTACTGATTTAATGAAATTTCAGTGTTGATATTTAATGAATAAAGATATAATACAGCCCGGTTATTTTTATTTAAAAAAACTCTTATATTTTCTCAGCTCAGTTCACTTTGAAGCCATCGTATTCCTTTTGGATTGTACCAGATTCCTCCAAAACACGTAGTTCATATAGCTTGATTGTTTACTTTGATAAACATATAGTAAATAGTAACCATCTATATCAGGTTACTTCTACCACTCGGCAGGTCAGAGTGGTACCTTGTGAAGCATGATGATGTATATCGGGTGCCTCCCATTACCCTTCCAGCACCTCCAAACTGGATTACCTGGTCTAGAAAAAGACAAGAAGTGTTGTAATTATACTCTTAACTATTTTTTTCGAACAAGTCGATGATAATTGACTTGATAATAATAGACCTTGTATAGAATTCTGCCTGCTTATCTCGTCCACACACTGGGGCTGTATACTATTAGTCAGGCGCGTTTTGTAGCCGTACATTGTCATAGTAAGTCTTATAATAAATTTAGACACACATCATAATTTTCAACAAAGGTATGCCAAATCAAAAGCCGTGGTTAGGACTTTTCACTGTGTTAGTTGTTTGCGTTATTACTCTTAGCTATGTATTTCATTCCTAATGTCTGGCGTTTAATCTTTCTTATTTTGCACTCGACCAACTTACAATTAGATCTAATTCACATTCATTATCCACTGTGTAATGGTTGTATCCGGTTCAATAGAATTTCAATGTCCTCTTTTTTCATTCATTTTTTGACGGTCTTATTCTTCGTGATTGTGTAAACGCATTGGAGTAGATGTGAGAGCTGTCATGTCGCGTATATAGTATTAATGCTTTTCTTCTCCCTATACCCATCCCCTTTGGGGGGGAAATAAGAAGAAGGTGGGGTTGGAAAATTTCCGGGCAGAGTAATTGGTGATGAAGGGGTAACTCCCACATTCCTTCAGCGCCTCCAGAAGTGAGATACCCACCATTTTCTGCAGTTTAATGTCATACCACTAAAGGTTTTGTTTGGTTTGGTTTGGTTTTTTTAGGCAGTATCAAACCTCAGTGGGTCATTTAATGCCGAAAAGTTTTGAATAAATCATTCTTAATGGATAACAAATTTTGTTTATCACCATGTTTTTCTATTTAACCCTATCACGGTCCGGGTTAGAGTGGACCAGGGCAATGGGTGATGGAGGGTGCTCCACATTCCCCAACCTCCAAACTGGAACCTCACCATCAGATAGAGTTTAAGTCATTCCCAGGACACTGTAGACCCCAGTCCACGCATCTGCACCCATATGATAAAAGGGTTGGGGCTGGCAAGGGTAGGTTGGGAAATTAATTAGATCTGGGGCCTTGATGACTAACAGACTGATTGATCAAGGGGGGCCTCCCGACCACCCGTCTAGCCAAGATCGGGTCCAAAGTGAGTATTGGCAAGTCATGAAACTGGCTCATCACCTGGGTTCTATACCTTAAGCATGAACAGCGTCGCCACCCGACAGCCAACAGGTGGGCCCGCATTGGGGGAGTCCTTAACCTCTTCTGCAGAGGTGCAAAGTCCGGTGCATTTTAACGCCACAGCCAACCAGGGCGGTAAAGGTTTTCGTGTTTTCCAACTCTAAAGCCTGTATAGGTGAGACTAATGTGTGCTGCTCCTGCTTGCTAACTACCAAGTTGTGAGAGAGGACTAATATGAATCAAAAACATAATAAAAATACCTAGTAAACATTTAACACATACACAAAAAAAATAATTAGTAAAATTATTTGGGATTATTCGGGACATATTGTCCCTGCATCTTCATTGTTATCTGTACAATGGTTTCTGCCTTGATAGCCTTCGCACGACGTTCTTCAGGTATTTGCTTAGTCAAACTTGGAAGCCTTCTCGGAGACTCAGGAACATTCTTGTTGTAATCGAGCGAGCCATCACGGAACTTTGACCAACCCTTTATATTCAATGCACGGGGGTATCTCTGTTCTCATTCCGACTAACCAATGGCTGGGGTTACGGTGTTTTAACTGGTGTTTAATTATTATTCTATGTTACTGTTGCTCTTTGACGCAGGATTGAACGCTGCAAGTCTAGAGATAACTAATGCACTTAGAACTGTCCTTAACCCACCGACTTTTATCCACTATGCTTATGTGGTCAAAGAAGGATTCGCCAATTCGAGATAGGCCTGCCCCGAAGTTCCGAACCAAAAAAGAGGGGTTCCTGTGTTCGAGAAAGCCTCCAGAGTCATGGACATCAGGCATACCTGAAGGAAGGCCAGAGGGTCAGCAATTCAGTTGAAACATTGTAGCAGATACAATAAAGATGAGGACAATAATCCGAATGAAACCAAATAATAACTAATTATCAAGCCTCATTCTCAAAAATTTCAGAGAAAAAAAATTTTTTTTCTAAAAATAAAAACAGAGAAAGAGTAACAGACAACCATTGATTATTACTGAATGGACATTTAAACTTTGTGTGACGGTTGTCAAATGCCCGGTAAGTACTTAATAAAAAAAAAAAATTAGCTGGGGTCATTTTTTGATTGGTGGTCCCGAGTTCTCTTCGGATGGAAAAGGGGGTTTAACTTCAATGGCATCATTTTGTTTGTTTATTTTCAGTTGACAGAAAAAATATACATTAATATATAGTCTATATATCTATTTTTAGTACATGTAACACGGTAATGTGGGGATTAATGTAACAATGATAATGTATACAATATAAAGTGTAACGAATGATAATGTCAAATATAATTGTAACAATAGTAATATGATGATGATGATGATGACTAAAAATTGTCAAAGATTCGTTTCTACATGAAAAAGAAAAAAAAATGCTTTAAAAAAACATCATGGTTAAACTGGTAAAGTATCAATGGTAACAATGAAAGATGGAATTATCAGCAGCCTAGATAAAATAAAACGAAAAGATATGACAATTCGAGATGAATAGTAATACCAAAACATAATAATCAAGAAAATACTATTTTTTTTTGAAGTTGGACAATGAACAATAAACAGAATGACACAAGACCATTTTGTTGGTGGTTGGGTTTTACGGCATTCAACACTTTTGGTTAATTTTATGGCGCAAAGACGTTTTATTTAATTCATGTACTTCGCTGGGTATTTAATCCAAGATGGGACCCTAACAGATACTACCTATTCACGGTCAGAGTGGACTGGGAGTAATGGTGATGAAGGGGTATTCTACAGAACTGTTGTTAGGATTTGTACGAAATTACAACATATGGTCTATTGTTATTGCCAAAGACGGTTTATTCAATTCATTCTCGCATACGAGGATAATCTATCTATATATCTTATATTTTAAACAGCAATTTTCGACACTGCATTTTTTAAAAACACATTTTCAAACACTTCATTTTTTAAATATCTATTAACACCATAGAGTGGGTCTCTAATAGGGACAACCCAGGGTGGACCTGGTAGTAATGGCAAAGAAGGGGTACTCCACATCCTCCATGAATTTAGGAACTTCACCACGTAGATGATGCCAGTTTAAGCAATCCAGTGAAGATCTTTAAACTGCACATTTCTCGATGTTGTTTTTGTTTTGTTTGTGTTTTACGGCATATAACCTCAGTGAGGTCCATTTAATGCCAATTAAGTTGTTGTGAAGAATGAAATCGAATTCTTAAGCTATAAGCTCATACATGTTTTTGTATAAACATGTTTTCTATTTAACCTATAGATGGGAACCCTAACAGGTACTACATCGGTGATAGAGTGGACACAGGAGCAATGGTGAATGAGGGTGCTCCCACATTCCCAACTCTCAGAATGGAACTCCAACGCATCAGATTAGAGTTAGACGTCATTCCAGGACAATTGTAGATCCCGTCACCATCCCCTTCTAGCACCCATATGAATAAAAGGGTATTGGGGCTTTTGCCATCAGGAAAAGTTTTGGTGTCATTCCATTTAGTGTTACAAAAAAAAAGGGATGAAGAAAATAAAAATGGGAAAAATGATTAATAAAAGAACGATTGATGAAGATAAATGAAAACATTGTTTGTTATTTTTTTGGTTATAGTCCTGCACCTAGTGATGAATGGGTTGATGATGATGATGATAAATGATTGATGACGGTGTTGTTGGTGGTGGTTGGTGGCGGTGTTGGTGTTGGGATGTGGTGACTTCGATTTCTGGCTGCCTCAGCAGGCATGCCATGAGTACGTTTTTAGGATTTGGGGGGAGGGCAAGAAAGCAATGAACGAACACCATAACCAAGTGGTGTACAGGGGCAAGGGGGGGTCAGGTAATTGTGTTAGTGGCCGGTTGGTGGGGGAATGACAGTGAAGCCCAATTCTTACAGCCCTTATCAGAGTGAACCATTCATCCATAGTGGGGCGGTTGGGGGGGGATAGAGGGCAAGTGGGGGTTGGGGAGGTAGGGCAGATAGGTGAGTTTGGCTGGGAGGAGGGGAAAAAGGGGAGTAGTAGGAGATTTCTGAATAAGTATAATACCTGTTTCTTTGAGAAAAAATGTAACATTTAAAACGCTTATAAATTTTCATCTTTTTTTAAATCAGGGTTCCTGCTAAGCATTCAGTAATCTTGCGGCAGAGTTTTGGTAATTTATGAGGATAGTGCCTGCCCGGTCTCCTGCCTCAGAAATTGGCTAACCGTAGCGGTGACTATTAAAATAAACGTCGCCAGCTATGTCGTCTCAACGGTGTTACTTTGAAACTAACCAATTTAGGGGTCGGTTAATTGTATTTTGAAATTACTGAGTTTTTTATTATCAAGAAATTAGTTTATAAAAATTACAAATTTCAATGTATGAAATAAAAGGTTAAATCGAACCTAACAGACCAAATTTCCACATCGTATGGGCTCAATTGGATGGGGTGGTGTGTGGGATGGGGGGGGTCTTAAGCCAACTATGGTAAGAGGTTGCAGTCGGTGTGTTCTAAAGCCCCAGCCAACAGGGATTCTATCTCCCTAGGCACATGGAAGCATCCTGGGGCCATACCCAGATGTCCTGAGATGAAATTATTATTGAGTAGATACTGGTTTAGATCTTGGCAAAAGTTTCTCTCTGACAAATAAAAGAACCCTGCCTCTAGTGGAGAAATGGTTAATCAAACTTAACAGACCTAAATTCCACATGCTAATGTCACCCCCACCGGATAAGAAAAAAAATTCCCAAATTAAAGATAACCAGGAATTTAAATTGAAATTTCAGTGTGATATATTAATTGAATAAAAGATATAATGCCACGGTGTTATTTTTTAATAACTTATACATTTTTTCATATCAGGGAACTTTGAACTATGTAACGTATCTTTGAGAAATCTGTGTTTAAGGGCGGGTTGACATAAATGCTCGGGTAATTTAGGTTGTTTTAGCTCAGATGGTAGACGGCGTTTGGCTCGAAACCACAAGGGTTCCTAGTTCAGATACCGGCCCTCACCAACTTAGAATCAGTGTCCTGTAAAGTAAGGCACTTCACCTCAGAAGCGCAAGAAACAATCTCTGTGGTCCTAGCTACTTAGTGAAAAGGGGATAGACTCCTTCGCTGATTGGCTGGAAACGCACACTATTAGGCCCCGACGACTTTATAAAGTTCTAATTGTAAGCCAATTAAATTCAGGACATATGACCGTTTAGGCACACTTTTGTGCAATCTCATTTCATAAAGTGGACCTTTTATTCATTTACACATGATATCTGGTTGTGTTGTTAACAGAAGGTTTTAGAGTGGATTTTTTTTTAATTTATGAACTAACCGCTAACCGTAACCCCCTAACAAACAACTGGATTTTTGGTGCATCTAACGCCCCAATCCGGACAGGGCGGCCCATCAATGGGACCCTAACAGGCTAGCTACCCTCTGGTCCAGAGGTGGAACAGAGAGCAATGTGGATGAAGGGTGTGCTCCACATTCCCCAAACCCCAGCACTAAACTCACCATCAGAGTAGAAGTTTAACATTCATTCCCGGGACACGAAGACCTTGCCACCTTCTTCTAGCGGACCCACAGACAACAGTGGCCCCATTTGGGAGAGTCTATACCTCTCTGCAGAGGCAGGTTCGGTGCAGTTGCTAATGACGCGCAGTCAATAAGGAGCATGTGTAGGGAGCATGGGTCAATGGCTGGGAAGGCATGTGTCGATAAAAATTTTCTTATCTTACAAACCATTAATAATAATGGAAGATCTTTATAAAAACAAAAACAAAAAAAAAATAAGCCAAGCCAGAAGCTAACTAGTATGACTACTACCATGCTACCTGAATAAATAGTTAGCCATCACCAGTAATCGGTACCGAGCACCAATACCACTGGCTTCAGCCAATTGAACAAAAGAATATTATTCGGTGCCCCTTTCTAAAAGAGCTAAATTTGTCAGAGCGTTGTTTCTTAACAATATCAATGGGAAAAATGTTAACCTTTATTTATAGTAAGAATGATACTACATTTTTACATATTTAATATAAGTTGTCACAGGCTTTCAGAATGAGAAACTTGTAAAACTCAATGTATTTATATAATATATATAAAGAATAAATCTATGAGTCAGACAACCTACTATTACAGTTTTGGCTTAATGTCTTCAGGACTAAGATCTGACTCTTTAGCCCTGAAAGTCCAGATGCTTAGCCTGAAGAGCATTAAGGCGGAAACTAAATAGTAGGTAACTTCATTTAGATTTATTTATTAATTTGGTCTAACTATAGGTACTTGAGCACTTTTACTTATTAGCTTATTTCTTCCTAGCGGTTATATAGGATTATTAAATTATATATATATTATATATTATATATATTATATTAATATACCAACGTGTGGTTGGGTAATCCGCGATGGATATTAAATTATGATATATATATATATATATAATATTAATATAGCCTAAGCGTGTTGGTAAATCCTCGTCGGTGAGAAAAAACCAGCTAAATGTTTGATTAGGTAAGATATACTACCAGAACTATCAAATCCGGGGAGAAATAAAATTTGGAAAAAAAGAAAAGGAACCGAAGATAGTCGTACCTAACAAAAAGTTAATCTATGGGTACAGTATTTTGGCAAAAGAAGAAAACAATTTATATGTATATATATATTATATATATTCATATAACCACCTAGGAGAATAAAGCTAATAAGTAAATAGTGCTCAATACCTAAGTTTGAACAAATAATAAAGGTAAATCTAATGAGTGCAGACGAAAACCTACTATTAGTTGTTACCTTAATGCTCTTTCAGGGGTCTAGGTGATTTATCTCTCTCTCTCTCTCTCTCTATATATGATTATATATATATATATATATATATATTTCAATACCAAAAGGTTACTACCGGATGTTTTTCATTGGGCAAGTAGCATAAGTAGTTAATCCAAAAGGGGTCACTTTTCTACAACTATATATATATACTGAGTATATAAGTATATATAGTATATATATAAAACAGTCACTAAAAGCGAGTGAATTAATGATTGTTTGCTTAGAGACTTTTTCTGTTTAGTTTATATTACAAAAAATTCATACTAAAGATATTCTGCTTTCTAGGAATTGAGTTATGCTTTGAAAAATATTAACCTGTTATCTTATAGTAGAATCCTATATTTTTACAATATTATCGATCTTGATCACAACTTCAGAATAAGAATACTTAAGTATATCATCAATACACATATATATAATATATTTATATATATATATATATATGCACTCTACACTGCAGCTGAGTTGAATTAATGATTTGGTTTTGCTAATTGGGCTTATTTTTTTTCCTGTTTAGATTAATTTACAGCAAACATAAATAAAATCTTTTCCCAAAGTAAAAGCCGTTTTCTAGAATTGATAGTTCCGGGCAAACAGGCAGACAATTAACGAAATATCTTTATTCTTATTGTTTTTAAGCTCAGATCAAAGCCTTGAAAGAATTTCGGAAGCAAATAGCTAAGCATAGAATAAAAGCAGCTGACCTTGGCAAACAAAGTGGGACATAAATAGTTTTTACTCAACTTAACAAAAAAAATTTTTTTTTTTAAATATAATAATCTAAAACTGATTGAGCTACTATTAAACCTGACCCTCATATAGATAACTTCTAAGTATTTCTTATATTTGGGTTATTTCAAAGAATTGTTCTTTTCAGAAAATAATAACTTTTCACTAATCTAAGGGAAATATCATCACTTTTCTATGGTGTATCTAAGCTATAATACTAATATTATATTATCCAACCCTTCAATATACTTTTGTAATAATTGTAATTATATGCAGTTGTTAACAATTGTTCCATATGATAATTCTAAAAACAGCTAATAATCACCATTTATTTATTCATATATATATATATATATACTTATATAATATATTTTTAAAAATTGCGTGTTCCGTTTTATAAAAATATATAAAACACGCGATTTTAAAAAATGTTCATGCAGTTTAATATTGCGTTCATTGTAAACCAGTGTTTTAAACGGATATTCTTTCTATTTCCTGTGCTATTGTTTGCTTGTGATAAAACCGAAGTTTCTATTCTGATTTGGTCGAAACAGATTTCTGTCAGGCAATTACATAACATCATTTGTTTTTCAAAATGTTAAATTTCATAGCGTCGGATTTCGCATCATTTTCATATTTGTCCAATGAATAAAACATATATCTGGGATTTACATCGCTTGAATTGAATCTTTCATCTTAAAATCTCTACGGACTTATTCAACACCAACGAAGTAATTTTGGAACTTTAACATCTTTCATATTCAAATACACTGTGGACGTTGTTATTAATTTTAATAGACGAAATATATCCAACATTTTGGATACCCACTTTACACTTTTATATAATTGTTACAACAAACTCTTTTGAGTTTTACTATAAACTATAATAGAATATATAGTATATAATGAAAAAATATATACACACATCTAGCTTCAGTGTGCTTTTGTGATTATAAGCAAAATATAACCACCTAGGAAATCTGACCAAAAAGTAACTACATGACATTAAAACAGACATTTTTTTTATAATTATTGCAAATACAGGTGAGCCTTGAATATTTAATTATATAAATTTCATGCAAAATTTCAATAAAGCTTAGAAATAGAATTTGAATAAAGCAAATGTATGTTTAGGCTTAGGGAAGGCGCTAAATAGATTTTTGTAATGAAGAAGCAAGATTTTAAGAAAGTAAATAAATCAGAATCTGCAGAGTGTGGGTTGGGGGTAATTGGAATGGTTAGGGGAGAGAATGGGGGTTGGGGGTCGGGAGACGGGGAGGAGAAGAGTGGCATATGGTCGTTTTTAGCGGGTCCAATTGGCAGACGAGAAGCACAGGCGCTGCACTAGTTTATTTCTGGGTTTGAGTTTTTTTTTTTTTTTCGTCTTGGCTCAAAGCCTTTGAGACCGGACAGCAGCAAGGCAAAGGTTACCCACTCGGTCAATGATGAGAGAAAGTCTTGTTACCTACCACTGAAATGGGGTGGGGGTGGATTTACGCACATGTATGAAAAGCATCTACAAGGATCAAAAGTCGGTTAAAAAAGATTGAGATACAACACAAATATTGGAGAAGGAAAAAAAAGAAAAAAGGAAAAAAAAAAAGAAAAAGCAGGGAGAGAGAACCCACATGCAAGTGCAAACCAGTGGTGTTTTGGGTTTTTGTAGGGGGTTTTCTTTTTCTTTTTTTTTTCTTGATTTTGTTGGGGGGTTTTTTTGTGTTTTGTGTTTTTTTCCAAATTTCTCAGAATCTTAAAAACAAAAGTATATACTATATATTACCATATATATATATATATTAATGTTAGGAAATGAACCCAACGGTATATAGGGTAATGATAATATTCAAAATCAAAAGAAAGTTTTTTATTATGGCTGATATTTACAATTTTTCAATCTGTTAAAATCATACTTCAGAGCATACGTTCTTGTTTAATAAGAAATTTAGTTGTTTTCTTTTCGGTTTTACGGCAATATATCCACCTCAGTGGAACACAAGTTTGAAATAAATTCATTCCTTAAATGGATACTCAATTTTTATAAAACTCATGTTTTTTCGTATTTAAACCCATAGATGGGATTCCTAAACCAATACTACCTACTCCGGGTCAGAAGTGGACCAGGGAGATATGGTGAATACAAGGGGTTGCTCCCACATTCCCCAACTTCCCAAAACTGGAACTCAAAATCAGATATAGTTCTCAACCTCATTCGCCGGAACATGAAGACCCTCAGTCACGCCTCTAGCCCCATAGAATGATAAAAAGGGTTGGAGCCTTACATGAGGCAAGTAGGGTCATGCAAAATATCATAGGTGCTCTGGCTTGAGTGTGACAGTCGATTGATCACCCCGTATAGCCTAAGTAGGGACAAAATGGAGTGGTTGGCATGTCATGGACTGCTTAAAATATTCTCTTTCCTAAAAATGGTTCCAGTAATGAATTAACTCATGATGACAAAACAGTCACAATTTTCATAAACTCTCTTATTAAACAAAACAATATGCTGCTGAAGATAATTTTTAAAACAGATCGAGAATATTTCAATATCAGCAAAATAAAATTAATTTGAACACATTCTGTTGTGATTTTCATATTATCTTAAACCTCGTAATAATAATATATATAGTATATATATATGTATGTAAAAAATGTTTAAGCAGCCTGTTAAAAATGATTTTCCTTGGCTTAAAGAAAGTGTTTAATATATTTACCAACCCCTAGTACTAGCCACAGTGCAACAACAGGTCAAGCTTCTTAGCGGGATTTAAACAGTTTGAATTCAGAGTTTTCCTTCTCTTAGACTGGTTTACCTAGCATGGTTAAAGGCCCAGTCTGCCCTGCTATTTACCCATAGCTGGAGGGAGAATATTGGTTCATACCTTTCCAAGGGTATTTAGCAATCATGTGAAATGCAAACAGCTTCGTCCAGGAATTGAACTCGTGTAATGAGTCCCATTTCCTTGACGACTCCTAAACCATGTAACTAGCACCTCCACAACAAAGTGTTTTTATAAATAATTTTCTTTTTAGGGTTTGTGGACTGAATTTTGAAGACTTATCACAATGCGAAGGAAGAAAGGTGGTAATCTGAAACAATTTAGCAACATAAATGAGAGTAACCTCCCGTTGTTTCTTTCACTTTGAGGGAAGCCGTCTATTATTGGTCCGGCCATTTTCATGTTCAGACTGCAATCAATACAACTGCAATGTTTTATACACGAAAATATCATAAACATGTATTCCTAAATAAAAAATTAATTTCAAATAATGCACAAGCACAATTAAAGAACCTTTTATGATATTTTCATGTTAAACATTCAGTTGTATTCATTCAAACAAATTCGTATTTCAAGTAGATTTTATGGGTGAAAGTAAACTGGCCGACCAAATCAGACGGCTTCCTTAAAGTGAAAGAACATAGGGAGGTATCTCATTTATGTAGCTTAATGTTCCAGATTAGCCGAAGAAGGCAATGAGTATGTTGTTCATATACCTGTAATTTTAATTTTTGATGTTTCCCCTTAAAATATTTCGGAATTAAATCCATCTTCAGAAGAACTTTGGAGTATTTGCGTTCAAAATTAAAAATTAAATTAAAAGAAATTCATATGTTTGAATTCTTACACATTTTTAACACCAGCATCCATTTTAAAACCATATGTGATCGAACGCTGATGCAACGTAAATATGTTAAGAATAATACTGTTGGGTCAGTAAAACGTTAAACCTGGGTGGATATATGGTCCAAATAGGGATATTCTTTCCTTGCTGCGGTTTCAGTTTGCCGATAGGTGGCATTGGTATTTGGCAGCAAGCCAAGGAAATCTGAATTCTACCTCTTTCCCACTCGGCGCGAACCCCGTCACTAGTAAACATAGTCTAGGTGCCTGACACCTCTAACCCTTAGGTGGGGGACTTTGCCTCCAACAGCTACTAGTAAGTGAACATTCCCCAACGACAACAAGACATACACCTATTTCTCTATAGAGTTGTTATATAATCTGTTTTGAATAATCTTTGTCTTAAATGTTCTCCGTCCCTACGGAATAAATATTGTGGGGGACTTTGCCCTCAACCAGCTACCAGTAAGTGACATTCCCGTACGACACAAGACATACACTATTTCCTCTGTAATAGAGTGTTATGGTACTATTTTGAATATCTTTGTCTTAAAATGTATCTCGTCCCTTATGGAATATAATATTGTGGGGGACTTTGCCCTACAACCAGCTACCAGTGAAGTGAAACATTCCTACGACACAAGACATCACCTATTCCTCTTATAGAGTGTATATATCTGTTTTGGAATATTTGTCATAAATGTATCTCCGTCCGCTTACGGATATAAAATATTGTTGGGGGACTTTTGCCCTCCAACCAGCTACCAGTAAGTGAACATTACCTACGACCGCATCGTACACCTATTTTCCTCTTATGCGAGTGTTATATATCTGGTTTTGAAAATCCTTTGTCCTTAAATGTATCTCGTCACTTATGCCGGAATAAATATTGTGAGGGGACTTTGCCCTCAACCAGCTACGCAGTAAGTGACATTGCCCCACGGACACAAGACATACACCTATTTCCTCTTATAGAGTGTTATATATCTGTTTGAATATCTTTGTCTTAAATGTATCTCCGTCCTTCGGAATAAATATTGTGGGGGAACTTTGCCCTCCAACCAGCTACAGTAAGTGACATTCCGTACCGACACAAGACATACACCGTAATTTCCTCTTAAGAGTGTTATGATATCTATTTTGAATATGCTTCTGTCTTAAATGTATCCTCCGTCCTTACGGAATAAATATGTGGGGGACTTTGCCTCCACCAGCTCCAGTAAGTGAACATTCCCCTACGAGCACAAGACAACACCTATTTCCTCTTATAGGTGTTATACTTCTGTTTTGAATATCTTTGTCTTAAATGTATCTCCGTCCCTTACGGAAATAAATATTGGTGGGGGAACTTTGCCCTCCAACCCCAGCTACCAGTAAGTAGACATTACCCTACGAGCAAGTCGTACACTATCTCCTCTTATGCATCGAGGTGTTATATATCTGTTTGGAAAATATCTTTGTCTTAAATGTATCTCCGTGCATTACGGAATAAAATATTGTGGGGGACTTTGCCCTCCAACCAAGCTACCAGTAAGTGACATTCCCCACAGACACAAGACGATACACGCTATTTATCTTATCGAGTGTTTATATATCTTGTTTTGAATAACTTCTGTCTAAATGTATCTCCGTCACTTACAGAAAAAAGTATTGTGGGGGACTGTTGGCCCCTCCAACCAGCTACCAGTAAGTAGATCATTCCCTACGACGCAAGCCGTAGCACCTATTTCCGTCTTATAGAGTGTTATGTATCGTGTTTGAAATATCTTTGTCTAACAATGTATCCTCCGCACTTATGGAATAAATATTGGTTCTCGTTTTAACACATTTGTCGAATGTTTTTTACGTATACACTTGTAGCTACATTGGAAATATTAAAAACCAATACAAAGAAACACACACGTTACTAACCTCCACACTAACAATTTTTTTAACGGACAGCCATCGAACATGCCTTTATGGTCTTCGAGATCTTGTAAGAAATGGATGTTTAATCTTAAAATATTTAAGGAAACAAAAAAAAAAAAAATACGGTAAATGAAAACAACATATTGTTAACCGTTTTCTTCCTTCGCAATTGTGATGAGCCTCCTAACGATCAATCTATAAACAATATACACACAAGGCTTTCAAGAAAACTATAAAAACTCCAATATGAATTATATAATATAGTATTATATGTTATTAGAGTCTCTTATCTTTAAAATTTTTGATATGCCAGCATTAAAATATATGCATGAAATAAGAACATTAATCCTATATAATTATTATAATGGAAGATTGTAAATGTATGTCTGTCTGTAACCAAAAACTATATCATACTCAAGTCACAATTTGCCTTGTTATTTAGCGTAACATTCTCCAAGATTTTGATTTTTTTTAAACCTTAATTATTTAATCATAATTTGTTTACATTATTAATAGGTTGGCCTAATCTACATTACTAATAAAATGCAATTTGTATGTTATATACTACAGAGCAAAATAGCAGTTTACAGTGTGAACGAGAAGGCTAATTTGCATATTAATCTTAAAGAATTTGATTTTAATAATATATGGTTGCTTAGTATTATTCGATTTAATTGTTTTGGTTTATTTTTACACAATATGAGCAAAATTAACAGAAAAAATATACTGTAATTTAGTTCTTTACTTCCAATTTAAACTAAATAGTTAAATTAGTAAAATTTAGCAATGTAAAGACGGAGTGATGAAAAAATGGATGGGAAGAGTTGGGGGGGGCAGTTTCAAACTTGTATTTTTCGTTATATCCCCCCCCCTCAGTTTCAAATCATTTTATCTGCATTCTTATTTAGTCCATTAGTTAACCTTTCTAATTTAAAATATATTTCATTACATAAAACTTAAATACTTGCCACCCAGAGGGCAACATATTCTGGCTTAGTACAGATAAAAACTTTAGATAAATATTAACTCTTTGCCTACTTTAAACTTCACAGGCGACTCTTCCAATCATTGCGAATCCTAAACTAAAAAAACTGATGGTTATGTATTCATTACAACTGAGCAGAAGGACTCAATTTACAACACTAACAGGACTCTTTAAAACGCTCACAGCAGCTCTCCCATCCAAGTACAACAAAAAAAAACTGAATGGATTTGTTGATTATAATTTATAATAAAGAACTTCAATTTAAATATGATTGAGTTTATAAGATGACTAGATAAGTGAACTTTAAAATATCCCATCATACAGGTAAAAATACCAAGAAAATTTGGTATAACCTGTGGGGATATTTGGTTGGCAAGAGAGTTAAGGCTACTAACTATGGGCTCTCCCACTATTCAATCAGCTGAACAATGGCTCCATCATAATTGAGAGAAGGACTCAGATTACAATAATAATAGGACTTACATTTAAATAGAATGAGTTATGGAGTATGACTAGATAGTGAAACTTTAAAAATTTCGCCATCATTAACAGGTAAAATTATACAAGAAAATTTGGTATAACCGTTGGGGATATTTGGTTGGCAAAAGAGTTAAGGGCTCTAACTATGGCTCTCCCACTATTGCAATCTGCTGACAATGGCTCTCATCATAAATTGAAGCGAAGATCAGATTACAATAATAATAGGACTTCATTTAATAGAATGAGTTTATCGAGATGAGCTAGATGGTGAACTTTAAAATTATCCCATCATACAGGTAATAAATACCAAGAAAATTTGGTATATACCGTGGGGGATATTTGGTTGGCAAATGAGAGTTAAGACTATACTAAAACTATGGCTCTCGGCCACTATTGGCAATCTGCTTGACAATTGGCTCTCAATCATAAATTGAGCAGAAGGACTGCAGATTACAATAATAATAGGACCATTAAATAGAAAGTTATGAAGATTATAGAATAATGAACCTTGAAATTATCCCATCGTTCAGTAAAAAATACAAAAAAATTTGGTTTCAGCTGTGGGGAAAATTTGAGAAATAAGGGTCTGATTATATGAAAAAAGATTTTAAACTGATTAAAGTTTTTATTTTCTGCATTTGAACATTGGCCAAATATTACTTAATAAACGAAAATACCAAGAATTTTTTTTTTCTTAAAAAATTTTTTTTTTTTTTTTTTTTTGGCTAAACTGGAAAGATAATGGGTGGATTTATTCATTTCTTGCAAAAAAATAAATAACATAATAAATATTGGATTTACATCTGTAAAGAAACAACAATTTAATATAAGGATAATTATTAAGTTTATCCGGGTGTTAACTTTTTCAAATTTTGCTTTAATGAAAAAATTTTAAAAATGTGAATTCGAAAAATTATTTGCATGAATTAAACATTTTAAATAAAAAGATTTAAAATATAATTTCAAACACATAAAAAAAAAATTTTTTAATTTTTTTTTTTTTTTTTTTAAGTGTTTGCAAAAACTGATTAAAATTCAAATTTTTTTTAAATTTGAATAAAAATTCATGATGAAGTTGAGAATTTAAAAAAAAAAAAACAAAAAACAAACCCTAATATGAGACTTATTGTATATCAGATGATGCTGCTAAGGATAATGCCTGCTGCATACCTGACACCAAGGAAGAGAGAGAGTGTATCCATGCAAATCCCAGTGTTTAGTTTCTTTTCTTTCTCCTCCTTTCAAGCCTGTAAAATAACATTCAGATATTTTCGTTGGAAAGGATTACACTGTACAGGGTAACAAGGTAGGGGTAGATGGCTTTAGTTGTTCATCAGATAAAAACTCTGAGCAATTTATTAAGAAACTTAGTTGGGGACCCATCAAATTTCCCGGGCACACATTCAAATTAAATCATGCATCCAGGACTCACTAAAATTAAAAGCTATCAGCATCACTATACTATATATATATATATATATATGCAGTGATGGTGATAGTGTTTTTCATTTAGTGTATCCTGGGACGCACATAATTGCTTTGAATGAGGAGCGCACATGGTGTAATGTTAAAGTCATGGAAATGGACTCGTCGCCCCGAGTTCAAATCCTGGACATGGCTATTGATTTCACTTAGCCTAATACCTTGGAAAGGTATGAATCCTACACTTCCCTCCAGCTATGGTAAATAGTAGGGCAGACTGGGCTCTTTAACCTGGTTAGGCAAACCGGTCTAGGAGAAGGAAAACTCTGAATTCAAACCTGTTGAACTCCGCTTAAGAAATTGACCTGTGTCCATCCTGCTCGTGCGAGGGTTGGTAATATATCATATATATTGATGAGCTATTTTGATAGTGAGTCCAGAGCCTTTGTGAAATCAGAATTTTGATGGGTCCCAATAAAAATTTATTATAGATTGTGGGTTTTTAATTTATGAATCTGGAAACAATAAAGCTGTCTAACTACTATCCTTGTAACCTATCCTGTTAATTCATTTTCTAAGAAAGCTATTTGAAAATGTATTTTACAGTTAGCTTGAAATAGGTGACGGAAGAAAAAAGAAAGAAAACACTGGATGGATATGATTTTACTGTTCTTTTAGATTTTTATGCGTAGGGATGCAAGGACTCTTAAATTCAAACAGTTTTAAACTCAACTTCGGTGGTCACTTACTAAGAATAGGCTCAAGTCCTAATTAGTGATCTATAACAAAAATAGTAATATAATATGGCTGTTTCTGACAAGGTAAAATATAAACTGAAGTTGCCTCCATCAATTTTGAGCATAAATTCCTTGTGGGGTCTCATTTAAATAATCTAGCCATTTTAGACTAAATCATTTAATGGTACGAGACTATTTCAACAGACTAAAAATACAAGATATCTTCACTAGTTTAACCTAATATACCTTTTTGAGTGTAAATAAGTGTGACCACATATGGCATCAGCACTTGAGTCAAGTGAACCTTTACTGGCCCTAGATCAAAGTAGATTAATTGATTAATGAGCCTTTTGATGAATCTAACAAGGCAAGAGGATGAAAGCCACAATAAAAGTAAACATATTTTTATGTGGCAATAGTCGTGTGACAATAAAATAATATTCATTGTAATTTTGGTCATCGAAGATTCTTGTTTCTTCCCACCTAAGTTTTCTAGCTGAAGTCAGCCATTTTCCTTCTGTTCTGTGTCCGACGCACAAACAATGAATCTAAACAAGACAAAAGGTATGAAAGCCACATAAAAGTAACACACATATTCATGTGGCAGAAGTCGTCAAGACAGTCAACCAAAGCATTTAGGCTCACCAGGGTGATTTTGATAACAATTTGGCCCCTCTCTCTATCTTAATATCTAATATTTCACTGGTAATTTGTCATCCCAAGATCTTTTCTTAGATTTTAATAAAGATCACTCCAATAAAGGGGAAAAAAATCTAAATCTAAGACAAAAGAGAATAAAAGCACATAAAAGTGACACACATTTCAATGTGAACAGATAGTCCTTCGGAGCACTCAACCAAAACTTCAAGTTCCCAGGGTTGGTTTTGATGACAATTTGAACTCAGAGCCTTTGGTGACAATAAAACAATATCCACTGTAATTGTCGGTCCAAGATCTTTTCTTCCACTAAGTTTTCTACCTGAAATCAGCATTTCTTCCGATTGTGTCCAACCACATCAATCTACAAGGCCAATCAGATGCCTTGGTCCAATCCCGTGGTTTCCCAAAATGGGCACAGCAATTTCAGGTGGGCCAAGAAAAAATTTATAATTCTAACATGATTTCAGAACATACATTTTATATACAAAAGATCCAATCGTATATTGTGGGAAATTTTTATATTTTCCTAGAAAAGTAAGATGTAACAATTTATGGTAGGGGAGAGTGGGAAGAAAAAACGCCTCTGATACGCCCCCTATATGCCAATGGAATAAGATCAATGAATTTTTGAAAAATTGGTTGATTATTTTAAAGGTAAACAATTGTTTTCTTCAAGTCTTATTTTTGTTTGTGAAAAGCTTTGTTGTTTTTGCATATATATAAATAATCTATATATTATAATAATATAAAAATTGCAAAAATTACACACACTCTCGCATAATAAATAGTTGTTAATTAGAACTGGAAAGTACATGTAGTTTAGGTACTTGAGATAAAGTGTGTGCATCGATATGGTTGCATCTTGATTGAATAAATATCTTTATGCAAAATGGAAATATTTTTCTATTATATAATTTCATGGGTCACAAAAATTCTGGTTTCAAGTGGGCCATGAACTAAAAAATGTTGGGAACCTCTGGTCTTTAAATCACAAACACTACTAGCAATGATCTTTTAAAAGTTAAACTACCTAATTAATAAATCCAGTTTTAAGATTAACATATATAATAATTATATATATATATAGCTATAATATAAAATAAATTTTAAAAAAGAATTAATGAGTGGAGTAAAATAAAAATAAAATAACATCCAAGAGGAATATCTGAAAAGAACGAGACGAAAAAGTGTTAAGATTGCTGAAATAAGGATTTAATAAAAGACAATCACAATGAAGGAAGGAAAAAAGAATTTTTTTTTTTAAATAACCTATAAAAGAATTTAGATTCAGATTAATTCTCAAAAAAAGATGAATTTCCAAAATGTAAGGATCTAAAATATTATAAATGATTATAATGAAAATTTTGTAGTTTTAGGGTTTTTTTTGTGAATTTTATTCATTTAAAATTCCAGGACGTCTGCAAGAAGGACATGAAGATGCCACATCAACACCAAACATATGGAGGCTGGTGCAGAAAACTGAGCAGGCCTGGCGCCTTTTTGGTCAACAAGGGATGAAAAGGAGTGAAAAAGTGAAAAAAGAAAAAAAAAAAAAAAAGAGCTGCCCACAGAAAAGAGAGCCAGAAATGGAAGGGAGACAACAGCAGCATCACTGTTTTGTCTGTCAGTCACTGCACCAGATGTGCATTCAAAAATTGGCTGTTCAGCCATTCCGCAGATGTGTTAAATAAAAATAAAAAAATCTGGACACTACGCATCGTCTTAGCAGACAAGAAGGATGCTAACACATATTCATATTAAAAAAATTAATCTTGAGTTCTAGAATAAAAGTAAAGAAATATCCAATAACATTGTTTTTTGTTTTTGTTTTTTTGGGTGGGGGAGGGGATTTGGGTACCAAATGATTTTTTTTCTCCCCATTTTTGAATCTTGTGATTAACCAAGTTTTTATGTTTCTCTGCATCTGTATAAAACTCAGAGATATGCACTATAAAAAAAAAAAATTTCAAATTTTTGTCAAAGTTTGTTTTCTTTTTTTGTTTTTCATGAATTTCAATAAAATGAAAAATCAAGTTTTTTTTTTTCCTTTTTTACAAATAAAATAATTTTTTTTTTTTTTTTCACAAATAAAAAAAATTAATTTTTTTTTTTTTCACTATACATGCAGAAAACCNATACTGTCTTTTTTAATACTTTTTTCCCCATATCTTTTTCATATTTAAAAAAAAAAAAAAATTTTTACTTTCTTTCATACATCATTTTTCATGCATTTTTTCATATTTTTTTATATATTTTTTTTTCATACTTTTTTATATATTTTTTTCATTTTTTTTATATATTTTTTTTCATACATTTAAAAAAAAATTTTCATCCTTTTTTTTTTCCATATTTTTTCCATACTTTCTTTCATCTTTTTTCATGCATTTTTAAATACTTTTTTTCATATTTTATATTTTTTGTTCATACTTTATATATTTTTGTTCATACTTTTATATATATATATTTATTTTCATACTTTTTTTTCCATATTTTTTTTCCATATTTTTTCATACTTTTTTTTCATACTTTTTTTTCCATATTTTTTTTTCTTCATATTTTTTTTCCATATGTTTTTTCATACTTTTAGTTTTTTCATACTTATTTTTACATATTTTTAAAAATTCTTTTTTTCATACTTTTTTCTTCAACATACTTTTTTACATTTTTTTTTCATACTTTTTGTTACAATATTTTTTTTTTCAAACTTTTTTTTTTTTTATTCATTCTGTTTTTTTCATACTTTTTTTTCTTGCAATATAACCTGTAGAAAGGTATGAATTTTTTTTTTTTTTTTTCAGATTTAAAAGCTAAAATTAAAAGTGTGATTTTTTTGGCATTCATATGTTTCAATCTCATATTTTGTGTATGACATCTTTAATATATAACTTAACAGATACACTTATTTGGAAAAAAGCAGTCTTTATATTGGACCCATAGTCCACCCTGACCTGGAGTGGTAGTAACTGTTAAGGTCCCTAGCTGCATAAATAACAACTATTTGATAGATAGATAAATATGAACAGACTGAGGTAGATAGATAGATAGATAAATATGAACAGACTGAGTTAGATAGATATGAACAGATTGAGGTAGATAGATAGATAAATATGAACAAACTGAGTTAGATAGATAGATATGAACAAACTGAGGTAGATAGATAGATATGAACAACTAGATAGATAGATAGATATGAACAGACTGAGATGTAGATAGATAGATAGATATGAACAGACTGAGATAGATAGATAGATAGATAGATAGATAGATATGAAAGATAGATAGATAAATAGATATGAACAGACTGAGATAGATAGATAGATATGAACAGACTGAGATAGATAGATAGAATATGACAGATGAGATAGATAGATAGATATGAACAGATGAGATAGATAGATAGATATGAACAGACTGAGATAGAAATAGATATGAACAGACTGAATAGATAGATAGATATGAACAGACTGAGATAGATAGATAGATATGAACAGACTGAGATAGATAGATAGATATGAACAGACTGAGATAGATAATAGATAGATATGAACAGACTGAGATAGTAGATAGATTATGAACAGATGGATAGATAGATAGATAGATATGAACAGACTGAGATAGATAGATAGATAGATATGAACAGACTGAGATAGATAGATAGATAGATATGACAGACGAGATAGATAGATAGATAGATAGATAGAACAGACTGAGATAGATATAGATAGATAGATATGAACAGACTGAGATAGATAGATATGAACAGACTTGAGATAGATAGATATGAACAGACTGAGATAGTAGATATGAACAGACTGAGATAGATAGATATGAAACACGAGATAGATAGTACGACAGACTGAGATAGATAGATAGATAGAACAGACTGAGATAGAATAGAATCGAACAGACTGAGATAGATAGATATGAACAGACTGAGATAGATAGATATGAACAGATTGAGGATAGATAGAGATATGAACAGATTGAGGTAGATAGATATGAGAGACTGAGATATATAGAAGATAGATATGAGAGACTGAGATATATATAGATAGATAGATTGAAGAGACTGATATAGATAGATAGATATGAAGAAGACTGAGATACAGATATGAAAGATGGATAGATAGATATGAACAGACTGAGATAGATAGATATGAACAGACTGAGATAGATAGATATGACAGACTGAGATAGATAGATATGAACAGACTGAGATAGATATGATATGAACAGACTGAGATAGATAGATATGAACAGACTATGAGATAGATAGATAGATAGATATGAAAGACTGAAAGATAGATAGTATGACAGACTGAGATAGATAGATAGATAGATATGAACAGACTGAGATAATAGATAGATAGATAGATATGACAGACTGAGATAGATAGATAGATAGATAGATATGAACAGACTGAGATAGATAGATAGAATAGATAGATATGAACAGATGAGAAATAGATAGATAGATAGATAGATATGAACAGACTAGATAGATAGATAGATAGATAGATAGATATGAACAGACTGAGATAGACTAGATAGATAGATAGATAGATAATGAACAGATAGATAGATAGATAGATATGAAAGACTGAGATAGATAGATAGATAGATATACAGACTGAGATAGATAGATATGATCTTAAACTACATGGTTGCTATGGGTTAAAGGGTACTATACTATTCTTTACATTGATGCTTAGGCATTAAATAACCTACAAAGGTTGATATACCATTAAACAAAGAAATCAAGCCTAATATCTCCCTTAAATAATTACTACCACATAAAGAGATCTTTCTAAGATAGTTTTTTGCTTGATGTATTCATCCCCACCCCCTACCATGAGCAGGATGTGACACAGTCAATTTTCAAGAATAATAAAACTGGTTCGAATTTAGTTTTCCTTTTCCTAGGCTGGTTGCCCAGCCAAGACTAAAGAGCTCAGTATGCTCTACTATTTACCCATAGCTGAAGGAGAACTAAATATAAAAACATAAACACTGCAAATGGTATGTGTTATATACACACATGTGCAAGAATCCACTTTGGCCCTTAATTAGGCTAGACAGGTGTTTGGAGAGACCTTTTCCAATCAGTTGGCTAGTCACACAAAGCCTTAGCACCTATCTATTATTATACTAAAGCTGAGTGAATCAACATTTGTATCCTAAAGGCTTTTTTTAATGTTTAGTTTAATTACACGAAAATTATACTAAATTATTCCTTACTTTTAGGATTGAATTATGTTTGAAAAAAATTCTGTATTAATTTATTCTAATTAGTCGTAATTTGCAATTAAGTCAAAAACTGACCAATCTCTTATTTTACTTTCTGCCTATCATTTTCTTCCCCTTCTATGTATCTCTTGATTACCCCTTGTTATATGATATTAGTTTCTCTGGGGGAGAGAGAGAGAGAGAGAGAGAGAGAGAAACGGGAGAATTTGAAATGTATTTCTATGTTAGATTTCGCAAGAAGCAACCTGTAGCTTAAATTAGGTCAAACATTCCCTTTCTTAGAAAGCTTACAAAATGATTTTAATGTTTTGTCTGGCCGTATTTATTTAAAAAATAAATATTTCACTTTGAAAACTCACTTTTCCCTAATCTCAATTATCTACCCAGAGCTGAATGAGTGAACCAATGGGTCACATTTTATCTATTATGATTATATATTGCCCTTATGACAAGCTCCCTCTTTTATCATATATGTGTTAGAAATCACTGGCTGAACATTTTAGTGTCCTAGGTATAACCGTAAACTGTATCTAATGGTGAAGTTCCAATTTGGAACACCTAACAAAATAGACTTAAAACAAAAATAGAGTTGCTTCCCTTTGCTTTGTCAACGCGTTTTGTTTAGATTTGTATATTTGGAACACTCAGCGTTCAGAGTTAAGCTCGCTTGAGAGTAGAAGCATTTTCTACTCTGTGTTTTAATAAATCCTTTGTTAATTTTATAACAAACCTGATCTTGCATTATCATTCCTATCCTCCATATAATTTCATCTGTATGTTAAAAACATAACAGTTCCAATTTGAAACTTGGGGGAGTGTGGAGTACGCCTTTATTGTCATTTCTCAGGTCCACCCTGACCCGGAGTGGTGTCCTCTCCATTTGAAACAATGGAACTAGGTAGCCAGGGCGGGTTTATATGGAGGATGAGCTGTTGCCTAAGTAGCAGGTCTTCCCTGTTCACAATACCACTGTGCGATATTTACCACGTACACCTCGTGTAAGGATCAGTCACAAGGCCCTATTAATGTGGGACCACCCACAAGCCAAGACTCATGGGTAGCGGGTGCAAAAAATGTGTTGATCTCATCGGCATTGCCCTTGAGGGGGGTGCCTCAGGCTCCGGGTAATAAACCTGGCCCTAACCCTTTAAATCAAAGGGGCAGGTGTTGCCTCGGAGGACGGCCCCCTGGGATCAATGACGTTAGCGTGTAAGATCCAAGGCCGAAGCCACTGGTGATGATGATGATAAGACCGAGATAGGTAGATAGATATGACCAGATTAATATAGATGGATATGAACAGAATGGTTAGTTTTTATGACATGTCAACCCTTGGGTTATTTTATGCCAAAGACACTTTTGTTTTATACAATCATTTTGGGTATTCAATTTTTTAAAACTCATTTTTTTAAAAAAATCTATTTAACCCATAGATGGAAACCAATGGAGTGGTAATACCTGTAATCATAAAAAATGTTTTTTGAAACAGAATGCTGATAAATCATTATTTAATTTGATTTAATTTAATTATTTCAATACTCAATAATCATCACTGTGCATTTTTCTTTTTTTTTTGTTGTGTGTGTGTGTGTGTGTGTGTGTGTGTGTGTGTGTGTGTGTGTGTGTGTGTTTTAAATTCATTTTCAGTCTACTGTATACAATTGAGTTTATCATTTCTTCATAAAGATATTAAATCTGTCTCTGATGATGATGAAGATAAACATTGAAATATCGGTAATCTTGAACATTAGCTACTTAAATGATAGTAACCTCCACTTTTTTTTTTTCACTTTGAGGAAGCCGTGTGTTTTGTTTTGTAAAAACACAGATTTTTGACAAATTGGTATACCTATACTTTTCTAATATACAGGTACTCTCATAGAAATATTAACATCTTTTTTTTAAAAACTGATTTAAAAATGTTAACACCCTTATAGGAATACTGTTAATATATTTTCAAACAGTCTCCAATGGTTCACCATCCCTGTCAACATATGCTTAGAATCTCCTACAGGTGATTAAAAAAAAAAAGATGTTAATATTTCTATGAGAGTACCTGTATATTAGAAAAGTATAGGTATACCCAATTTGTCGAAAATTCCGTGTTTTTACAAAACAAAACACACGTCTTCCTCAAAGTGAAAAAAACAAGG
Source organism: Doryteuthis pealeii (assembly GCA_023376005.1). Taxonomy (NCBI): domain Eukaryota; kingdom Metazoa; phylum Mollusca; class Cephalopoda; order Myopsida; family Loliginidae; genus Doryteuthis; species Doryteuthis pealeii. The sequence continues at coordinate 31,867,601 of CM042181.1, forward strand.
GAGGTTAATCTCATTTAAGTAGCTAATGTTTAGATTACCAAAATATCTAACAATATTGATTACTTGGAAAAATGTTTATTTTTTTCTTTTCTTTCTTTATAATTACTACTATATTTACCTGGCACGGTAGCTCTTCTGTGTCAGGTTGAGGGGGGAAAAAAGCTAGGATTCCGGGGGGGCCTTACCCACAGGGT
>CM042181.1:31872794-31877794 GCA_023376005.1 Doryteuthis pealeii
CAAAAATTGGCTGAGTTATGTTGATTTTTAGCTCTCCAAATTTAATGCTGTTCACAAAAAATGGTGACTTTTTTGTAATCTATTTTTGTCTGTAAAATGAGTTCTAGAGATTCCCTACTCCTAAAAATTGGTTTATAAAAGCATTTTAGCCCAAGGAATCCAAAAATGCTATCAAAAAAGTCTTAGTCAACCAATTTTAAGTTATTGATGATTTCTGATTTTTCCTAGCAAGAACCTGCCCTGTCGGCTGGGGCGTTAGAATGCACCGATTGCACCTCTGCAGAGGGCTGTTGGCGGCGACCTGTGATGCTTAAGGATAGAACCCAGGTGAATGAGCTGTTCATGACTTGCAATACTCCACTTTGGCCCTATCTTGGGCTAGACGGTCGGTCGGAGAGGCCCCCTCTGATCAATCAGTCGTTCATGTCTAACCCTAGCATCTATATGATTTTCCCAACCCTACTGCCCTTTTTATCATATGGGTGCTAGAAGGCGGTGACTGAGGGTCTACATGTCCTGGGAATGACATTAAACTCTATCTGATGGTGAGGTTCCAGTTCTGGAGGTTTGGGGAATGTGGAGCACCCATTTATCACCATTGCTCCCTGGTCCACTCTGACCAGGAGTGGTAGTACCTGTTAGGGTCCCATCTATGGGTTAAATAGAAAAACATGTTGATAAACAAAATTGTATTATCCATTAAGAATTGATTTATTTCAAAACTTTTTCGGCATTAAATAACCCACTGAGGTTGATATGCCGTAAAACAAACCAAACCAAACCTAGCAAGATCAAAATCCTGATGTGGCACTGCATCTATGACATTTATATATATATATATATATATATATATATATAATTATCTATTATTATATCACTTATATTGAATATTATTTGTACCAAAAAGATAGTTTGAGTTTTGCTCAGACATGAAGTTACAATCAGTTAAAATTTTGCAAATAAGAAATCATTAATAACTTAAGATTTTGGAATTGGAAGCTAAAATTTTGGGGATTGTCTAACTTTAACTTTATACATGATCCACACCTGGACAAAATTTCAGAAAAATTGAAGGTGGTGAGTGACATGGCCTGGATAATTTGACATTGAATTACTCATAAATCAATTCAGAAGTGACCCATGTAATGTTGATGTGCCTGAGAATAATTCTCTATAATGGTGAAAGTGAAGAAAAAATAAAAGAAAGAAAAAAAAAAAGGCATTTTTGCAGCATGGTTTAGCTGAGTCAGAAGAGTGTCCAGCTGGGAACCTCAAGGTTCCTTTTTCGATACCAGCCCTTGTCAACTCAGCATATGAGTAGCACAGGGATCTGTGCAGTAAAGTGAGGAGCTGATGGTAGGTGTGGTGGTCCGCCTCAGACACTAAAAACACAATCTCTTTGGTCTAGTGCTTGTGAAAAGGGGATAGACTCCCTTGCTGTATGACTGATACTGACTTCTAATTCCATGTCAAATCATCCAGAAAAAGTAAAATTGTCACCCACCCCCTTCAATTTTTCTAAAATTTTGTCCAGGTGTTGATTATGTTAACGTTAGACAATCCCCCAAAATTGAGCTTGCAGTTCCAAAAATTGGCAGTTATGTCCATTTTTTGCTCTCCAAATTTAGTGGTGATTTTTTTGTAATTTGGTCTAGCACTTGTGAAAAGGGGATAGACTCCCTCACTGTATGGCTGAAACCGACTTTAGGCCAACCTGACGACTTTACTTGCTTATAATTCAAATATCAACTTTTGAGTACTTTCTTAACGAGACGTTTCTTTGATCTTTCCGTTACAGTTCGACATCAGCAGCAGGCGCAGCAACAGGCACAGCAGCAGCAGCAGCAACACCAACAGCAGCAACCGCAAAACCGGATGCCTCTACAACAGACCCAGTCACCTTACACCCCCCAGCAGCTACGACATTTGTTGCAGGTAAAATTCCTACTAGCATCCCCCCAAAATGTGTTTATCTCACCTGGTTAGCCTTTTAACTTACAGATGACGTTCATTTACCTGTTTAGGACAGGTGTATTATCTACCAACTCAGGAAATATATATATCCTTCAGATATTTCAACTTAGGTTGACAAAAAAATTTTCTTTTTTTTTTTCCTTTTTTTTTTTTCCTTTTTTTTTTTTTTCTGAAAAATTTAAATAAAAAATAATAAGGGATCATTCAGTTTTTATTATAAAGAAAGAAAGGGAAGAAAAAGGACATGCTACACTGAAAAATATAATAAGAAAGAAAGAGGGTAGGGGAAAGGTAGAGAGGGGGGGTGAATACTCGGAAGCCATAACGCTAATCTGTTTCAATGATTAATGAAAAGATTAAAAGAAAAGAAATAGAGTGAGAGAGACCTTTTACAAATTGAACTATTTAGCAATAGCTCTTAAGTAAACATATCAAATGTAATAATTAAATTATCATACTGTGGTATATCTACAGGTCCTGCTAGTCAAGATTTTTATACTTTTTATATATTGAAGTATTTGGCAATAGCTCCTCTTAACATCTTGTTGAGAATTTTGTAAGTCAGAGGCCCATTCCGATAAGGATCTTCCAAAAATGCTAAAAATGGCCTTTTCATTTAAAGTTACCTGTTATTTCCCTTAGAATAAAGACTTCTAAATATGTTTAATATTATATTTAAACAAAGGCTATCGTTTGGGTCCCATTAGGAAAATGAATGTGACTTCCGGCCGGGTGGAATGAGGTGGTATAGGATGTTAAGAGTTAAGTAAACATATCAAACATAATAATTAAATTATACTGTGGTATATCCACAGGTCCTGCTAGTAAAATGATTATACTTTTTATATATTGAAGTATTTTGCAATAGCTCTTAAGTAAACATATCAAATATAATGCGTAAATTATACTGTGGTATATCCACAGGTCTTGCTTGTCAAGATTTTTTTAATACTTTTATATATTGAAGTATTTAGCAATAGCTCTTAAGTAAACATATAATAATAATTATACTGTGGTATATCCACAGGTCTTGCTAGCGAGATTTTTATATTTTTTATATATTGAAGTATTTTGCAATAGCTCTTAAGTAAACATATCAGATATAATAATTAAATTATACTGTGGTATATCCACAGGTCCTGCTAGTAAAATGATTATACTTTTTATATATTGAAGTATTTTTGCAATAGCTCTTAAGTAAACATATCAAAAATAATTAAATTATACTGTGGTATATCCACAGGTCTTGCTTAGTCAAGATTTTTATACCTTTTATATATTGAAGTATTCTGCAATAGCTCTATATCCACAGGTCCTACTAGTAATTAAATTAAGTTAACTAATAGTACCTCAATCCCAAGAATAACTAGAATCATAAAAGGCCAATATTTAACCTGCTCGTATTCAACTTACCAAGCAGAAATAGTTATAACCCCTCCCATATTTTTGTTGAGGGTAAGTATTGATCTTTTGTGGTGGGTGGGGGTATTAGTTTTATTGGTTTATTGAATGTATGAATGTACATTTCTTAAGACAAGTTATGAAATATATTTTAAAGAATTTTCAAGTCAAACCAGGATGAAGTGACCCCCCCAAAATATAATATGAATGCACGACTTTCACAGTATCTAAAAATCTTAAATTTTATTTTGTGTTTCTTTTTGTCTTAGCTTAATAATTATTGCAGAATGGGAAAAAAAAGTAATTTTGAGTAACGTGTTTTTGATTGAGGAAATTTAAAAACAATACCTATTTTGACTAAATTTGTCCCTATGTTGTGTATTTCGACTAAAATTGCAAAAAGATTTTTTTTAAATAACAAAAATACCAATTTTAACTAAATTTGTCCCTATGTTGTGTATTTTGACTAAAATCACAAAATTTTTATAAGAAATAACAAAAATACCTATGTTGACTAAATTTGTCTTTATGTTGTGTATTTTAACTATAATTGCAAAAATATTTAAAAAAAAAATAACAAAAATACCTATTATTACTAAATTGTTCTATCTTGTGTATTTTGACTAAAATCACAAAATTTTTATAAAAAATAACAAAAATACCAATTTTGACTAAATTAATCCCTATGTTGTGTATTTTAACTATAATTAAAAAAAAAAAAAAACAATTTTGACTAAATTTGTTCCTAATCACAAAATAAAAAAAAAAAACAAAAAACTATTTTGTCCCTATGTTGTGTATAATATGACTACAACCGCAAAAAAAAAAAAATGTTTAAAAAAGGCCAAAATATTTTGCCCAAATTTTTTTGTATAATTTGACTATAACAACAATATTTTTTACAAAAATAACAAAAAAATCTATTTGAACTAAATTTGTCCATGTGTTGTGTATAATTTGACTAAAACCACAAAATTAAAAAAAAAGCCTTGCTAGAAACCATATGACAGTGTCCAAGTTATTTGTATTAGATAGAAATACTTGAAACCATGCAACTGTGTTCAAATTATTTGTATTATATAGGAATACTTGAAACCATATAACTGTGTGCAAATTATTTGTATTATATAGGAATACTTGAAACTATATAACTGTGTATGAATTATTTGTATTATATAGGAATACTTGAAACCATATAACTGTGTACAAATTATTTGTATTAGATAGGAATACTTGAAACTATATAACTCAGTATAAACCACTTTGACCTGTAAGGTTATTACCTGTTAGTGTACCATCTCTGGGTCTGTTTTAAAAATGATTTGTATTCAATAGAACTGTGTGCAAAAACAAAAGGAAAAAAAAAGACCAAATCTAACAGACTATATATTAGGAATATTTACATAATGCAAAAAAACAGAACAAATTTGTAAAAAGTTATGAATTCTTAAAAATAGATTATCAAAAAATAAATTGCTTAAAGACTACCTTTGGTAGGCTTTAAGTTTGATATCCGTCACATCTAGGCCACAGTCCCAAAGCGATTTTCATTCAGTTTTGTCGGATGTAAAAGATGGCTCAATAATTTTTACATAATGTTTAAGATAAAATCACAAAAAGAGTAT
>CM042181.1:31882794-31927794 GCA_023376005.1 Doryteuthis pealeii
ATATATATATATATATTTATCTATTATAGTGTACAGTACATTTAAGATGCAATTGTTACCATTGGTTTCTAGGCAGCATGCTTGCTACTACCCTTCATCACGACAACATGCCTATGAAGAAATATTTAGAATCCGAGTATTTCTTCATAAGCGCGTTGTCGTGATGAGGGGTAGTAGCAAGTATGCTGCCTAGAAACCAATGGTAACAATTGCACCTTAAATGCATTGTACGCAATAATAAATAAATACAGCTCTTAAAAAAGTAATCGAGCACTTTATTCTCATTTCTCCAATACTAACAAAGGACTAACTATATATATATATATATATATATATATATTTGTGAACTTCTTTTTTCATGATTAACTGGGTTCATTACTTGTACAATATTTACAAACTGTAATCTTTTTCTTTTTCTCTTTTCTTTTTTTCTTTTCTTTCTTTTTCTCTTTTTTTTCTCTTTTTTTTCTTTTCTCTTTCTTTTTCTCTCTTTTTCTTCTCTTTTCTTCTCTTTTTTTCTTTTCTTTCTTTTTCTTTTTTTCTTTCTCTTTCTTTTCTCCTTTTTCGTTCTTTTTCTCTTTTTTTTCTCTTTTTTCTCTCTTTTCACTTTCTTTCACTTTCTTTTTCTCTTCTTTTCTCTTTCCTTTTCTCTTTCTTTTTCTCTTCTTTTTCTCTTTTTCTTCTCTTTTTCTCTCTGTCTTTCTTTTCTCTCTGTCTTTCTCTCTTCTCTTTTTCTCTCTTTCTCTTTCTTTTTCTCTCTTTTTCTTTTCTTTTTCTTTTTAATCTCTTTCCTCTATCTACATTTATATTTCGTGAATATGTGTCGATTTTAGTTCCTTAACCAAATCCCATAAATGCTGTAAGGCATTTAGATCTTAACCTGTGTGAAATTGTTTTTTTTTCCCCTCCAACCCTTGGCAATCTCAATAACCATCCTCCTTTTTCTATAAACCAAAAGCATAAAACCTCCACACCCAAATTGTCCAGGCACCACCTGCACCCTGTCAAAGAACAGGACCTCATACTGTGAATCAACACTTCATGCAGGATACTTACCCCCACCCACCCACATGCCTCTAACTCCCCCGAGTGGGGCTTTAAAAAAAAATACAAAACAAAAAAAATACAATTCTCTTCTATCATTACTATCTTTCTTTCGTACAAAACAGCCATTTCCTTTTGTTTTTCATACTTCACACATTTTTTGTGTGTACCCCCGAGTCAAACGTTGGCATGTTCTTTTTTAGTTTTTTTTTCTTCTTCTAAATTTTTATTTTTAATATATATATATATATATATATATGTGTGTATATATATGTGAAGAGAAAATGGTATGTAATATAGTAAAAAATTGAAAAAACAGAAGTTCATAAAACAAGTGATGTTTATTTTGCTAATGTTGCAGTGTTTTGATCTGTTTCAATTGATCTTCATCATTAACAAAAGCCCTGATGAAGATCTATTGAAACAGATCGAAACACTGCAGCATTGGCGAAATAAACATCACTCGTTTTATGAACTTGTGTTTTTTCAATTTTTCACTATATCATATATACATACATATATATATATATATATATATATACACGAGGGAAAGTTGAAAAGTAATGTTATTTTGTTTAGGATGGGTATAATTACCAACACAGGAACATGTATCATACATCAAAATAAAGCAGGTCCTCTTTGGATCACATCCCTACTTCTCCACATAGTCACCGTTTCTCTCAATAGCAATGTTCCACATTCAAATGAGAGCATGTATCCCTGCCCCATAAAATTCTGTTAACTGTTCTTTGAGCCACTTCTTCACTACAGATTTCACTTTGTTGTCACTGGAATGATGTTTGCTTCTCAAGCCCTTTTTATGGGGCCAAAGTGAAGTTCATCTGAAGGCGCTAAATCTGGTGTAGTGAAGAAGTGGCTCAAAGAACAGTCAACAGAATTTTACTGGGGAGGGATATATGCTTTCATTTGAAGGTGGAACATTGTCACCCTTTCTCTCAATAGCAATGTGGAGAAGTAGGGATGTGATCCAGCTTCATTTTGATTTATGATACATGTTCCTGTGTTGGTAATTATATCTGTCTTAAACAAAATAGCATTGCTTTTTGACTCAACGTCGTATATATATATATATATATATATATATAAATTTCCTAATTCCTATTCTTTGGCTGCTCCCTCAGTGTCGACATATGATTTCCTGGTGTCTGGCGGGCATATACAAGGTGCTGATCTCTACGTTTGTCTGGAGTAGCGGTTGGCTCTGTCGTCAGCTCTAATGCGGATTAGCTAACCTAGTTAATAATTTTTTTTATGTAGTCATTCTCGATTTACTTGATTATTATTATTTGGTTTATTTTTTAAAATTCTTTGTTGACGTCTGGAGTCTCGGGTTTGCTTTTTTTCATCGATATTTTTTTTTTTTCATTTCCTTGTGTTAAATCATCGGTAAGTTTTATATTGTGTTGTCCTCTTTTTTTTTTTTTTTTTCATCTTTTTTTTGTTTCTGTCAAAAAGCTTAAAAAAATGGTTTATCTTTAATGTTGATTTTTGTAAATTGACAAATACATTTAATAAGTCAACACAGGTTAGAGCAGCCGTGGTTATTTTAGAAAAAAAAAAAATCAAAACAAAACAAACAAAAAAGACACAAAAAAAGTATATGAACTAGTACTGTGCCTCTCGACAATTCTTGTTAGCCCTGCTCTATATTCTGTGCAGGTTGCCCACAGTGCTTGTTCATATATATATATATATCCTCCCCTAAAAAAGTATATGGACTTGTATTGTACCTCTCAACAGCTCTCGTTATTCTGGCTTTCTTTTCTGGCCAAAGTTGAGACAGTGCTTGTTCATATACCTACCTTAAGTATCCAAAAAAGAAAACGGTATATGGATTTGTATTGTGCTTTTCAACAGGTCTCGTTAGTCTGGCTTTCTTTTCTGGCCAGAGTTGAGACAGTGCTTGTTCATATACCTACCATAAGTATCCAAAAAAGAAAATGGTATATGGATTTGTATTGTGCTTTTCAACAGCTCTTTGACTGGCTTTCATTTCTGGCCGGAGTTGAGACAGTGCTTGTTCATATATCTATCTTCCCTTCCCCCCTTCAAAATGTATATGGACTTGTACTGTACCTCTTAGCTGTCTGGCCAAATTCCAGACTGTTCATATACCTACCTTAAATATCAAAAAAAAGAAAAAAGTATATGGATTTGTACTGTGCCTTCAACAATTCTCGCTAGCCGGGTTCCCTTTTCTGGCCACAATTGAGGCAGTGCTCGTTCATATACCTACCTTAACTATCCAGAAAGAAAAAATAAATAAAAGTATATGGATTTGTACTGTGCCTTCAACAATTCTCGCTAGCCTGGTTCTCTTTTCTGGCCACAATTGAGGCAGTGCTCGTTCATATACCTACCTTAACTATCCAGAAAGAAAAAATAAATAAAAGTATATGGACTTGTACTGTGTTTCTCGACAGTTCTTCTTAGTCTTGCTTGCTGTTCTGTCCAAGTTCCAGACAGTGCTTATTCATATACTTATCTTTCCTCCTCCCCAAAATGTATATGGACTGTATCTCTGGACAGTTCTTGTTAGCTGTTCTGGCCAAGTTCCAGACAGTGCTCACTCATATACTTACCATTCTCCCCCAAAATGTATATGGACTTGTACTGTATCTGTCAACAGTTCTTCTCAGCTGTTCTGGTCAAAATATGGACAGTGCTTGTTCATATACTTACCTTCCATCCCCTGCCCCCCAAAATGTATATGGACTTGTACTGTATCTGTCGACAGTCCTTGTTAGCTGTTCTGGTCAAATCCAAATAGTACTCGTTCATATACTTACCTTTCACCCCCAAAAAAGAAGAAAAAAAAAAAAAGAACCATGCTGTAACCTCTTCCTCTGTGGTAATATATTCGGCAGTTATATAAAGCCAATGTGTAGTTATCAATGAAAGAAAAAGCAGACACTACCAACCCCCCAAGCTATTTGAGATAGCCAAGTACATACAATGTGTTATATTTTGAACTTATAAAGGTTGAATCCGCACAAGGGAAGTGGCGGCCAAGAGGCAATGAGAAGTCCAAGCGGACAGAGTATAGCCAGATAGGCGGAAGGAACCGAAATAATCCACAATCTTGATTCTTTATCGGAGTAAAAGGTCGCTCGCGGCACCCAATATAACCGAGTGAATAATGAGGTGAGAGGGGACGTTTCTTTTATGTTGTGTCTTGTCTGTCTCTTGGCTCAATGTCATCTACATGGGTCATTTTGACGTGTAGGCCCTTGTCTGTTTTGGCTGTGTGAGTGTGACGGAGAGTGCGATGGTGCGTGACAGGTGTACTTTGCTGAATAATGTTGTTGTCTTCTTTTTTTTCTTTTTTTTACATTTTTTTTTTTTTTCATAGTTGTAATAATTTTCTGGCGGATAATGCTGATGATGATTTTTTTGATTTAAAAAGAATTTTTTTTTTTTTTTTTTTTTTTTTCCTTCTCCCGGCTGTGTTTGGTCGGAATGTTGCAAGTTACTGTTTCTTTTCTTTCTTTTTTTAAAAATTTCCTTTTTTTATATTCAATGATCTGAACACTTGACAAACAAAACAAAAACAAAAAAGAAGGCTTTTCGTATTACACATACAATTTAACGCAATTATTTTTTCTGATCTATTATGAAAGAAAACAAAAACAAAAACCACGCAAGTATTTTTCTAGTTATTATCTTCGTCCCCCACGCCATTGGATCATTGTCCTAACCCCCAACCCTTTTTATCCTATATATGCTAGAAGGCGGTGTCTGACGGTCTTAGTGTCCTGGGTATGACTTTAAACTCCAGTTCTGGAGCTTCATGTCAATCCCTAGCACCTATATGATTGTCCCAACCCTATTGCCCTTATGGCAAACCCTCGACTCTTTTTATCACATATATGCTAGAAAGCGTAGGAGTTCAAATTGATAGTTGTTCTTCTCCTAGACTGGTTGTCCTACCAAGGCTAGATAACCCAGTCTGCCCTACTATTTCATGCTGCTGAAGGAGAAAATGACTTCATGTCTTTTCCATCAGTTTGATATATGGAAATATATATATATATATATATATATATATGAGTATATGATAAATGGAAATAAATCCAACAGTATGATTGAAAATAGATAGGAAAAACAAATGATAATAGTATTACACTGACAGATATCTGTTTCGACCTTTTATAAAAACGGTCTTCTTCAAGAGCAACTATATTGATGAAAAAAAGAAAGGAGGAATAGTTAACCATTTGGAACGAGGGATTATTTGTCTCATACCCCACTTGTATGGACTGGGCACAAGGCCTCATTTTAATGTGGGCCCACCCACAAGCCGAAGCTCATGGGTGGGAAAGAACAAAGATTGTGTCGATCCCTTCTGCATTTCCCCTCAAGGGGGGCGCCCTCAGGCGCTGGGCAATAAACCCTGCCCTGCCCCTTTAAATCAAGGGGGCAGGTATTGCCTGGGTGGATAGCCCCTTGGGATCGACGCTATTATTTGTACTTTACCCTGATCCAGTGGCCAAACACACTGGATCCCCCGCCCTGAAGGACGAGTATGTCAGGGAAGTAGGGGTTCAAATAACGCTCACGTTCTGAGCTAGAGTGTCTTTCAAAATTTATATTTGAAAAAATAAAAATAAAAATTTTGAAAGACATCGTGGCCCAGAAAGTGAGCGTTATTTGAACCTCTCGTTCCAAACTGTTAACTATTCCTCCTTCTTTCTTTCATCAATATAGTTGCTCTTGAAGAAGACCGTTTTTATAAACGGTCGAAACAGATATCTGTCAGTGTAATACTATTATCATTTGTTTTTTTTATCTATTTCAATCATATATATATATATATATATATATATATATATATATAGAAATAACAAAAGACTTAGAGATTTAGCATTATAGTTTATTTCAGGGAGCTTAGACTATAATGCTAAATCTCTAAGTCTTTTGTTATTTCTTTACTTATATATTTGCTCTGTGACTCTAACATTAAGACCACACATTGAGCTCTCAAACTGCGACAGGTTTTTTTAAATAAAACTCTTGTGTCGTAAGGAAGATTTCTTCTCTGGACTTTTGGAATATATATATATATATATATATATATATATATATATATTTGTTGTGGGGTTTTTAAGGGTCAAAAATAAGACAAACGACTAGAAAAACTGGATACAAATGTATTGAACAAAAAGGAGTAGAAATTACAGAAAAGAAAGTGGAGATTGCGTCCGACCATAAAGTTGCGAGCTGACTCGCGTTGATTCGTCTCAAGCCACAATTGTCCCTGCTACTTATAGTAGTCGTTGGCGCATTCCATTTATGTACATAGGTTATATCACCTATAACATACACACACACACACATATATATATATATATATATTGTAAAGGTGAATAACAAACAATTCAATTAGTATTTCATCTCTGTTGGTTTCAGAGACTTCATCAGAATGAATTTATTAGTTTCGAACAAAATGGTATATAAATGAGGAAAAGATAAAATGTACTACCTACATCTGAGACAAACTCTTCTTCTTGTCTCTCTTCTTGCCTCCTCCGTCTCTCTTCTTGCCTCCTCCGTCTCTCTTCTTGCCTCCTCCGTCTCTCTCTCTTGCCTCCTCCGTCTCTCTTCTTGCCTCCTCCGTCTCTCTTCTTGCCTCCTCCGTCTCTCTTCTTGCCTCTCCTTTTACCTTTTACTCACTTATATACCATTCTGTTTGATACTAATAAGTTAATTCTGATGAAGTCTCTAAAACCAATAGATGAAATATTAATTGAATTGAATTATTTGTGTTCGTTATTCACCTTTTCTATACATTTTCTCACATTCTGTCAGATTTTTCCTAATCTGTTATTATATATATGGAAGGATGAAAATAAATCCGACAATATGAAGAAATTTGAAAAACAAAGTCTTCCAAAATAAGATGAATTTATTTATGCAAATAAGTCGATGCTTAAATGTTTCAGTTTATTTTAAACCTTCTTCAGGACTGATTATGGGATGAAGTAAATTAATGGATGTTTTATAATGAGAGGAGTTATAAAAAAAAACAAAACTTTCTTCATCCCATAATCAGTCCTGAGGAAGGTTTAAAATAAACCGAAACGTTTAAGCATCGACTTATTTGCATAAATAAATTCATCTTATTTTGGAACACTTCGTTTTTCAAATTTCTTCTTATTGTCAGATTTATTTCCATCTTTCCACATGTTTATGTATATATATATATATATATATATAATAACATATTAGGAAAAATCTGACAGAATGTGAGGAAATGTATTGAAAAGGTGAATAACAAGCACAAACAATTCAGTTCAATTAATATTTCATTTGTTGGTTTAGAGACTTCATCGGAATAAATTTATTAGTATCAAACAGAATGGTATATAAGTGAGTAAAAGGTAAAAGGATATATATATATATATATATATACACACACACACACACACACACATTTACAGCTGTCTAGACATTTATAAAAACATACCTTTTGTATTACTTGGATTATTCGGACTATTATCCTCATCTTTATTGTTATCTGTTTCGGCCTAGTAATACAGATTATCAAGCCTCATCTCAAAATTTAGAGAAACCTACATTTGTAATCTATATATATTGTAGGTGTGTCTTTACTTAACTGTCCATTAAATTTTCTTTCAATTTATCCATGACAGCTTTTTTGGCTTGAACTCTTAACATTAACTCTTAGAATTTTTTAAAGTCCCGCGCCCCCTTCCTATAAGAACTTATCAAACAATGGCTAAAAATGGCCTTTTGATTTAAAGTTATCTGTTATTTCTCTTAAATCAAAGACTGCTAAATATGTTTAATATTACATTTAAACAAAGGCTATCATTTGGGGTGGATTAGGAAAACAAATGTGACTTATGGCCGGGTGGAATGAGGCAGTATATATATATATATATATACATACATGCACACATATACATACATACATACCAACTCCTCCGCATGAGCAGGAAGCGACACAAGGTCAATTTCTTAAGCGGAGTTTAACAGGTTTTGCATTCAGAGTTTTCCTTCTCCTATACTGGTTATCTAGCCAGGGTTAAAGAGTCCAGTCTACCCTGCTATTTACCCATAGCTGGAGGGAGAATTGGATTCATACCTTTCCAAGGGTATTTAGCGCCATGTGAAAATGCCAACAGCTTCGTCTAGAATTAAATTCGGGTCGACGAGTCCATTTCCTATGACTCTACCCATTAGCCATGCGCCTCCATGAGGCAGTATAGGATGTGAAAACTTTTGGCTTGGAAAATCTTCACAGAAGCCACTTATTTAACCCTTTTGCTGCAATCCGATCATGGTGTAATGGTTAATAAGCTAGTCTTGCAGGTCTCATTGCTAGGATTTTGACCCTTGCTAGATGCCCCATATCTTACTGTTACGGCATTCACTGTGGGTCAGTTGAGCCAGCTCCATCCAATGAATTGATGGAAGGAGTATGGAGGGAATATGAAATTCATAAGTGGTCCCTAAACCCCACATTCATATCCCGATCAAGAAGGAGATGCCCTTGTTTTCTGCAGATTCTTCATCGCAGTGACAAGTATGCCAAAAGCCATTGATTCCTGACAATGAGGGAGACGTACTTTGGATTTTTGCCAGAGCCCCTTTGGCTGGGTTGTGACCCAAATACTACTGTTCGCCCTGGGTGACCCTACCAGGAAATTAACTTCCTGACAGCATGGCTATGACACTACCAAGTTTACACAGCCCTGCTGCGATGAGGAGAGGTTGGATTTTAAAAATAATGTACTAGATGGCTATTGAGCAAAGAGCTTCCTCTACCCCATATCTTGTAACCATATCTTGTATCACATCCTATCCGTGGTGAATGGATTCGGTAAATAAAGAGCATCCTATTGTGGTTTAATGGATATCAAGCTAATCCAGAAAGACCCACGATAAGGAACCACCCCTGGCAATTATAGACCAATAACTTGTCTACCCAAGATGTGGAGAATACTGACTGTGCTAATAAAACAAGAAATGTATTTCTCATTTGAATGGGGCCAACTATTTCCAAATGAACAAAAAGGATGCCATAGGTGAAATAGAGGAACACATGACTTATTTTACGTAGATCAAGCCATCCTTAAGGAATTTGAAACTAGGTGCAAAAATATTGCATGGTATGGACCGACTACAAAAAAGGCCTATGACATGGTCCACAAACTTGGATTATCAAATGTTTAACTCTTATCATCCTGTTGAGATTTTTCTAAGATCAGAGCCCAATTCCTTTAACCATTTATCAGAAATGGCCTCTTTATTTAAAGTTACTTGTTATTTCCCTTAAATCAAAGACTTCTAGATATGTTTAATATTACATTTAAACAAAGGCTATCATTTGGCTAGATTAGGAAAATGAATGTCACTAATGGCCGGGTGGAATGAGGTGGTATAGGACATTAAGAGTTAAGAATGTACAAAATATCCGATAAGAACGTAAATTTCATCAAAAAAGACTAGCAATTATAGACCAATAACTTGTCTACCCATGATGTGGAAAATAAAAAAAGTATATGACTTTATCTTTTTTTAATTTTTAATTTTTTAATTAAGATACTGATAGGTATGTATCCTGTGTCACTGACTCATAAAAATTTAAAAAGACGCAGAAAAATTGTATCTGCGTGTCCTAGTGTTTTATTTTCTTCCTCACCATTTCCAGTTTACTGTAAATACATTTCAATATTTACTTGGAAATGAATTATATACTATGGAGTACAAGGTAGAAGTTAGATGGCTTTAGTTGTTTATAGATAAAAACTCTACAATTTATTAAGAAACTTTAGTTGGGACCCATCAAATTTCCCGGGGACTCATTCAAATCAAATACATGCATCCCAGGATGCACTAAATTAAAGAAGCTACCAGCATCACTGTAAAATAGTATTTCAAGCTAACTGTAAATACAATTCAATATTTTCTTAGAATTGAATTACACTGTATGGGGTATAAAGTAGGGGTTCGACAGCTTTAGTTGTTCATAGATTAAACCTCTACAAATTTATTAAGAAACTTTAGTTGGGACCCATCAAATTTCCCGGGGACTCATTCAAATCAAATACATGCGTCTCAGGATGCACTAAATTAAAAAGATATCAGCATCACTATTAAGTTAGGTGTTCATTGAATTTTTTTCGCTCATAGTAATTGATGTGTCTTTTTTTTTTTTGTCTCATTTATTTTTAAAATTTTTTGTTTGTTTTGAAGGATATTAAAAAGTTTTCAATTGTTCTTTTTGTTATGGAACTAGTGAATGTTTCATATCCTTTCAATAATATGATAATAAGAATAATAACAACAACAAAAAAACAAGAACAAGTAACCAATAAGCACCCCAAATCATCAACTTAATGAAAGGTTCATATTTTAACTCATAACCGGTAACTTCCGCTTTCAAATTTTTGTAAACAAATGATTTTAATCAGAAGTTTATGGAAATATTGAACTCACAATAAATTAAATAAATAGATGGTTGGTACACGTAATCAAATTAAAATTCAATAGCAAAATCTTTTTTTAAATAAATACTTTTTAATCAGAAATTTATGAATATTTTTCAACACTTACGATGATTTAAAAAAAGACGAAAGACGTTTTTATACTAAAATAGTTTTTACTTAATCAGAAGAGAAATGCAAATATGTTTATTGAAATAAAAATACAGTTTTTATTTACAAAATGTTTATTTAAATAAAAGGATGTCGTTCAGAAATAGTATCACACAATTTGTAAAATTTGTTTTTGTCAGATACAATATAATTACAAAAATCGTCTGTTCGTTTATTTTCAAATATTTGAAAGCGAAACTTATCGGTGATGAGTTAAAATATGAACTTTTCATTAAGTTGATGATTTGGGGGTGCTTATTGGTTACTTGGTCCAAAAAAAAAAAAAATTTCTTTACTGGTACTTCCCCTTTTTTTCACTCCCCCTATTCTGTCATCAGTGGGTTTTTTTTTTCTTCTTTTTTTACAATTTTTGTTAGGTTATCTGCATGCTGTTCTTTTTGTCATGTCCAGTTTCGGATTTCATTTTCAATTTGGAGGATTTGTTTTTCGCTTATTTAAAAAAAAAAAAAAATTTTTTTTTTTTTCTTTTTTTTTTCTTTTCTTAAATAAATTTTTCATTCAATTTCTCCTTTTGTGTGTATTTAAGGGATAGAACGAAGAACGAGTTCAATTTCTCTCTTTTTTTAATTTTTTATTTTATTTTATTATTTTTCTCCTTCTGATCAAAACTTTCTTCTCTACTCAGGGAGTGGGGTCAGAGTTCAAGTACCGGACATGTATGCTGAAAAGGGGACTTTCCTTAATAAAAAAATTGTTAATTGTGAAAAGTACCTGGTAGATATTACTTAAGCATAACAGGTTATCTCCTATAAAGTCTAACATAAACAAAGGGAACCACTCTTGACTGATAAATTATTTATTTTTCCCATTAAACTAACCCTAACCCTAAACCCAACTTTAAATCCTAACCCCGTCTCTTTTTTCCTAGTAGATCAATAAATAAATAATTTATCAGTCAAGAGTGGTTCCCCTTTGTTTATGTAAGACTTATAGGAAATAACCACATAACATTTATTATCTAGACTAGCAAAAATATGTGCCCTTTAAGTTTTGATATAATTAGATATATAGAATTAGAAAGACTAATGAAATTAAATAAGAACACAAAAAAGATTACTTTTTACTTTATTGTTATTAATTTCAATATAGAATTATACATAGGATTCCTTTTAATATGTTTGAGAATAAAATATGTATTTAAGTTTTGATATAATTAAATATTATATTGAATTAGAAAGACTAATGAAATTAAATAAGAACACAAAAAAGATTACTTTTTACTTTATTAATTTCAATATAAAATTATACATAGGATTCCTTTTAATACATTTGAGAATAAAACAATAATATTAGAAATCAATTACACCTATCAATTATTTATTAAACACGGTTTGTTAAAACTGTTATGCAAATTATTCACACCATAAACTATATAAAAATTCATGTCTTAATGATACATAGCACACATTGCAGGATTTTAAACACACGAATAACATGGGCTTATCGGGGCCTGTGTTAGACACATTTAGACAGAAGTCATAGACATAAACAAAAAGACATGAATATTTGTGTGAAGAGACTATGAAAACTGGAAATATCAGCGGTAAATTGGTTACAAACTAAAAAAAGAAGAACATAAGAAACTGTACAAAACCATGTTATTTATTAGCATAAACTTATCGTAATTATTTAATGAATATCATCTTATATTATTATATAATACGCATCATTTTATATCACTGGTTAATTAAATCTTCTTGTTTTTGAATGAAAATAAGCTTATTACGATTAATTAATTAAAACAAGCTTATTACCATTAGTTAATTAAGATCATCTCAGTATTGATTAATTAAACTCATTTCATATCAATAGTTAATTAAAATGATCAAATATTGTTCATTAAAATGAAATTATATTAATCCTTAATTAAAATCATATATCTTCACACACTCAATATACAACAATATTCAATATGCAAACACGCGCACAAACACACACACATACCACAAACATATACGCACACACACATATATATATATATAATATATATATATATATATATAATATATATATGTATATAACCGTATATATATATATATATATATGTGTGTGTGTATGTGTTTGTTAATGTAAATTAACAGCATTGATCCCAGGGGGCTATCTCCCCAGGCAACACCTGCCCCCTCGATTTAAAGGGGCAGGGCTGGGTTTATTACCCAGTGCCTGAGGCGCCCCCCTTGAGTGGGAATGCCAACGGGATCAACACATTTTTTCTGCCTACCACCCATGAGCTTCGGCTTGTGGATGGGCCCACATAAAAATGTCCTTGTGTCATGCCCTCATAAGTGGGATGAGAGGCAAATACCTTAATAACATGGGCTGTTTTGAGGCAATTCTATCTCAGCTAGACTGTAATAGAGACATTGTTGATAAATAAGATGCTAATTAAGATTAAATAATGGTTATTATATAATATGGAATTACGACTTTGGTAGTGACATAGTTTTAGTTACAGACACATAATCCCCATTATAATAAAATGTTGATATAATATAAATAATTCATTTATGTATGTAGATAATAAATTAAAATAATATTAGTATTATCTGCGTTATTCGGACTATTGTCCCCATCTTCATTGTTATTTGTACAACGTTTCAGCCGATATATACCCTCCGGCCTTCTTCAGGTATTTCTTGTCGGACTCGGGAACCTTCTCGGACTCGGGAACCTTCTCGGACTCAGGAACCTGAAGAAGGCTGGAGGGTATATCGGCCGAAACGTTGTACAAATAACAATGCAGATGGGGACAATAGTTTGAATAAGGCAGATAATACTAATCTTCAAACCTCATCTCAAACATTCAGAGAAATTAAAATAATATATAATAAACTCTTTCAGTTTTTAAAAAAATCATGTCACAGTGTCATTGTTTCTATTAACTTGAACTTTTAACTAAACTAATCGAGTCATTTTATAATTTAATAATGATATACAGCTCATTCAACTGTGATATATGGAAATCAAATAGATTGAAATGGAGTTATCAAAATAATAATTGATTAGAATAATTTCATTTATTTTGTTATTGTATAAAACAACTAGAATTGTTAAATTACAAAAATACTAATAGTACTGGGTACTCGCTTGGTTACCTCATTTCAGGAATGAAGACGCTTCCTTTAGAGGTACCAGATACTTTTTATAATATCGCAATTTTTTTTTAAAGGGGAGCCCCTTTTTGGCAGACATGTCCAGTACATAAACTTTGACCTCATCCCCGCTCTACTATGTATTTTCGATAAAACATTTGTCAATTGCAATGATTGACAAAGCATTCCATAAAATGTTTCACACCGCAATCTCTTCAGTACATTATTCAATACACCACGACATTTTCACCAAGATCCTTCAAAAATGTCTGATATATGTTTGCCAATCCCCCAAACGAATCATCAGTTACATTTTTCTACCCCCCCCCTTGCCCCTCCTGTTTGCGGATCACATTTCACCAAACAGTCTTGCCTATTAGCAGACAATTTCAACAAGCACACACATATATATATATATATATATTATATATAATATATATATATATATATACACTCATGTATTGGTCAAATTTTGTCTATGGGTAAATAGGTTTGTGGGCTTGTTCATGACTTTTGAATCCTGTCAAAGTCTTGCATATCTTTTGAACATATCTGGCATACATAACGATCGGTGTTGACTGAGTCGACAGGTGTTGTATATTGCATCACTGTGAACTTTCATGTGAAGCTTGAGATCACCAGCTGTTCGGCACACTTTTATGCCAGCAGGAACATAAGAAGTCCTCATGTTGGGGATCATGCTGGAAACCAGAGTGTCGCATTGTAAAAAACAACAGTTGCAGTCGGTAGCTCTCATGTGATTGTGGATTTTTGGTGCATTCTAATGCTACAGCTGACAGGGGCCCATCAATGAGACCCTAACAGGTACTAACACTCCAGGTCAGAGTGGACCAGAGAGCAATGGTGATGAAGGGTGCTCCACATTCCCCAAACCTCCAGCACTAGAACCTCACCATCAGATAAGTTTAACATCATTCCCAGGACACGAAGATCCTTAGCCACCTTGTTCTAGCACTCACGGCCAACAGGTGGTCCCATTTGGGAGAGTCTTACTTCTCTGCAGAGTGCAGTCGGTGCATTCTAATGACCCAGTCGAATGGGCATGTGTAGGAGCAGGGTCAAATGGCTGGGAAGCATGTGTTCGAAAAAATGTCTTATCTACAAACCATTAATAATAAATGAAGATCTTTATAAAAACAAAACAAAAAAAAAAAAAAAAACAATAACCACCAAAGCTACTAGTATGACTACTACCATCACCAAAATAGTTACCATCACCAGTATCGTTACCAGCACCAATACCACTGCTTCCAAGCCATGAACAAAAGAATATATGGTGACCTTTCTAAAAAGCTAAAATTGCGGAGCGTTTTGCTTAACAAATACAATGGAAAAATGTTAACCTTTATTTATAGTAGAATACTACATTTTTACATATTATATAAGCTTGTCACAGCTTCAGAATAAGAAACTTGTAAAACTCAAATGCATTATATATATATATAAAGATAAATCTAATGAGTCAGACGAACCTACTATTAGTTTCGCTTAATGCTCTTCAGGACTAAGATCTGACTCTTAGCCCTGAAGAGTATTAAGCGAAACTAATAGTAGGTTCATCCGACTCATTAGATTTATCTTTATTATTTGCTCTACTTAGGTATGAGCACTTTTTTACTTATTAGCTATTCTCCTAGCGGTTATATGAATTATATATATATCTTATATACATATATCTACATATAAATTGTTTTTTCTTTTGGCCAAATACTGTACCAATAGATTATTTTTTGTTGGTACGACTATCTTTGGTCTTTTCTTTTTTTCAAAAATTTTTGTTTCTCCCTGGTTGATGTTTGGTAGTATATTTTTACAATCAAATATTTGCTGGGTTTTTTCTCACCGCAAGGATATTAAATTATATATATATATATAATATACCAAGCGTGTTGGTAAATCCGCGAGGATTATTAAATTTTTATATATATATATATATATATATATATATATATATATATAATATAATATACCAAGCGTGTTGGTAAATCCTCGCGGTGAGAAAAAAAAAACAGCAAATAGTTTGATTGTAAAACCGCCCTGACGACTTACTTTACTTTTTATATATATATATATATATATATACACACACACACTACACACTGAGTGAATTAATGATTGTTTGCTAAAGGCTTATTTTTCCTGGTTAGTTTAATTACACAAAATTCATGTATATAAATAAATTTTTTAAAAGATAAAAGCGTCTTTTCTAATTGATTGTTCCGGGCAACAGGCAGACATTAACGAATATCTTATTCTTATTGTTTTTAGCTCAGATCAAAGCCTTAAAGAATTTCAGAGCAAATTGCTAAGCAAGAATAAAAGCAGCCTGACTTAGCAACATATTCACAAAGTGGGACATAAATAGTTTACTCCCTTAATAAAAAATTTTTTAAATAATAAAAATCTAAAACTGATTGAGCTATTATTAAAACCTGACCCTCAATCCTTTCGATAAACAAAGAGCTAATCACAAATCAAGCAAAAGATAATTCTATGAAATTTCCCAATTTTTGGTTATTTCAAAGAATTTTCTTTTTCAGAAAATGATAACTTTTCACTAAAACTAAGGGAAAATAATCACTTCTTATGTGTATCTTATATATATATATATATATATATATATTTATATAAATATATATATGAAGTGGTCAAACAATGTGTTGAAATGGCAACCGCCGACAATTTTTAGGGAGATTATGTGCTTAATTAAAGTCATATCTAATTTGTTAATTAATTAATTATAATTAAATGAATTACGCGTGCATATCGGTTTAAATGTAAAGCGTAAACAAATCGAGAAAAAGTTGATCTCCGTATGTACATTTCAGCCCGTTAGGCCTCATCAGCAGAGTATTAAGACAGGGCAGTGCTTTGTGCACGATTCGAACCCAGGCTGACAGGCGGACATTCCAACCACTACACTAGCTGGCTTCCCTAGAATCGCGTTTATTTTAAACTGATATGTATATCGCACTTTTTGGGTATTAGGTATAACTTTAATTTAGCACATAATCTCCCTAAAAATATATATATAGTGTATAAAGGGGTATATATATATATATATAAATATATAATATATATATATATATATATATATATACCTCCTTATATACTTTTGTATAATTGTAATTATACAGTTGTAATAATTGTTCCAATGATAATAAAAAAAGCAAAACCATTTATTTATTTATATATATATATATATATATATATATATATATATATATATTAATTTTTTGTTATTAATATAGGAGAAATTATTATAAAGTGCTCAATTATTTCTTTAAGAGCTGTATTTATTTATTTATTTAAGTTCATCTTACCAATGGTTTTTCAAAAAGTCAACGTCTCTGATGACGGATAAACATCTGAAACCATTGTAAGACGAACTTTTGTATTGGTGACTTAAATAAATAAAATATATATATATATATATATATATATATAAAAATAAAAAAAATATACACACATATAGCTTCAGTGTGCCTTGTGATTATAAGCAAAATATAACCCAACTAGATCTGACCAAAAAGTAACTACATGAATTAACAGACATTTTTTTTATAATATTGCATATCAGGAGCCTTGAATATTTAATTATATATTCATGCAAAATTTCAATAAAGCTAGAAATAGAAATGAAATTAGCAAAATGTATGTTTAGGCTAGGAAGGCGCTAAAGATTTTTGAAAATGAAAAGCAAGATTTTAAGAAAGTAAATATCAGAATCTGCAGAGTGTGGGGTGGGGTAATTGGAATGGTTAGGGGAGAGGAAAGGGGTTGGGGTCGGGAGACAGGGAGGAGAAAGATGCAATGGTCGTTTTTAGCGTCCAATGGCAGACCGAAGCACAGGCGCTGCACTAGTTTATTTCTGGTTGAGTTTTTTTTTTTTTTGTCTGCCCAAAGCCTTTTGACCGGACACAGCAAGGCAAGGTTACCCACTCGGTCAATGAGAGAGAAAGTCTGTTACCTACCACTGAAAAAATGGGGTGGGGGGTGATTTCCGCCACTGTAGAAAACATCTACAAGGATACAAAAGTCGGGTAAAAAAGATTAGATACAACACAATTTGGAGAAGAAAAAAAAAAATGTAAAAAAAAAAGAAAAAGCAGGGGAGAGAACCCACTGCAAAAGTGCACCAGTGGTTTCTTTAGTTTTTGTAGGGAGTTTCTTTTTTCTTTTTTTTCTTGATTTGTTGGGGTTTTTTTGGGTTTTTTTTTTTCATTCCTCAGAATCTTAAAAACAAAAAGTAATATATTATACATATATATATATATTAATGTTAGGAAATGAACCCAACGGTATATAAGGGTAAGATAATATCAAAATCAATCAGATGTTGTTCAAATAAAGTTTTTTATTATGCTGATATTACAATATTTCAGTCTGTTAAAATCATCTTCAGAGCATAATAAGAAATTTGGTTGTTTCTTTTGTTTTACGGCATATCAACCTCAGTGGTCATTTAATGCCAGCAAAGTTTGAAATAAATTCATTCTTAATGGATACTCAATTTTTATAAACTCATGTTTTTCTATTTAACCCATAGATGCGATCCTAACAGGTACTACCACTCCGGGTCAGAGTGGACCAGGGAGCAATGGTGATCAAGGGGTGCTCCACATTCCCCAGACCTCCAAAACTGGAACTTCACAATCAGATATAGTTCCAACATCATTCCCAGGACATGAAGACCCTCAGCCACCACCTTCTAGCACCCATTTGATAAAAAAGGTTGGAGCTTACCATGAGGGCAATAGGGTCAGGACAATCATATAGGTGCTCTGGCTTGATGTGACTAGCCGATTGATCACCCGTCTAGCCTAAGTAAGGGCCAAAATGGAGTGTTGCATGTCATGCCTAAAAGGTCCAGTATGAATTAATCTCATGACAAAACAGTCACAATTTCATAAACTCTCTTATTAACAAAACATATGCTCTGAAGATGATTTTAACAGATCGAAATATTGCAATATCAGCATAATAACAAACATTATTTGAACAACATCTGTGTGATTTTCATAGTATCTTACCCTTATATATATATATATATATATATATATATGTATGTAAAAAATGTTTAGCACCTGTTAAAAAAAATGATTCCTTGGATTAAGAAAGTGTTTTATATATTTACCAACCCCTCCGCACGAGCATAGTGCGACACAGGGTCAACTTCTTAAGCGGAATTTAACAGATTTGAATTCAGAGTTTTCCTTCTCTTAGACTGGTTACCTAGTCATGGTTAAAGAGCCCAGTCTGCCCTGCTATTTACCATAGCTGGAGGGAGAATATATGGATTCATACCTTTCCCAAGGGCATTAGCGCCATGTGAAATGCAAACAGCTTCGTCCAGGAATTGAACTCGGGTAAATGAGTCCATTTCCTGCGATCTAACCATTACACTAGCACCTCCACAACAAAGTGTTTTTATAAATAATTTTCTTTTTAGGTTTGTGGATTGATTTTGAAGGCTTATCACAATGCGAAGGAAGAAAAGGCGCGTAATCTGAATATTAGCTACATAAATGAGAGTAACCTCCCTTTGTTTCTTTCACTTTGAGGAAGCCGTCTATTTGGTCGGCCTTTTTCATTTCAATGTAATCAATACAACTGCATGTTTTAACACAAAAATATCATAAAATGTATACCTAATAAAAATTAATTTCAAATAATGCACAGCACAATTAAAGAACACATTTTATGATATTTTCATGTTAAAACATTCAGTTGTATTCATTCAAACAAATTCGTATTTTCAATGTAGATTTATGGTGAAATGAAAATGGCCGACCAAATCAGACGGCTTCCTTAAAGTGAAAGAAAAACAAGGGGAGGTTACTCTCATTTATGTAGCTAATGTTCGGATTACCGAAAAGGCAATGAGTATGTTGTTCATATACCTGTATTTTAAATTGTTGATGTTTCCTTAATATTTCGGAATTAAATCCCATCTTCAGAAGACTTGGAGTATTTGCGTTCAAACATTAAAAATAAATTAAAAGAAAATTCATATGTTTGAATTTCCTTACAACATTTTTAACCCAGCATCCATTTTAAAAAACCATATGTGATCGGAACTGATGCAACGTAAAAATATGTAAGAATAATACTGTTGGGTCAGTAAAACGTTAAACCTGGGTGGATATAGGTCCAAATAGGGATATCTTCCTTGCTGCGTTCATTTGCCGATAGGTGGCATTAGTATTGGGCCAGAAGCCGGGAAATCTGAATTCTACCTCTTTCCACTCAGCCGTCAACATAGTCTAGGTGCCTGACACCTCTAACCCTTAGGTGGGGACACCTCTAACCCTTAGGTGGGGGACTTTGCCCTCCAACCAGCTACCAGTAAGTGACATTCCCTACGACGCAAGTCGTACACCTATTTCCTTTTATAGAGTGTTATGTATCTGTTTAGAATATCTTTGTCTTAAATGTATCTCCGTCCCTTATGGAATAAATATTGTGGGGGACTTTGCCCTCCAACCAGCTACCAGTAAGTGACATTCCCCACGACACAAGACATACACCTATTTCCTTTNCCTCTTATAGAGTGTTATGTATCTGTTAGAATATCTTTGTCTTAAATGTATCTCCGTCACTTATGGAATAAATATTGTTCTGTTTTACACATTTGTCGGAATGTTTTTACGTATACACTTGTAGCTACATTGGAAATATTAAAAACAAATACAGAAACACACACGTTACTACCTCCACACTAACATTACGGACAGCCATGAACATGCCTTTATGGTCTTCGAGATCTTGTGAAGATGGGATGTTAATCTTAAAATATTAAGGAAACAAAAAAAAAATACAGGTAAATGAACAACATATCGTTACCTTTTCTTCCACCGCATTGTGATAAGCCTCCTAAATCAATCTATAAACCAAAATATACACAAGGCTTCAAGAAAACTATAAAACTCATATATATATATATATATATATTATATATATATATAATGTCTCTTAATCTTTTAAAAATTTTT
Organism: Doryteuthis pealeii; assembly: GCA_023376005.1. Lineage (NCBI taxonomy): Eukaryota > Metazoa > Mollusca > Cephalopoda > Myopsida > Loliginidae > Doryteuthis > Doryteuthis pealeii. The sequence goes on from CM042181.1 coordinate 31,903,612, forward strand.
GATATGGCCAGCATTCAAATATATGCATGAAATAAGAACATTAATCCTATAAATTTATTATAATGGGATTGTATGTCTGTCTGTCTGCAACCAAAACTATATCACTACTCAAGTCACAATTTCCTTAGTTATTTACGTAACATTCTCCAAGATTTTTTTTATTTAAACCTTAATTATTAATATAATTGTTTTACATTATTAATATGGTTGGCCTAATCTACATACTAATAAAATGCAATTGTATTTATATATACAACAAAATAGCAGTTTACAGTGTGAACGAGAAGGCTAATTTGCATATTGATCTTAAGAATTTGATTTTAATAAATATGTGCTTAGTATTATTGATTTTTAATTGTTTGGTTTTATTTTTAACAATATGAGCAAAAATTAACAAGAAAAATAACTGTAATTTTGTTCTTTACTTCCAATTTAAACTAAATAGTTAAATTAGTAAAATTTAGCAATGAAAGACAGGAGTGATGGAAAATGATGGAAGAGTTAGTTTCAAACTTGTATTTTTCGATTATACCCCCCCCCTCAGTTTCAAATCATTTTATCTGCATTCTTATTTAGTCTCATTAGTCTTTCTAATTTAATATATTTCATTACATTAAAACTTAAATACTTGCACCCAGAGGGCACATATTCTGGCTAGTACAGATAAAAACTTTAGATTAATATTAACTCTTTGCCTACTTTAAACCTCTCACAGCGACTCTTCCATCATTGCGATCCTACTAACAAAAACTGATGGTTAGTTCATTACAACTGAGCAGAAGGACTCAGATTTGGGCTCACAGCAGAGTACAAAAACACTTATGACTAGATAGTGACTTTAAGCTACTAACTATGGCTCTCCCACTATTGCAACTGACGCTCTCATCATAATTCTCAGACTTCCATAGTGTACAGGTACCAAGAAAATTTGGTATAACCTGTTAAGACTATGGTTGCAATTATAATTTCAGATTATAATAATAGGACTTCATTTAAATAGAATGAGTTATGAGATGACTAGATAGTGAACTTTAAAATTATCCCATCATACTAGATATTTGGTTAGTAAGACTATTGCAAGATCATAATTTCAGATACATGAAGAAATTAATCGTTCAGGTAAAAAATACCAAAAAAATTTGGTTCAGCTGTGGGGGAAAATTTGAGAAATAAGGGTCTGATTATATGAAAAAAGATTTTAAACTGATTAAAGTTTTTATTTTCTGCATTTGAACATTGGCCAAAATTTACTTATAAAGAAAATACCAAGAATTTTTTTTTTTTAAAATTTTTTTTTTTTTTTTTTTTTGGCTAACTGAAAGAAATAATGGGTGTGATTTATTTCATTTCCCTTGCAAAAAAAATAAATACAAATAAATATTGGATTTACATCTGTAAAAGAAACAAACAATTTAATATAAGGATAATTATTAAAGTTTATCCAGTGTGTTAGACATTTTTCAATTTGCTTTTAAGAAAAATTTTAAAAAATTGATTCGAAAAATATTTGAATGAATTAAACATTTTAATAAAAAGATTTAAAATATTACATTTCAAACACATAAAAAAAAAAAAAAATTTTTTTAATTTTTTTTTTTTTTTTTTTTAAGTGTTTGCAAAAACTGGATTAAAATTCAATTTTTTTTAAATTTTGATAAAATTCATATGAAGTTGAGAATTTAAAAAAAAAAAAAAAAAAACAAACCTAATAATATAACTTATTGTATACAGTGATGCTGCTAGGTACATGCCCTGCATCCCTGACACAAGGACACAAAATAATTGTATCCATGCATCCCAGTGTTTTTTCTTTTTCTTTCTCCTCCATTTCAAGCTCTGTAAATACATTTCAATATTTTCTTGAAAGGAATTACACTGTACAGGGTAAAAGGTAGGGGTTAGATGGCTTTAGTTGTTCATAGATAAAAACTCTACAATTTATTAAGAAACTTTAGTTGGGACCCATCAAATTTCCCGGGCACACATTCAAATTAAATCCATGCATCCCAGGACTCACTAAATTAAAAAGCTATCAGCATCACTATATATATATATATATATATATATGCAGTGATGGTGATAGTTTTTTCATTTAGTGTATCCTGGGATGCACATAATTGCTTTGAATGAGGAGGCGCATGGTGTAATGGTTAAAGTCATGGGAAATGGACTCGTCGCCCAGAGTTCAAATCCTGGACATGGTAATTGTATTTCAATTAGCACTAATACCCTTGGGAAAGGTATGAATCCTACGCTCCCTCCAGCTATGGATAAATAGTAGGGCAGACTGGGCTCTTTAAACCTAGGTTAGGCAACCGGTCTAGGAGAAGGAAAACTCTGAATTCAAACCTGTTGAACTCTGCTTAAGAAATTGACCTTGTGTCACATCCTGCTCGTGCAGAGGGGTTGGTAAATATATATTAGCTTTGAATGAGCCCCCGGAAACTTTGATGGGTCCCAAGTAAAATTTATTATTAGATTGTAGAGTTTTTATTTATGATCTGGGGAAACAACTTAAGCTGTCTAACTCCTATCTTGTAACCTATCCTGTATAATTCATTTCTAAGAAAGTATTGAAATGTATTTACAGTTAGCTTGAAATAGTGACGGAAAAAAAAAGAAAGAAGAAAAACACTGGGACAGATGGATATGATTTTACTGTGTCTTTTTAGATTTTTATGCGTCAGGGATGCAGGACTCTAAATTCAAACCTTTAAACTCAACTTGGGGTGGTCACTACTAGAATAGGCTCAGTCCTAATAGTGATCTATAAAAAAATAGTATATATATGGCTGTTTCTGACAAGGTAAAATAAAACTGAAGTTGCTCCACAATTTTGACATAAATTCTTGTGGGGTCTCATTTAAAAATGTCTAGCCATTTTAAGACTAATATTTATGGTAGAGACCATTCAAAGACTAAAATACAAATATCTTCACTAGTTTAACTAAATATACTTTTTGCAGGTGTAAAGTAAGTGTGACCACATATGGCATCAGCACTTGAGTCAAGTGATCTTTGCTGGCCCAGATCAAGTAAATTAATTGATTAACAAGCCTTTTGACGATCTAACAAGGCAAAGAGGATGAAAGCCACATAAAAGTAACACACATTTTTATGTGGCAGATAGTCATGTGACAATAAAACAATATGCACTGTAATTTGGTCATCAAGATCTTTTTCTTCCCACCTAAGTTTTCTAGTTGAAGTCAGCCATTTCTTTGATTCTGTGTCCGACCACAATCAATGATCTAACAAGACAAAGAGGATGAAAGCCACATAAAAGTAACACACATTTTCATGTGGCAGATAGTCGTCAGACAGTCAAACAAAGCATTTAGGCTCACCAGGGTTGATTTTGAGACAATTTGGCCCCTCTCTCTATCTTAATATCTAATATTCACTGTAATTTTCATCCAAGATCTTTTCTTAGATTTAATAAAGATAACTCACAATAAAGGGAAAAAAATCTAATCTAAGACAAAGAGGATGAAAGCCACATAAAAGTGACACACATTTTCATGTGACAGTCTTCAGACACTCAACCAAAACATTCAAGTTCACCACGGTTGCTTTTGAGACAATTTGAACTCAGAGCTGTTGGTGACAATAAAACAATATTCACTGTAATTTGTCGTCCAAGATCTTTTCTTCCCACCTAAGTTTTCTACCTGAAGTCAGCCATTTCTTCCGATTGTGTCCGACCACAATCAATCTACAAGCCAATCAGATGCTTGGTCCAAATCAGTGGTTCCCAAAATGGGCCACAGCAAATTTCAGGTGGGCCAAGAAAAATTTATAATTCTACATGATTTCAGAACATACATTTTATATACAAAATCCAATTATATATGTGGGAAATTTATATTTTCTAGAAAGTAAGATGTCAACTAATTTATGGTAGGGGAGAGTGGGGAAGAAATTACCCCTGATACGCCCCTATATGCCAATGGAATAAGATAATGAATTTTTGAAATTGGTTGATTATTTTAAAGGTAAAAAATTGTTTCTTCAAGTCTTATTTTTGTTTGTGAAAGCTTTGTTGTTTTTTGCATATATATATATATATATATATATATATATATATATATAGAGAATTGCAAAATTAAATATTGATAATAAATAGTTGTTAAATTAGAACTGGAAAGTACATGTAGTTTAGGTACTTGAGATAAAGTGTGTGCATCGATATGGTTGCATCTTGATTGAATAAATATCTTATGCAAAATGGAAATATTTTTTCTATTATCATAATTTCATGGGTCACAAAAAAATTCTGGTTTCAAAGTGGGCCATGAGCTAAAAAAGTTTGGGAACCTCTGGTCTAAATCACAACACTACATAAGCAATGATCTTTAAAAGTTAACTACCTAATTAATAATCCAGTTTAAGATTAACATATATATATATATAAATATATTAAAAAAAAATAAAAAAAAAAGAATTAATGAGTGAGTAAAAAAAAAAAAAAATACATCCAAGAGGAATATCTGAAAGACAGACGAAAAAAGTGTTAAGATTGGCTGAAATAGGATTTAATAAAGACAACTCACAATGAAGAAGGAAAAAAGAATTTTTTTTTTAATAACCTATAAAAGATAGATTCAGATTAATTCTTCAAAAAAGATGAATTTCCAAAATTGTAAGGATCTAAAAGATTATAAATGATTAATAATGAAAATTTGTAGTTTTAGGTTTTTTTGGGGAATTTATTCATTTAAAATTCAAGGACGTCTGCAAGAAGGACATGAAGACATGCCACATCAACACCAACATATGGGAGGCTGGTGCAGAAAACTGAGCAGCCTGGCGCCTTTTTGTCAAACAAGGGATGAAAAGGAGTGAAAAAGTGAAAAAAAAAAAAAAAAAAAAAAAAGAAGCTGCCACAGAAAAGAGAGCCAGATGGAAGGAGAGACAACAGCAAGCATCACTGTTTGTCTGCAGTTACTGCACCAGAGATTGCCATTCAAAAATTGGCCTGTTCAGCCATTCACGCAGATGCAGTTAAAAAAATAAAAAATCTGGACACTACACCATCGTCTTTAGCAGACAGAAGGATGCTAACACATATTCATTTAAAAAATAATCTTGAGTTCTAGAATAAAAGTAAAGAAATATCAATAACATTTTTTTTTTGTTTTTTTTTTTTGGGTGGGAGGAGGGGATTTGGTACCAATGATTTTTTTTTCTCCCCATTTTTGAATCTGTGAATTAACACAAGTTTTTATCGTTTCTCTTGCATCTGTATAAAACTCAAGAGATATGCACATATAAAAAAAAAAATTTCAATTTTTTGTCAAAGTTGTTTTCTTTTTTGTTTTTCATGAATTTCAATAAAAATGAAAATCAAGTTTTTTTTTTTTTCCTTTTTTACAAATAAAAAATAATTTTTTTTTTTTTTCACAAATAAAAAATAATTTTTTTTTTTTCATATCATGCAGAAAACACACACAACTTAAAAAGTAAAATCAAAATTATCAAAAAATTATTAAAAAATAATAATCTCGAATATTTGTAATTTTTTTTTTTTAAATTATTAAAAGTAAAGTTTAATTAAAAAAAATTTTTTTTTACAAATAAAAAGTATATATATATTTTTAATATATATCATGTGCAAAACACACACAAATTCTAAAAACTGCTGCGTACCCACAAGCTGTATTTACTTAATTTTAATAAATTGTTTAAAATTTTAGATAAGTATTAGCACTAACGAAAAGGGAATAGACTCCCTCATATTGATACCGATAATAGGTCACTCTGCCAACTTTACTTACTTATTAGCTCTCATATAAATGACCTTGTGTCATACTAAGCTAAATACAATAATACCTTGATCAATGCTTTAATATGTTCATAAAAAAAAATGGCACCTATATAGTTATTTACTAAGCTGAGCTTAGATGTGGTACAAGGCCAGAAGTATGGGGCACCCAATGAGAATCAAACTCACTAACAATGGTCTGCAAATTTAGCTTGCTAACCATTACACCATATATAAGTACCTAAATGGCAACAATATATGGTATTATAATAATGGGATGGTTAGCTCAATTGGTAGAGCATTCGCCTGGGAATTGCAGGATTTTGTGTTTGATACCAGTCCTCACCAATGCAGCGCATGAGTAGCACAGCTTGGGTATTCTGATATGTAAGATAAAGCATCTGGGAGCTAACAGTAGGTGTTGCATTCCACCTAAAAAAAATCTCCCTGATCTAGCACTAGTTATAAGGAGATAGACTCCCTCATTGTTTGGCTGATACTGACTAAAGACCACTCTGTTGTCTTTACTTTATGGGGGCAAGTTTAGCTCAGTTGGTAGAGCTTTCACCAAAGAATTGCAAGGTTCTCACCAATGCAGCGCATGAGTAGCACAGTTTGGGTAATCCGATCTGTGCAGTAAAGCCTTGGGTGTTAACCAGGACTTGCCGAGGTCACCAGACTTGATCTGACATAAAATGCATTGCGGGGACTGGTTAGATGACCAAATAAAAACTTAAATCCATATTGGTGTCCTGTATTTAGCCACTAACCACAGTAACTTTAAATGTTGCCAATTCTTTGTAATAACTATAATTACAAAATGAAAGTTACAAAAAATTGAACCCAATACAAATTAAAATGATGAAAACAAAGGTGAAATAATCTTCTCTTTTTTTGGGGGGGGCAAATTATATTCATAAAAAAAGAACAGGGGAATAATAATAATAAATTCTCTGGGACTTCGAATAAAGACGGATCACCCTATCCCAGTCAGGAGACCAGGCCTAGTATTGATTAACACAAAAAAAGATGTGTCAATTGGTGGACTTTGCAGTTCCAGCAGATTATAGGGTGAAGATGAAGGAAAATGAAAAGATGGACAAATACATGGACCTTGCCAGAGAATTGAAAAAGCTGTGGAATATGAGGGTTAAAGTGATACCAATTGTAGTTGGTGCACTTGGAACAGTCCCCAAAAGACTGGGAATCTGGAAATCAGAGGAAGAATTGAGAGTATCCAGACTACTGCATTTCTGCAATCTGCCAGAATACTCAGAAGAGTCCTGGAGACTTGTTGTCACTCAGACTTCAGTGAAATACCATCAGCTAACACTGATGTGAAAACTCAAAAATAATAATAAGAAGAAGATAGAAGAAGAAGAAGAAAATCAGAGGAAGAATCGAGACTATCCAGACTACTGCTTTGCTACAATAAGCTAGAATACTCAGAAGAGTCCTGGAGACCTGAGGAGACTTGTTGTCCCTCAGACTCCAGTGAAATACCATCAGCTAATGCTGATGTGAAAAACTCAAAAGGAGTGAAATGATATTAGACTAAGGGATCAAATATCCTTTTGAGGAATCTGTCTTATTTATTTTATCACCTCTCACTAGTTTTTAAATAATAATAATAATAATGAAATAAAAATAATAATATAAATTTAAAAAATAATAATAATAACAATAGTTCCCAAGGGTCTGGAAAAGAGTCGGGTGAATAGGAGATTTTAGGAAGAATCAAGACCATCCAAACTACAGACTGTTAAAATCGGCTAGAATACTTAGAAGAGTCCTGGAGACCAGAGGAGACTTGCTGTCATTCAGCCTCCAGAGATGAGGACAACAGTCTGAAATATCATAATTATTCATATCAAGCCTCATCTCATAAATATAAACAAGATGACTTAATGTTGTTAAAAAACACCTAAAACAGAGCCAGGGCCTGAACATTGTGTTTATACACAATAAAGATGAGGACAACAGTCTGAAATATATCATAATTATTCTTATTAAGCCTCATCTCATAAATACAGACAAGATGACTTATTTTAAGGTAGTTAAAAAAAAACCCACCTAAACAGAGCTCAAGGTTACTGTGGCCTGAACATTATCTTTATACACAACTAGATAAAACGTGACCCGTTGGGTCAACCATTCAATCACCCATTCAGCTCTGGGTACATAACTGAGATTATAGAAAAGTGAGAAATAAATACAGCCGGACAAAACTTTAAAATCATTTTGTAAGCTTTCTAAGAAAGGGAATGTTTCACCTAATCTAAGTTACCAGTTTCTGCTTGCAAAATTTAACATAGAAATACATTTAAAATTCTCCCAGCTTTCTCTCTCCCCTCTTCTAGAGAAACAAACATTATATAAGAGGAGGTAATCAAGAGATACATAGAGGGGAAGAAAATGATATGCAGAAAGTAAAGTAAGGGATTGGTTAGTTTTTGACTTAATTGCAAATTAAGACTAATCAGAACTAATTAAAACAGAATTTTTTTCAAACATAATTCAATCCTATAAGTAAGGAATAATTTAGTATAATTTTTATGTCATTAAACTAAACAGTAAAAAAGCTTTTAGGGAATCAAAGTTGATTGACTCAACTTTAGTATAATAATAGATAAAGATGAGGACAACAGTCCAAAATATCAAAATTATTTTTTTTAAATAAAAAAAAAATGGTTAAAAAAGAAAAAAAAGAAAAAAAGTAAAGAAAGCATATCAAAAAATTAAACAATAGCAATTTTCGGAACAACAATAAAAAAAAATTAAATTTTAAAAATGATTAAAAATAAAAAAAATAAAAAATAAAAAGAGGGGAAGAAATTGATATGCAGAAAGTAAAGTAAGGGATTGGTTAGTTTTTGACTTAATTGCAAATTATGACTAATTAGAACCGATTAAAACGGAATTTTTTTTCAAACATAATTCAATCCTATAAGTAAGGAATAATTTAGTATAATTTTTGTGTTATTAAATTACACAGTAAAAAAAGCCTTGAGGGAATCAAAAAATGGTTAAAAAAAGAAAAAAAAGAAAAAAAAAAAGCATTATCAAAAAATTAACTAATAGCAATTTTGAAAACAACAACAATAAAAAAATAAATAAAATTTTAAAAATGATTAAAAATTTAAAAATTTTTAAAAAAAGAAGGGATGAAATTGATATGCAGAAAGTAAAGTTAGAGATTGGTTAGTTTTTTACTTAATTGCAAATTATGACTAATTAGAACCAATTAAAACGGAATTTTTTTCAAACATAATTCAATCCTAAAAAGTAAGGAATAATTTAGTATAATTTTTGTGTTATTAAACTAAACAGTAAAAAAAGCCTTTAGGGAATCGAAAAATGGTTAAAAAAAAAAATGAAAAATGAAAAAAAAAAGCATTATCAAAAAATTAACTAATAGCAATTTTGAAAACAACAACAATAAAAAAAATAAATAAAATTCTAAAAATGATTAAAAAACAAAAAAAACAACAAAACAAAAACAAAAAAACAAAAACAAGCAAAGCCAAACTGTTGATACTAACCTATCATCGGCTGGCGGACATCTATAACTTGTTGACGTTTCGGAGGGGGTTCACTGCCACTCATGCCTTGCATCTCCTTGACCTTAGCTTGCTGCATCTTGGCCTGCAAACACACAGTGGAAGGAAGAGATGAGGCAGGACTGTGGTCTGCTAGGGCCACAGTGTGCTGGGCTGATGACCCCAGGGGTCCAGTGTTCGAGCCCAGAATGAACTGTCGGGTAAGTATCTACAATAACGATGGGGAAGCAACTCAGTCAAAACTTGAAGCTAAACTTAAAGAGAAAAATGACAGCAGTTCAATACGAAAGACATTTGACGGCGAAAAGTCCAAACGATTATTTGATAAAATGCCACGGTAACGGTAGAAAAAGTTGGGGTTTTTTTTGGTTTTTTTTTTGGGGGGGGTCTTTTGTTGTTGTTTTTTTTTTTCTAATAGTAATAGTTTCTATAATATCAAATAACTACCATTGAAATCATATGTTTTTCTCCCCTTTAGCACATTTTATTTTATAAATTTTTTTTTTATTTATTTTATAGTAGAAAAAATTTGGGGGGGGGTTTTTTTTGTTTTTTTTTTTTCTTATAATGGTAATTCCATGTCAAATCATCAAGAAAAAAAAAAGGACCATATGACCTTTAGGAACCCTTTTGCGATCTCGATTCATGAGGACATGTTTTCATTTACATCGTCAAAATCCAGTTGTTTGTTAACAGACGATTTTTAGGGTTTTTTTTTTAAATCATAAAACTAACCCCTAACCCTAACAAACAATCGGATTTGTCGGTGTAAATAAAAAACATGTCCTTATGAATCGAGATCGGAAAAGGGGTTCCTAAAGGTCATATGGTCCGAAACCACAAATGTTTTTCTCCCCTTTAGCACATTGATAGTACACTAACAGAAGAAAGTACATTTTTTATTTTATAAAACACCACGTTACAGTAGAAAAATTTGGGGGGTCTTTTTTTTTTTTTTTTTTTCTTATAACAGGGTAATTCCATATCAAATCATAAAAAAAAAAGTTAAATTGTCACCATCCCCTTCAATCTTTCTGAAATTTTGTACAGCTATGGACTATATTAAAGTTAGACAATCCCAAAATTTGAGCTTCCAATTTTAAAAATTGGCAGAGTTATGCCGATTTTTAGCTCTCCAAATTTGAAGAGTGTTGCAAAAAATGGCGACTTTTTGTAAACTACTTTCGTCTGTAAAATTAGTTCTAGAGCTTCCCTACTCCTAAAAATTGGTTTCTAGGGGGGGTGACATGGCCTGGATGATTTGACATGGAATTACCCAGCAATATTTTCTATAATGTCATTTAATAACTATTGAGAGCGTTTATATTTTTCCCCTCATTAGCACATTGATAGTACTCACAGAACAGTGTACATTTTTTATTTTATAAAACGCTATGGGTTATTTCCTAGTTGAGTAACATGATATTACAGGGTGACCCAGAAAAAACAGAACCCACAAATTTTGTAATAAAACTTAATTTTAATTCTAATTTTTTTTTAAGTTTAAATGGGGTTATGGTTAGGGTTAGAGTTTAGGGTTGGATTCTGGGGTTTTTTTTTATCACTAACCCTAAACCCAACCCCGTTTAAACCATATTTTATTACAAAATTTGTGGGTTCTGTTTTTTCTGGTTTGGTTTGATTTTGGTTTGTTTTGTTTTACGGCATATCAACCTCAGTGGGTCATTTAATGCCGATAAAGTTTTGAAATAAATCAATTCTTAATGGATAATACAATTTTTTTATAAATACATTTTTCTATTTAACCCATAGATGGGACCCTAACAGGTACTACCACTCCGGGTCAGAGTGGACCAGGGAGCAATGGTGATGAAGGGGTGCTCCACATTCCCCAAACCTCCAAAACTGGAACCTCACCATCAGATAGAGTTTAACGTCATTCCCAGGACATGTAGACCCGCAGCCACCGCCTTCTAGCACCCATATGATAAAAAAGGGTTGGGGCTTGCCATAAAGGCAATAGGTTTTTTCTGGTCACCCTGTAATATCATAGCAAGGAAATAACCACACTATGTTACAGTAAAACTTTTTTTTGGGGGGGGTCTTTTGTTTTTGTTTTTTTTTTTGTTTTGTTTTTTTTATCTTACAGCAATATTTTCTATAATATCAATTATTGAGAGCACTATTCTTTTTTTTCTCCCCTTCAGCACATTGATAGTATCCTAAGTACATTATTATTTCATTCAGTTTTTACCCTTTCACTACCAAGTTAAATTGAAATTGCTTAGCAATAATTTAAGAAGAAAGTTGAAATGTTGTCTATATAACAATAAAGATGAGGACAACAGTCTGAAAAATCCAAAAGAATACAAAGAATTATCTATACTAGCAGGACCTGTGGATATACCACAGTATGATAATTTAATTATTACAATGTTTGATATGTTTACTTAAGAGCTATTGCGAAATAGTTCAATATGTAAAAAGTATAATAATCTTTATTTTAAATCTTTCTCACTCTTTTTCTTTTTTTTCCTTCTTTTCATCTTTTCATTATCTTTGATTGAAACAGATTAGCACTATTGCTTCCGCACGCTCTCTCCCTCTCTTTCCCCATCTCACATTCTTTCTTTCTTATTATATTTTTTCTGTGAAACATATACTTTTTCTTCCCTTTCTTTCTTCATAATAAAAAACGGAATGGTCCATTTTTTAGCTGAGGCGACAACACTCATAAGAAATAAGAATTTGGTGGTTAAGCAACACCAAATAATCAGGATTTATATTTTTGCAATTCATCTTGGACAATTTAGACGGTCTCATTTAACCCACCTCATTTTTAACCAGAGGGTGTTACAAGATGATACTGTACAATTAAGGAATACGAGTATTAATATATAGATATAATCTTGGATGATTGGACGATCTCATTTTTAACCAGGGGGTGTTACAAGATGGTAACAACTGTACAATTAAGGAATACGAGTATAATATATAGATATAATCTTGGATGATTTGGACGTACAAGATGGTAACAACTGTACAATTAAGGAATACGAGTATTAATATATAGATATAATCTTGGATGATTTGGACAATCTCATTTTTAGCCAGGGGGTGTTACAAGATGTAACAACTGTACAATTAAGGAATACGAGTATTAATATATAGATATAATCTTGGATGATTTGGACGATCTCATTTTTAGCCAGGGGGTGTTACAAGATGGTAACAACTGTACAATTAAGGAATACGAGTATTAATATATAGATATAATCTTGGATGATTTGGACAATCTCATTTTTAGCCAGGGGGTGTTACAAGATGGTAACAACTGTACAATTAAGGAATACGAGTATTAATATATAGATATAATCTTGGATGATTTGGACGATCTCATTTTTAGCCAGGGGGTGTTACAAGATGGTAACAACTGTACAATTAAGGAATACGAGTATTAATATATAGATATAATCTTGGATGATTTGGACAATCTCATTTTTAACCAGGGGGTGTTACAAGATGATAACAACTGTACAATTAAGGAATATGAGTATTAATATATAGATATAATCTTGGATGATTTGGACAATCTCATTTTTAGCCAGGGGTGTTACAAGATTGTAACAACTGTACAATTAAGGAATACGAGTATTAATATATAGATATAATCTTGGATGATTTGGACGATCTCATTTTTAGCCAGGGGGTGTTACAAGATGGTAACAACTGTACAATTAAGGAATACGAGTATTAATATATAGATATAATCTTGGATGATTTGGACGATCTCATTTTTAGCCAGGGGTGTTACAAGATGGTAACAACTGTACAATTAAGGAATACGAGTATTAATATATAGATATAATCTTGGATGATTTGGACAATCTCATTTTTAACCAGAGGGTGTTACAAGATGGTAACAACTGTACAATTAAGGAATACAAGTATTAATATCAATCAATCAATCAATCAATCATTGCTGTCCATCGTATCCGATGATGACACAACGCGAATCATTTTCCTCCAATTAATCGGTCTTTGGTTGCATCTTGCCAACTGCCTATGGGGATATTCAACTCCTTCATTTCTCTTGATGTTGTCTTTGTACCTGAGCTTTGGTCTACCGATTCTACGTGATCCCTCTCTTAGTTGAGAGTACATAATCTGCTTTGGTAGTCAGTCATCCCTAAGTCTGTTTAAGTGGCCAGCCCATCTCAGGTTGCATTGGACAAGTATTTAGTGCATGCCGGGAAGTCCAGTTCTCTTCAGGATGGTCCTGTTTGAAACATGCTGCCACTACTTAACATTTAATATACTGCGCAAGTGACGCATGTAGTAGACATGTAGTTTATGGGCATCCAAGTATTGATATATAGATATTGAATAACTATTTATAACTATAAGTTTTTTTTCTTCCCTTTAAGCACATTGATAGTACACTAACAGAAGAAAGTGCATTTTTTGTTTTATTCAGTTTTTATAGCGTATATCTGCAAAGTTAGCAATAATTTAGTCAAGAAAGAGGAAGAAAGAGATGAGGATAGAAGAAAAGAGAAAAGAGAAAAAATAAAGGAAGGAAGAAAATTAAAACAAAAAGAGGGAAAGAAAGTGTGAGAGAAAGAAAGGTAAAAAGAAAGGAAGAAAAGAAAGCAAAAAGAAAAGAAGAAAAGAAATAAAGAAAGAAAAGAAAAAAGAAAAGAAAAGAAAAAAAAAAGAAGAAAGAAGAAAAAGAAAAGAAAGAAAAAAGAAAGGGAGAAAGAAAAAAAGAAAGAAAGAAAGAGAGAAAGAGAAAGAAAGAGAGAAAGAGAAAGAAAGAGAGAAAGAGAAAGAAAGAGAGAAAGAGAAAGAAAGGAAGAAAGAAAGAAAATTAAAAGAAAAAGGGAGAAGGAAAGTGTGAGAGGAAGAAAAGAAAGAAAGAAGAAAAAAGAAAGGAAAAAAAAAAAAAAGAAATGAAAAAAGAAAGGAAGAATAAAGAAAGAAAGAAGAAAGAAAGAAAGAAAAAAGAAGAAAAGAAAAAAAAGGAAGAAAGAAAAAAGGAAGAAAAGAAAGAAAGAAAAAAGGAAAGAAAGAAAAAGAGAAACACAAAGAAATAAAGAAAGGCAGAAAATTAAAAAAAGAAAGTGAAAGAAAGAAAGTGTGAGAGGAAGGAAAAAAAGGAAGAAAAAGTGAAAAGAAGAAAAAGAAAAAAAAAGAACAGAAGAAAATCAGAAGAAGAAACAGAAAAATCAGCTTTTGAAATAAAAAAGATCTTTAGTTAAAGTAGGCACCACCTACCTTGCCGACCCAGATGATACCCACCTTTCTTTCTTTATAATAAAAACAAAAGCACCCATTATTTAGCTGAGGTGACAACACTCATAAGAAATAAGACCAAGCTCATGACTTAATTCTTCCAGTTTATACAGAGTACAGCATCTGAAAACATCTCGCAAACAACAGTCAGATATGCCAGACAAGGTATTTGCCTCTCATCCCACTTATAAGAGCGTGACACAAGAACATTTTTATGTGGGCCCACCCACAAGCTGAAGCTCATGGGTGGTAGGCACTAAAAATGCGTTGAAGGGAGGGGGCGCCGACAGTACTGGGCAATAAACCCAGCCCTGCCCCTATAAATCAAGGTGGCAGGTATTGCTTGGGAGGATAGCCCCCTGGGATCAACGTTGTTAATTTTACTTAGCCAATGCAGAGGCCGAAGCATTCTGAAGACATGCCAGGCAATGCTGACACTTCAAATCAGATGAATGTCTATTGTCGTTAAAATGAAACTATCTACATCAGTCTAACCACCACAACTTTGTCAAGACACTTAACATGCCATCTGTCCGACACCAGTTCTATTTCAACACTTAAAAACACAAGCATACACCTCCTCCCCCTTAATTACAGAAAATACCAACTGAAAACACATACATCTTATTATAATGGAGATTGTGAGTTTTTCTATCTGTAACCGAAACTATATTACTACTAAAGTGATAATTCCCTTAGTTATTTACGTCACATTCTCCATGATTATCATTTTATTTTAAACCTCAATTATTAATAAAATTGTGTTACATTATTAATACTGTTAACCTCATCTACATACTGATAACATTCAATTGTATTTATATACAACAAAATAGCGGTTTACAATGTGAAAGGGAAGGCTAATTTGCATATTGATATTAAAATTTGATTTTAATAAATATGTGTTTAGTATTATTGATTTCTAATTGTTTGGATTTATCTTAATGAGTATGAGTAAAAATCTCTTCAATAAATCCTAAAAGAAATTCATTAACAAGAAGAAATAACTGTAATTTTATTCTTTACTTCCTATTTTAACTAAATAGTTAAATTAGAAAAAATTAGCAATAAAGGACGAAAGTGATGGACGAGTAAGTTCCAGTTGTTCTATGTTTCAAATCTTTTTATCTGCATTCTTATTTAGTTTCATTAGCCTTTCTAATTTGATATAATATTTTATTACATTAAAACTTATTTACTTGCACCCGGAGGGTGCATATATTTGCTAGTACTATTTAAAGAAAGAAACAAGCAAAAACTCCAAATTCTTGAAGCCATATTAAAAAAACACAAACCTACTTCAAATAAGATTTATTTTGAATACAGCAGTCATTCTCTCAAATGCATCTAAATCATCTCCCACCATTTCTCCTCTTCCCACTCCTCTCACTTCTTTACACAGTGTTTGTGAGTTCCCCCCTCCTACTTACTCTCACTTCTACTTGTTCCTTCTCCCACATTTCTTTACTGCTAATTAATGATTCAATCACATCTCACCTCTTAAAGATGGCACTTTGTAGAGCCAAAAGTACTTGGGGAAAATTATGGTGCCTTTATTAACACAAATTCCATCCCAACATTAATATAAAAAATAGAGAGGATATGTCTGTCATGTTTTATATATATATATATATATATATATATATATATATATATATATATACACACACACACACACACACACACACACACACACACATCATCATCATCATGTTGAATCGACTGCACAGAATCCCTTGACTCTCTCTCTCTCTCTCTCATCATCATCAAACTATCAGTTAATGCACTTGGTAGATCCTCTAGATGGCATCCATTTTCTGTACAGAGCTGAGGAATATAAGTTTTTGCTGGTTGGCCCACAAGGGTGTGTCCATGTGTAATAGTCCCTAGGAGAACATTGCTTATAAATTTGTCCTTATTTTTTTCCAGCAGTGTCCAGCATGTCTTGCCCATCTTACTTGAATGGTATGTGAGAAGGGAGAAAAATTACCTTATAGCTACTGTTTTGTAGGATGCTGCTTCCAAGATTTATTCAAAACTAGCAGTGGCTACCCGGCGTCGCCAAAGTAGAGGGGATATATTAAGTTAGCCCTGCAGATCCATTATACTGAAAAGTGAGTTGAATTTGTACCCCCAATTTCAGGGCTTTAAATTCTCATAACTTTGAACCACTGGGGATATTTGCATAATTCAAACAGTTTGAACTCCATTTACAAGCTCTATATAACTAATGTGATTAAATAACAATGACCTCAAATAAAAAAAATCAACTGGGAATGCTATGAAAAGACACCTGCTCAAGCCGGGTCTCTACTATTTAGCCTGGAGGAAGCAGCTTTAGTATCTACATGAACTCAGATAAAAAGAGTTCATATCTTTTAATCAAGATGGTGCCAACTCCTTACTAAATGGTAAGCCTCTGGAATTACTGCCTATGCATATGTTGACATCACCTGCAGTAAATGAGATATTGCTACCAAGGTATATGAACTGATATACTAATTCCAGAGGCTTATGATTTTGTAAGGAGATGGCAATAATTTTTGCTGGTGGCCAACACGGGTGTGTCCATGTGTAATAGTCCTAGGAGAACGTTGCTTATAAGTTTGTACTTATTTTTTTCCAGCAGTGTCCAGCATGTCTTGCCCATCTTACTTGAATGGTATGTGAGAAGGGAGAAAAATTACCTTATAGCTACTGTTTTGTAGGATGCTGCTTCCAAGCTGAGCGAGCAGCTACTCGGCGGGTCCACCGGNGGTTAGAAAGGAAAACTGATTTCAAACCTGCAAGTCCACTTAAGAAATTACCATGTTTGCATCCAATATTCTCCCCCAGCTATGGGTAAATAGTAGAGCGAACTGAGCTCTATAAGCTTCCTTAAGCAACTAGTCTAGAGAAGAAAACTCTGATTCAAACCTGCTAAAGTCCACTTAAGAAATTAACCATGTGTTGCATCCAACTATTCTCCCACCAGCTATGGTAAATAGTAGGCGACTGAGCTCTATAAGTTGCTTAAGAACTAGTCTAGGAGAAAGAAAACTCTGAATTCAACCTCTAAAGTCCACTTAAGAAATTTACCATGTGTTGCATCCAACTATTCTCCCCCAGCTATGGGTAAATAGTAGGCGAACTGGGCTCTATAACCTTGCTTAGTAACTAGTCTAGGAGAAGGAAAACTCTGAATTCAAACCTGCTAAAGTCCACTTAAGAAATTGACCATGTGTTGCATCCAACTATTCTCCCACCAGCTATGGGTAAATAGTAGGCGAACTGGCTCTATAACCTTTCTTAGGTAACTAGTCTAGGAGAAGGAAAACTCTGAATTCAAACCTGCTAAAGTCCACTTAAGAAATTACCATGTGTTGCATCCAACTATTCTCCCACCAGCTATGGTAAAATAGGCGAACTGAGCTCTATAAGCTTCCTTAAGCAACTAGTCTAGGAGAAGAAAACTCTGAATTCAAACCTACTAAAGTCCACTTAAGAAATTACCATGTGTTGCATCCAATTTCTCCCCCAGCTATGGGTAAATAGTTAGAGCGAACTGCTCTATAAGCTTCCTTAAGCAACTAGTCTAGGGAAGGAAACTCTGAATTCAAACCTCTTAAGTCCACTTAAGAATTAACCATGTGTTGCATCCAACTATTCTCCCACCAGCTATGGGTAAATAGTAGAGCGAACTGAGCTCTATAAGCTTCCTTAAGCAACTAGTCTAGGAGAAAGAAACACTGAATTCAAACCTGCTAAAGTCCACTTAAGAAATTAACCATGTGTTGCATCCAACTATTCTCCCACCAGCTATGGGTAAATAGTAGAGCGAACTGAGCTCTATAAGCTTCCTTAAGCAACTAGTCTAGGAGAGAAAAACTCTGAATTCAAACCTACTAAAGTCCACTTAGAAATTAACATGTGTTGCATCCAACTATTCTCCCACCAGCTATGGGTAAATAGTAGAGCGAACTGAGCTCTATAAGCTTCCTTAAGCAACTAGTCTAGGAGAAAGAAAACACTGAATTCAAACCTGCTAAAGTCCACTTAAGAAATTAACCATGTGTTGCATCCAACTATTCTCCACCAGCTATGGTAAATAGTAGAGCGAACTGAGCTCTATAAGCTTCCTTAAGCAACTAGTCTAGGAGAAAGAAAACTCTGAATTCAAACCTACTAAAGTCCACTTAAGAAAATAACCATGTGTTGCATCCAACTATTCTCCACCAGCTATGGGAAATAGTAGAGCGAACTGAGCTCTATAAGCTTCCTTAAGCAACTAGTCTAGGAGAGAAAGAAAACACTGAATTCAAACCTGCTAAAGTCCACTTAAGAAATTAACCATGTGTTGCATCCAACTATTCTCACCAGCTATGGGTAAATAGTAGAGCGAACTGAGCTCTATAAGCTTCCTTAAGCAACTAGTCTAGGAGAAGGAAAACTCTGAATTCAAACCTACTAAAGTCCACTTAAGAAATTAACCATGTGTTGCATCCAAAATATTCTCCCACCAGCTATGGGTAAATAGTAGAGCGAACTGAGCTCTATAAGCTTCCTTAAGCAACTAGTCTAGGAGAAGAAAACTCTGAATTCAAACCTACTAAAGTCCACTTAAGAAATTAACATGTGTTGCATCCAAACTATTCTCCCACCAGCTATGGGTAAATAGTAGAGCGAACTGACTCTTATAAGCTTCCTTAAGCAACTAGTCTAGGAGAAGAAAACTCTGAATTCAAAACCTACTAAAGTCCACTTAAGAAATTAACCATGTGTTGCATCCAACTATTCTCCACCAGCTATGGGTAAATAAGAGCGAACTGAGCTCTATAAGCCTTCTTAAGCAACTAGTCTAGGAGAAGAAAACTCTGAATTCAAACCTACTAAAGTCCACTTAAGAAATTAACCATGTGTTGCATCCAACTATTCTCCCACCAGCTATGGGTAAATAGATAGGCGAACTGGCTCTATAACCTTGCTTGTACTAGTCTAGGAGAAGGAAAACTCTGAATTCAAACCTACTAAAGTCCACTTAAAGAAATACCATGTTTGCATCCAACTATTCTCCCCCAGCTATGGGTAAATAGTAGAGCGAACTGAGGCTTCATAAGCTTCCTTAAGCAACTAGTCTAGGAGAAGAAAACTCTGAATTCAAACCTGCTAAAGCCAGAGAGATTCCACTTAAGAAATTAACCATGTATTGCATCCAAGTATTCTCCTCCAGCTATGGGTAAATAGTAGAGCGAACTGAGCTCTATAAGCTTCCTTAAGCAACTAGTCTAGGAGAAAGAAAACTCTGAATTCAAACCTACTAAAGTCCACTTAAGAAATTAACCATGTGTTGCATCCAACTATTCTCCCACCAGCTATGGGTAAATAGTAGGGCGAACTGGGCTCTATAACCTTGCTTAGGTAACTAGTCTAGGAGAAGGAAAACTCTGAATTCAAACCTACTAAAGTCCACTTAAGAAATTGACCATGTGTTGCATCCAACTATTCTCCCTCCAGCTATGGGTAAATAGTAGAGCGAACTGGCTTCATAAGCTTCCTTAAGCAACTAGTCTAGGAGAAGGAAAACTCTGAATTCAAACCTGCTAAAGTCCACTTAAGAAATTAACCATGTATTGCATCCAAGTATTCTCCCTCCAGCTATGGGTAAATAGTAGAGCGAACTGAGCTCTATAAGCTTCCTTAAGCAACTAGTCTAGGAGAAAGAAAACACTGAATTCAAACCTGCTAAAGTCCACTTAAGAAATTAACCATGTGTTGCATCCAACTATTCTCCACCAGCTATGGGTAAATAGTAGAGGCGAACTGAGCTCTATAAGCTTCCTTAAGCAACTAGTCTAGGAGAAAGAAAACTCTGAATTCAAACCTACTAAAGTCCACTTAAGAAATTAACCATGTGTTGCATCCAACTATTCTCCCACCAGCTATGGGTAAATAGTAGGGCGAACTGGGCTCTATAACCTTGCTTAGGTAACTAGTCTAGGAGAAGGAAAACTCTGAATTCAAACCTGCTAAAGTCCACTTAAGAAATTGACCATGTGTTGCATCCAACTATTCTCCCACCAGCTATGGGTAAATAGTAGGGCGAACTGGGCTCTATAACCTTGCTTAGGTAACTAGTCTAGGAGAAGGAAAACTCTGAATTCAAACCTGCTAAAGTCCACTTAAGAAATTGACCATGTGTTGCATCCAACTATTCTCCCACCAGCTATGGGTAAATAGTAGGGCGAACTGGGCTCTATAACCTTGCTTAGGTAACTAGTCTAGGAGAAGGAAAACTCTGAATTCAAACCTACTAAAGTCCACTTAAGAAATTAACCATGTGTTGCATCCAACTATTCTCCCACCAGCTATGGGTAAATAGTAGAGCGAACTGGCTCTATAAGCTTCCTTAAGCAACTAGTCTAGGAGAAGAAAACTCTGAATTCAAACCTGCTAAAGTCCACTTAAGAAATTAACCATGTGTTGCATCCAACTATTCTCCCACCAGCTATGGGTAAATAGTAGAGCGAACTGAGCTCTATAAGCTTCCTTAAGCAACTAGTCTAGGAGAAAGAAAACACTGAATTCAAACCTGCTAAAGTCCACTTAAGAAATTAACCATGTGTTGCATCCAACTATTCTCCCACCAGCTATGGGTAAATAGTAGAGCGAACTGAGCTCTATAAGCTTCCTTAAGCAACTAGTCTAGGAGAAGGAAAACTCTGAATTCAAACCTACTAAAGTCCACTTAAGAAATTAACCATGTGTTGCATCCAACTATTCTCCCACCAGCTATGGGTAAATAGTAGAGCGAACTGAGCTCTATAAGCTTCCTTAAGCAACTAGTCTAGGAGAAAGAAAACTCTGAATTCAAACCTGCTAAAGTCCACTTAAGAAATTAACCATGTGTTGCATCCAACTATTCTCCCACCAGCTATGGGTAAATAGTAGAGCGAACTGAGCTCTATAAGCTTCCTTAAGCAACTAGTCTAGGAGAAAGAAAACACTGAATTCAAACCTGCTAAAGTCCACTTAAGAAATTAACCATGTGTTGCATCCAACTATTCTCCCACCAGCTATGGGTAAATAGTAGAGCGAACTGAGCTCTATAAGCTTCCTTAAGCAACTAGTCTAGGAGAAGGAAAACTCTGAATTCAAACCTACTAAAGTCCACTTAAGAAATTAACCATGTGTTGCATCCAACTATTCTCCCACCAGCTATGGGTAAATAGTAGAGCGAACTGAGCTCTATAAGCTTCCTTAAGCAACTAGTCTAGGAGAAAGAAAACTCTGAATTCAAACCTACTAAAGTCCACTTAAGAAATTAACCATGTGTTGCATCCAACTATTCTCCCACCAGCTATGGGTAAATAGTAGAGCGAACTGAGCTCTATAAGCTTCCTTAAGCAACTAGTCTAGGAGAAAAAAACTCTGAATTCAAACCTACTAAAGTCCACTTAAGAAATTAACCATGTGTTGCATCCAACTATTCTCCCACCAGCTATGGGTAAATAGTAGAGCGAACTGAGCTCTATAAGCTTCCTTAAGCAACTAGTCTAGGAGAAGGAAAACTCTGAATTCAAACCTACTAAAGTCCACTTAAGAAATTAACCATGTGTTGCATCCAACTATTCTCCACCAGCTATGGGTAAATAGTAGAGCGAACTGAGCTCTATAAGCTTCCTTAAGCAACTAGTCTAGGAGAAAGAAAACTCTGAATTCAAACCTACTAAAGTCCACTTAAGAAATTAACCATGTGTTGCATCCAACTATTCTCCCACCAGCTATGGGTAAATAGTAGAGCGAACTGAGCTCTATAAGCTTCCTTAAGCAACTAGTCTAGGAGAAAGAAAACTCTGAATTCAAACCTACTAAAGTCCACTTAAGAAATTAACCATGTGTTGCATCCAACTATTCTCCCACCAGCTATGGGTAAATAGTAGGGCGAACTGGGCTCTATAACCTTGCTTAGGTAACTAGTCTAGGAGAAGGAAAACTCTGAATTCAAACCTACTAAAGTCCACTTAAGAAATTAACCATGTGTTACATCCTACTCGTAGTGAAAGGGTTGGGTAAATCCATATATTGTTAGATGCAACTAAAATAAAACTTTGAATATTTTCTGTCAGGGATGTATGTGATGTCAAATAATAAATTTTAATTTATTATCTCCCTTGAATAAACCACTTTTCTGATAAAGAGGATTCAAAAGCCTTTTTGTAATATTTTATAAAATACCATATATAGTCATAATGTCATGTGACCCACTGATAGCTAAATTGTAGCCTAATATTAGGGAGTTGCATCCTATGCGAGATTTAAAGAAAGTCTCTTGTAGAATCAACATATACTCACCTTCACAGGAAGGCTGTAACCCAATACAGGCCCTGTGCTCACTACCAGAAAAAAAAAAAACTTTTCACAAAAATAAGACCATCCAGGATTTTACATTTCCTAAAAGAAGTGGAATTGTACTAAAAAATATGAGTAATTGAACAATAGTTAAAATCTATAGATATATACATTTGTTTTCTACCAAACTACCGCTACAAATCAAAAACTTAGTTGATATTAAATGACCCACCAAGGTTGATATGCCGTAAAACCAAACCAAACCATATGTTTGGTATTTATGGATCAAAGTGTCTGCACTGAAAACCAGCAGCCAATCAGAGTCCAGGAAATGAGCTAGTCCAAAATACATAGTAGAAAAACCCAGGCTTGTATATAAACCACCTAACAACACACTGATGCTCAGTGGAGATTCAATTTGCAATATAGCCTATCCACTTTTTTTTTGGTCTGGTAACTGGACGCTAGTTACAGCCTTCATGTGATGGTGAGAGTGGTATCTTGATTCTACATCATTATTGTGCTGCTAGCATAGATTACCTTTACTCTCTCTCACTATTCATCCAAATCGGCCAGTCGGTGGGGGGGGGGTTCATGTCAAGCCTTAGCACCTATATGATTGTCCTGTAAGAACAGTCTCCCTTGTCTGAGGGTTTTGGGTAATCTCCTGTGTCAGGAAACCCTTTTTGGTCACGTGATGCAGGAACCCAAGAAGAGAACCTTCTTTGGCCAAAGCTACTGGACAAGTGCGGACGCACTTGTTACCTCTCTCCAGCAGACACCCATGGTGTATGCCAGACGTTACAGACTCTACTTACAGTAAGTGGTTTCCACCTATTTGTCTATTAACACTACTATATATGTTTAGACACTTGTGATATTATATAGCTTGGGGAACTTCGTTCCCCTATATATGTTATAATAAAAGTTATATAAATGTAACGAACACGTTTGTTGTTTCCCTAATTGAAGTATTCCACATTGGGTACTTATCCTTTAAGTAACCTAATGCTTTATAAGAACCAGAGTTAAACACTCTGCGAACCTCTTATAGTCCCAACCCTATTGCCCTTATGGCAAGCCTCAACCCTTTTTATCGTATATGTGCTAGAAGGCGATGGCTGAGGGTATGAATGACCTAGGTATGACGTTAAACTCTATCTGATGGTGAAGTTCCAATTCCGGAGTTCTCGGAAATGTGGAGTTCTCCTTCATCACCATTACTCCCAGGTCCACTCAGACCCGGAGTAGTAGTACTTGTTAGGGTCCCATATA
>CM042181.1:31932794-31975294 GCA_023376005.1 Doryteuthis pealeii
TTTTATCATATGGGTGCTAGAAGGCAGTGACTGAGGGTCTTCATGTCCTGTGAATGACGTTAAAGTCTATCTGATGGTGAGTTTCCAGTTTTGGAGGTTTGGGGAATGTGGAGCACCCCTTCATCACCATTGCTCCCTGGTCCACTTGAACCTGGTGTGGTAGTACCTGTTAGGATCCCATCTATGGGTTAAATAGAAAAACATGAGTTTATAAACAGAATTGATTATCCATTAAGAATGAATTTATTTCAAAACTTTGTCAGCATTAAATGACCCGCTGAGGTTGATATGCCATAAAACAAAACAAAACAAACCCTAAGGTGGAGTAACGCTGCTGAATTTCAGTATTTCAGTGTTACTCATAGACTTATTTCTCTAGCAGTAAAAGTAACTTAGCTTTATGCAGGAACCACACATGTCAGCAATATTCAAAGCTTATCCTCGAGATAATTCCTCTAAGTTTTCTGAAATAGTCTATTATGCTTTCAACCTAAATATTCTTTTGTTAATTTTTCCTAATATAATTTTGTTCTGTGACTCTAACAATAAGAGTATACATTGAGCTGTGTAAATTACGACAACTGTGTAGGAAGAGTCTGTTATAAAACCATCGCCTCTGAACGGCTTACATAATCGCAAGAAAGAGCAGGGGAGTAAACCCTGAAAACAAATCTGGAGCTAGAGTCCCTAAAGTGGAGTAACGCTGAATTTCAGTGCTACACAACAACTCCTCTGACACTGCTGTTGCCAAACTGCATAGGTTCTTATCAGCGGCAGTGTGGAGAGGGGGATCTGCTGCTTGGGCAACAGCACATGCTCCAAAACAACCTGCTTAGACTAAGTAGTAAAAACAAAAATTTACAAAAAAAAAAAACCAAATAAAACTAGGCCATTGTCTTTCGCATGAAATTGTGCATACAAAAAAAAAAAAAAAAAGAAGCTAGATTTTAGCATTAAATAGCCCACAAGGGTTGATATGCCATTAAACAAAATCAAAGACCAGTCCTAACATCTAGGCATAAAATAACCCTAGATATGTTGACAACTGTGTCGAAAGAAACGGTTAATAGAATTTATTTCTACCAATTTATTGATATGCATGAAATAAAAGAAAAACAAGATTTGGTATTAAATAATCCCAGATGGGTTGACATGCCGTTAAAATCAACCAGACCACATTTTATCATATGGGTGCTAGAAGGTGGTGCTGCGGGTATACATATCCTGGGAATGACGTTTAAATGCTATCTGTGGTGAGGGGTTCCAGTTGGAGGATCTTGGGAATGTTGGAGCAACCCTTCATCATTACNCAATATTACTGCAAATAAAGAAATGTTAAGATTGTGATATCCTAATTGGAGACAGGATAAGAAAGAGACGAGTCTGTTGTTCGGAAATAAAGCCAGGAGAATTATCACACCTGACAAAAAAACAGAAATTATCCGAGGTTTCTGCCGTTTATTATCTGAATCAAATTAGAATATCACAAGCATTAAAAATAGAAAGGGTAATTTGCATAAATTTGCATAAATGCATCCTGCCCTAAAAAAACACTAAGCGGTATCAGCTCAAAAAACAACCCGCGCTACAATGAAGCCCTGCTGAAGCTGTGCCTGCTGAAGAAGCAACTCGCACTTAAGGCATTCCCCCCCCCCGTCTTTCCAACAAGTAAATGTAAATATCTTAACCCTCCCCTCTTTAAAAATACTTTTAAAAGGTATTTTTATCGACAGATTAATTTTTTTTTAGTGTTTGAAGGCGTTGAAAGTAAGCCACACCCAGGGTTTTATCGACAAGTAAATATAAAAATTTTTTTTGTATTTTAATTTAAATTCAAAACAACTGTCATGAATTTCTAAATAAATACGACCAAGTTTCAAAAATAAAAACACAAAAAAATATCTTTAATTTTTTCTTATTTTCATTTTATTTAATTTTAAAAAAAACAAAAAAACAAAAAAAAAAAAAAAAACTGTCACATATTTTTTAAATAAATACATCCGAGTTTTGAAAATTAAAAACCCTAATCCTGAACCCTAAAAACCGCTAAAAAAATATATATAAATAGGAATGCTTCAAACAGCTAGGACTTCAATCATAACACAGGTGTTTTTTTTCAGCAGGCACCACTAGGGATTTTAGTGCAGGGGGTAAGGACGCCATTTTGCAAAAACACCCAATAGTAATTAAATAAAAAGAGGAAATTAAATTTTTTAATTTTAAAAATCTGAAAAAAAAAAAAAAAAAAAAAACAAAAAACTACTTACTTCTATTGAAGTTTTTCGACTAATATCCTCGTCAACAGTATATGCTCTAAATTTAACCTAATACTAGAGAGGTCATACCATACACAAGATATAAACATTTTGTTGATAGTTGGCCAAGGTTAGATATGAACTACAAATGCTGCGCAGTTTTGAGAACAAATATTGGTTGATTTGTTAGATTTTATGACATGTCAACCCTGTTGGGTTATTTTATACCAGACATTTTTTTTTAAATTCATTTTAATAGGTACTAAATTTTTTTTAAATATTTTTTTACTCATTTTTTTCTATTTTAATCCATAGATGGACCCTAACAAGTACACTACTCCGGGTCTGAGTGGACCTGGGAGTAATGGTGATGAAGGAGAACTCCACATTTCCGAGAACTCCGGAATTGGAACTTCACCATCAGATAGAGTTTAACGTCATACCTAGGTCATTCATACCCTCAGCCATCACCTTCTAGCATATATATAAAAAAGGTTGAGGCTTGCCATAGGGCATAGGTTGGGACTATAAGAGGTTCGCGCAAGTTTTAACTCTGGTTCTATAAAGCATTAGGTTACTTAAAGGATAAGTACCCAATGTGGAATACTTCAATTAGGGAAACAACAAACGTGTTCGTTACATTTATATAACTTTTATTATAACATATATAGGGGGACGAAGTTCCCCAAGCTATATAATATCACAAGTGTCTAAACATATATAGTAGTGTAATAGACAAATAGGTGGAAACCACTTACTGTAAGTAGAGTCTGTAACGTCTGGCATACACCATGGGTGTCTGCTGGAGAGAGGTGACAAGCACGTCCGCACTTATCCAGTAGCTTTGGCCAAAGAAGTTCTCTTCTTGGGTTCCTGCATCACGTGACCAAAAAGGGTTTCCTGACACAGGAGATTACCCAAAACCCTCAGACAGGGGACTGCTCTTACAGGACAATCATATAAGGTGCTAAGGCTTGACATGACCCCCCCCCCCCGACTGGCCGATTTGGATGGACGGTGAGAGAGTAAAGGTAATCATGCTAGCAGCACGATAATGATGTAGAATCAAGATACCACTCTCACCATCACATGAAGCTAACTAGCATCCAGTTACCAGACCAAAAAAAAGTGGATAGGCTATATTGCAAATTGAATCTCCACTGAGCATCAGTGTGTTGTTAGGTGGTTTATATACAAGCCTGGGTTTTTCTACTATGTATTTTGGACTAGCTCATTTCCTGGACCTGATTGGCTGCTGGTTTTCAGTGCAGACACTTTGATCCATAAATACCAAACACATGGTTTGGTTTGGTTGTTTTACGGCATATCAATCTCGGTGGGTCATTTAATATCAACTAAGTTTTTGATCATAGCAGCAGTTTGTTAGAAAACAAATGTATATATATGTATAGATTTTAACTATTGTTCAATTATTCATATTTTTTTTAGTACAATCATCCGACTTCTTTTAGGAAATGTAAAATCCTGGATGTCTTATTTTTGTGAAAAGTTTGTTTTTTTTCGGTAGTGAGCACAGGGCCTGTATTGGTTACAGCCTTCCTGTGAAGGTGAGTATATGTGATTCTACAAGAGACTTTCTTTAAATCTCGCATAGGATGCAACTCCCTAATATTAGGCTACAATTTAGCTATCAGTGGGTCACATACATTATGACTATATATGGTATTTTATAAAATATTACAAAAAGGCTTTGAATCCTCTTTATCAGAAGAGTGGTTTATTCAAGGGAGATAATAAATTAAAATTTATTTATTGACATCACACACATCCCTGACAGAAAATATTCAAAGTTTTATTTTAGTTGCATCTAACAATATATGGATTTACCAAACCCCTTCACTATGAGTAGGATGTAACACATGGTTAATTTCTTTAGTGGACTTTAGCAGGTTTGAATTCAGAGTTTTCCTTCTCCTAGACTAGTTACCTAAGCAAGGTTATAGAGCCCAGTTCGCCCTACTATTTACCCATAGCTGGTGGGAGAATAGTTGGATGCAACACATGGTCAATTTCTTAAGTGGACTTTAGCAGGTTTGAATTCAGAGTTTTCCTTCTCCTAGACTAGTTACCTAAGCAAGGTTATAGAGCCCAGTTCTCTCTACTATTTACCCATAGCTGGAGGAGAATACTTGGATGCAATACATGGTCAATTTCTTAAGTGGACTTTAGTAGGTTTGAATTCAGTGTTTTCTTTCTCCTAGACTAGTTGCTTAAGGAAGCTTATAGAGCTCAGTTCGCTCTACTATTTACCCATAGCTGGAGGAGAATACTTGGATGCAATACATGGTCAATTTCTTAAGTGGACTTTAGCAGGTTTGAATTCAGAGTTTTCCTTCTCCTAGACTAGTTACCTAAGCAAGGTTATAGAGCCCAGTTCTCTCTACTATTTACCCATAGCTGGAGGAGAATAGTTGGATGTGTACCTTTCCCAAGAGTATACATGCTATATTAAATATGTGCATCTAAACAAAGTGTGTATTTACCAACCTCTGTATGAACAGGATGAGACACATGATATTTACCGCGTACCCCACTTGTACGGGTCAGGCACAAAGTCCCTATTAACGTGGGACCACCCACGAGCCGAAGCTCATGGAGTGCAGTGAAAAATTGCGTCGATCCCGTCGGCATTCCCCTCAAGGGGGGCGCCTCAGGGACTGGGCAATAAACCTAACCCTGCCCCTTTAAATCGAGGGGGCAGGTGTTGCCTGGGGGATGGCCCCCTGGGATCAACGCTATTATTACAGCCAAACCGGTCCAGCGCCGAAGCTCGCCGGACCCACAGTCGAAACCGGGAACAGGATGAGACACATGGTCAATTTCTTAAGCAGACTTTAGCAGGTTTGAATTCAGATTTTTCCTTCGCGTAGACTACTTGCCTAACCAAGGTTATACAGCCCATTCCGCCCTACTATTTACCCATGGATAGAGGGAGAATAGTTGGATGCGTACCTTTTCCAAGGATATTAGCACTATATGCAAAGGAAAAAGCCTCGTCCAGGATTTGAACTTGAGTCATAGAATCCATTTTGTTCAACACTAACCATTACACTACATGCATTCATTTGGTTTGTTTTGTTTTACGGCATATCAACCTCAGTGGGTCATTTAATGCCGACAAAGTTGTGAAATAAATTCATTCTTAATGCATAATACAATTTTGTTAATCAACTCATATTTTTCTATTTAAACCACAGATGGACCCTAACAGGTACTATCACTCCGCGGTCAGAGTGGACCAGGGAGCAATGGTGATGAAGGGTGCTCCACATTTCCCAAATGCTAACCATTAAACCATGCACCTTCATAGTGGTCCATATAGACTTCTAAGGGGTGAGGAATAAAATTTCTGAAATCAGTAGGGTAAGTAAAAACAATTCTGGAGATAGTCGACAGTGAAATAAAATTTAAAAAAAGATCAACACAGACGACGCAATCAAAAAACGAAGACTGTGTTGACCAAAAGAAAGTTTGGCCTGCGAGAAGACAGTGGACTCGCTTCTTTTTGGTCCCCTCTCAGCAGGAACTTGTTGACTCAAATATCTATTTTCTCCCCTCTATTTTCCCCTTCTATATATGTGTATCAGGTTTTCTTCCCTTTCTTTCTTTATGATAAAAATAGAATGTCCATTATTTAGATGAAGTGATTACACTCTATAAATCAATTCTTAATGGATACTACAATTTTTTTATAAATACATTTTTCTATTTAACCCATAGATGCGACCCTAACAGGTACTACCACTCCGGGTCAGAGTGGACCAGGGAGCAATGGTGATGAAGGGGTGCTCCACATTCCCCAAATGCTAACCATTAAACCATGCACCTTCATAGTGGTCCATATAGACCCCAAAGGGGGGTGAGGAATAAAATTTCTAAAATCAGTAGGGTAAGTAAAACAATTCTGGAGATAGTCGACAGTGAAATAAAATTTTTAAAAAGATCAACACAGACGACGCAATCAAATGGTTTAACAATAAACAATGAAATAAAGTCATTCTTAATGGATACTCAATTTTTTTTATAAATACATTTTTCTATTTAACCCATAGAAGGGCCCTAACAAGTACTACCACTCTGGGTCAGAGTGGACCAGAGAGCAATGGTGATGAAGGAGTGCTCCACATCCCCAAATGCTAACCATTAAACATGCACCTTCATGTGGTCCATATATACTTCTAAGGGGTGAGGAATAACATTTCTGAAATCAGTAGGGTAAGTAAAACAATTCTGGAGATAGTCGACAGTGAAATAAAATTAAAAAAAGATTGACCTAAACCAATGGATCAACACAGATGATGCAATCAAATTGTTTAACAATATCAAAAATAAGGAAAGGGTGGCCTTCATCATATCAGAAAAACTGTTCTCCGAAACAATGGATTTTGTGCAATGGCATACAAATATTTCCCAGGAAATCTGCTAGGAAAATGGCTATGGTGATATAAACAATGGATTAATAACACAGGTTTTGATGTGGCAATGGAATCCCTAGATTCAGCGCAAGTTGGAATATTTTTTAGTACAAATCATCCGACTTCTTTTAGGAAATGTAAATCCTGGATGGTCTTATTTTTGTGAAAAGTTTTGTGAAAAGTTTGTTTTTTTCTGGTAGTGAGCACAGGGCCTGTATTGGGTTACAGCCTTCCTGTGAAGGTGAGTATATGTTGATAATTTTATAATTTGACCAAAAAACTAGAGATGTTGGTATTTACGGGGACAATGGTTTTCTGGTCATTAAGAATGCAGACGGTCAACTTTTTACACTGAAAAAAGATGCGGATTACAATAATAGGACTTTATTTGAATAGAATGAGTTCCGAGGTGAATAGATAGGGAACTTTGAAATACCTCCTCATAGGGTTAAAAAATATCAAGAAAATTTCATACTGCTGTTGGAGTGGGGGCGGGGGGGGGGTTGGTCGGCAAAGAGTTAAACAAAGATACCAAACCATAGCAATTATAGTCTGAAGAAGGCTGCAGGGCACATAGGCCAAAACTTTGTGTAGATAACAATAAAGATGAGGGCAATAGTCCAAATAATCCAAATTTTTTAAAAAAAATTTAATTTCAGAGCAAACAAATCTGATCAAAAATGTCCAAAAATAAAACATATGATGACAAATACAGACTTTATTGTCTGAGCACATAGATGAATGATCAAATACAATGACAAGATATAGAAACAGATACATGAAGATAAACAGAGAACAGAACAAAATCATAAAGAGTTCATGAAGAAATAAGTCACTTACTGATAGTTGGGAGGCAAAGCCCCCCACTTAAAGGGCAGAGGCACCACACACCTATCCCATATGTAGTGGTTGCCAGACCATAAGAAAAGAGACTGAGAATTCCCAGGCCACTGCTTAAATACTCCAGCCACCTATGGGCGAAAACCGAGCGATAAGGGAAGTTAACCCTTCTGAATCCAAGTCCATACCAGCAGTGATAGACAATTGCTACAACATCAAAGCAGGGGGCATAGTGGTTATGGCTATAGCAAGCTGAATTTGAATTTCATGAAATTCCCTTTTGTCCTTAGGTTTGGTTTGGTTATTTTACGGCATATCAACCTCAGTGGGTCATTTAATGCTGATAAAGTTTTGAAATAAAGTCATTCTTAATGGATACTCAATTTTTTTATAAATACATTTTTCTATTTAACCCATAGAAGGGGCCCTAACAAGTACTACCACTCTGGGTCAGAGTGGACCAGAGAGCAATGGTAATGAAGGAGTGCTCTACATTCCCCAAAACTGGAACCTCACCATCAGATAGAGTTTAACGTCATTCCCAGGACATACAGACCCTCAGCCACCGCCTTCTAGCACCCATATGATAAAAAGGGCTTGGGGCTAGCCATAAGGGCAATAGGGCTGGGATAATCATATAGGTGCTAGGGTTTGATGTGCCAAACGATTGATCGGAGAGGGCCTCTCCGACCGCCAGTCTAGCCCAAGAAAGGGCCAAAATGGAGTATTGCAAGTCATGGACTGCTCAACCACCTGGGCTCTATCCTTAAGCATTACAGGTCACCACCCACGGCCATTGGTGGAGTCTTACCCCTCTGCAGAGGTGCAGTCGGTGCATTCTAACGCCCCCAGCACACAGGGCGGCCCATCTGTTAGAATAATACAAAAGAATTTACAAATGATAATCTAACCCAGGAATCACCAAACTTTTTTCTACATAGGCCGGATTGAAAAAATTGACACGTGCCATTTTAAGGTTAGTACATTATAAAAATCATATGGAATTTTTATTAACACATCTATGTGTCAGGACAGAGACTTATTGAGTGATATGTTAATTCAACTACAAAAAGCAGTGACGCTCTCTCCTATTTCTTAAATTGTCACACAAAGAACAGCATTGATCATATGACCACGAGAATTAGATAGAGTTTGGTTGCATTAAAGTGCGAACTGTGTTCTTGTACACAAATGATGTCTATATTTTTGGGGGCTGCAGTCATATGGAAATCCAATCTCACAGACAATTTAAAGAGACTTCTTCCAGGCCGTTGTCGTGATTACTGCTGTATGGCTGCACCACTTGGACCCTAACAAAGCGACTAGAGAATTAACTAGATGGGAGCTGCACAAGAATGCTGCGTGTGATCCTGAACAAGACGTGGAAACAACACCCCACAAGAAACTGGGGGAACTGAAGACCAGAAAAAGAATGAAAACTAGCTAGCACTCTTGAAAACAGAGGAGACTTGCTGTTAATAAGACTTCAGTGAGAAACCTTCAACTTCGTAGCATGAAGATGATTAATTCAACTACAAAAAACAGCGTCTGCTCACTCATATTTCTTAAATTGTCACATGAAAAACAGCATTGATCATATGACCACGAGAATTAGATCGAGTTTGGTTGCAGTAAATTGGGAACTACAATAGATAACCAGTTTAATATAAAGAAAAAGTCTAGATAGATTAATACAAGGATCACCAATTTTTTTTCACGGTGGGCCGGATAATTGAAAAAAATAACGAGTGCGGCCACATTATTATGTTCAATACTTGCTAGCCAGAACAAAAGCTCTGAGAAAAAAATGTAAAACAAAATTTATCTTTGTGGTATGAGGATAATTAATTCAACTACAAAAAGCAGCGATAACTAGTTTATAAAGAGGAATTAGTCTAGATAGATTAATACAAGGATTACCAAATTTTTTTTATGGTGGGCCGGATAATTGACAAAATAACAAGTGCAGGCCACATTATTATTGTGTTTAATACTTGCTAGCCAGAACAAAAGTTCCGAGAAAAAGATATAAAACAAAATTTATCTTTCCATGTTATATTCATGAATGAGTGGCATAAGATGTACAAAACAAATTTAACCAACATATTTATTTTCAAAACATTATCAAAGAATGTGTTTTTCAATCAGTTGCAACAAACCAAAATTGGGATCACGTAAGTAATAAGTGAAACGCTCACACATACAAAATTTTGTGACCTACCTACAGTAGTCAAGTCCATGAAGATTTAGTAAGCTTAACATGATATATAAATTTAAATGGTATCAGAAATTCAAGTACCGTCAGTGGATCTGATAAGGGGCACAAGAATTATATAGTCTTCCAAGACTGCAATGTCAATATGAACCCTAATACAACTGGGTGACAAACTTGTCTGTCTTGGTAAACCCTACCAGGAACTTAAGTTCCCGATGGCATGGCTCTGAAACTACCAAGTTTACAAGGTCTTGTTTTTATTTCCAAAGATAATCTAAGTATACAAAAAAAAAAAAAAAAAAAAAAAAAAATTAATGAAATAAATCACTAATTAGGACTGAGCCTATTCTAGTAGTGACCACCCCAAGTGGATTTAAGAGGTTTTGAATTTAGAGTTTTCCTTCTCCTAGACTGATTGCCAAACCAAAGTTAAAGAGCCCAGTCTGCCCTACTATTTACCTATAGCTGGAGGGAGAGTAGTTGGATTCATACCTTTCCCAAGCATTATGTGAACTATAGCTTCGTCCAGGATTTGAACTCGAGTCTACGAGTCCATTTCCTACGACTTTAACCATTACACTACAGCCTCCACTACAATGAAGTTACCTATGAGAATAAATTTACTGGCAATATATTTAGCACACAAAGAATTTATCTAGAATCATCTTTAGTTCTACCAAGAGAATGTTAGTCAAAAAAGAAAAGATTGGTTATAAAAACAAAGTCTACACACTCTAGCAGTATATGTTTCAATATAAATCTCTCTTGGAATGTAGTGCATATTGGGGATTCTGTGCCCTCTAGTAAATGATGACATAATGTTAGTCAAAAAAGAAAAGATTCGTTATAAAACCAAAGTCTACACACTCTAGCAGTATATGTTTCAATATAAATCTCTCTTGGTATGTAGTGCATATTGGGGATTCTGTGCCCTCTAGTAAATGATGACATAATGTTAGTCAAAAAACAAAAGATTGGTTATAAAAACAAAGTCTACACACTCTAGCAGTATAAATCTCTCTTGGAATGTAGTGCATATTGGGGATTCTGTGCCCTCTAGTAAATGATGACATAATGTTAGTCAAAAAAGAAAAGATTAGTTATAAAAACAAAGTCTACACACTCTAGCAGTATATGTTTCACTATAAATCTCTCTTGGAATGTAGTGCATATTGGGGATTCTGTGCCCTCTAGTAAATTGTGATATAATGTTAGTAAAAAAAAAAGAAATTGGTTCCAAAAAGAAAATCATGCTGTCAATAAAAGTCAAACCAATATGAAACATGCAAGCCTTACAAGCAAATAAAAAGTAATGGTCAATCTTCTAATAATATCATATTGAATAAAAGTTTTTTTTTTTATTTTGTCTGAATTTTTGCGATGAGGCCTGGGGTGAATTATTTAGATTTTTCTGATTGTTGTCCTTGGGTAATTCCATCTCAAATTCTCCAGAAAAAAGTAAAATTGTCACAATGCTATCAAAACAGTCTTAAAGTTAACAAATTTAAAGTTATTGATGATTTCTGATTTTTTCATAACAAGATCAATATCCCAATGTGGCACTACATCCATGATAACAATTTTTTTCTATTATTATTTCACACAAATATTAAACATTATTTGTACCTAAAAGATAGTTTTGTTTTTGCTCAGGACTGAAGCTACAACAACTGTTAAAATTTTGCATATCAGAAATTATTAAAAACTTAAAATTGGTTAACTTTAAGATTTTTTTTTTTTTGAGCATTTTCGGATTCCTTGGGCTAAAATGCTTTTATAAATCAATTTTTAGGAGTAGGGAAGCTCTAGAACTCAAATTTGGAGAGCTAAAAACCAATATAACTCTGCCAATTTTGGAATCAGAAGCTCAAATTTTGGGGATTGTGTAACTTTATCAAAATCCACACTTGGACAAAATTTCAGAAAAATTGAAGGGGGGTGGTGACATGGCCTGGATGATTTGACATGGAATTACCCCCTCATTTCTATTGTGGTATGTAAAAACACAATGTTTCGGCCATTGTATCCTCCAGCCTTCTTCATGCTCAGATAGACCGAGAACACCTGTATGAGAACACCGAGATACAGCAGCTGAAGTGTTGTGTTTTTACACACCACAATAAAGATGAGGACATCAGTCCGAAAAATCAAAATAATACAAAAGTTTTTTTTTATATATATCTAACATTTTTAGTCTATTTTATATATATATAATATATATATATATACTAGCAAATATATGCACCCTCCTGGTGCAAGTATTTAAATTTTAATGTAATAAAATATTGTATCAAATTAGAAATGCTAATGAAACTAAATAAGAAAGCAGATAAAAATATTTGAAACAGAGGAGGGTATAATAAAAAAAATAGAACAACTGAAACTTACTCTTCCCTCACTCCCATCTTTCATTGCTAAATTTTCCTAATTTAACTATTTAGTTAAAATAGGAAGTAAAGAATAAAATTACAGTTATTTTTTCTTGTTAATGGATTTCTTTTAAGATTTATCCCGGAGATTTTTGATAATATGCATTAAGATAAAACAAAACAATTAGAAATCAGTAATACTAAGCACATATTTATTAAAATCAAATTTTTAATATCAATATGCAAATTAGCCTTCCCAATCACACTGTAAACTGCTATTTATGTTGTATATATAAATACAATTGTATGTTATTAGTATTTAGATATTACCAACAGTATTAATAATGTAAAACAATTTTATTAATAACTGAAGTTTAAATAAAAATAAAATCCTGTAGAATGTGACGTAAATAACTAAGGGAATTGTTACTTGAATAGTAATATAGTTTCGGTTACAGACAGAAAAACACACAATCTCCATTATAATAAGATATATAAATATATATAAAAAAATTTTGTGGGTACAAAAGTTGAAAATTCCAATCATAAGCAGATTCATCCTTAACTAGAATTCTTTTATTTCACCAGTCTCATCAGAGGATTGCCGCAGGAAGAAAAACTATGATAGAGAATGCAAGAAAGTCATAATGGGGGAGGAGGCAAGAAAAATTATTGCAATTACACAGGATCAGTGGCAGTTCCAGCATGAGGCTACCTGATCCTGGGTAATCACAATAATTTTTTTGCCCCTTTCATTATGACTTTTTTGTATTCTCTATTGTTGTTCTTCTTCCTGTGGTAATCCTCTGATGAGACTCAGGAGAAAACAAAGAGTTCTTGTCAAGGATGATTCTGCTTATGATTGCTATATATATATATATATAAAAGTAATTGGTAATTTGCTTGAAGCATTGTTAAGTATGTTATAAAATAATAAAATTCGAAGGCAATACAATGCGTAAAAAATAAAGACAAAAAGATGTTTTATATGTCTAATCGATTTCAAAGCAAAGCTTTATCATCAGAGTGTAATTTCAGAAATGACGTGCTTATGTTTTTTGTTTTTTTTATGATAAATAAAAAAAAAAAACATAAGCACGTCATTTCTGAAATTACACTCTGATGATAAAGCTTTGCTTTGAAATCGATTAGACATATAAAACATCTTTTTGTCTTTATTTTTTACGCATTGTATTGCCTTCGAATTTTATTATTTTATAATATATATATATATATATATATATATGTATGTGTGTGTGTGAGGTATCCAAAACTTGGTAGTAAGGGATGATTCTATATGTGATTTCTAAGACACGCTGTATTATTATTGTATGATCCAGTATGTACAAATACAGTGAATCTTTAAATTACTACAGAGAGCTGAATGTACAATAATCTTTTTAGATTATATACAGAGCAATATATATCTTTGAAAGTAAGGAAAAACTCAACACCATTATTCCATAATAAATTTATTTCAACCAAAATTGAGGCCTTTATAAATCAAAGTTGATTTAACAAAACTCCCCAAAATCAAGTCTCATCAGATGGATAATCATCAATAATTTTTTAATAAAATTATTGATGCTAATCCATCTGATGAGACTTGATTTGGGGAGCTATATTAAATCAACTTAGATTTATAAAGGTCCCAATTTTGGTTGAAATAAATTTATTATGGAATAACGGTGTTGAGTTTTTTTCTTCCTTTTAAAGATATATATATATATATATATTTTTTTTAAGCAGATTATTTTTAATATGTCTAATCTTACATGTGAGCCAAGAACTGTTGCCTTTTGCAAAGTATTTTTCTGTTAACAAAAGGAAAATGATGATATTGTTAGCAAGCAATTTTAATACATTTGTCTGAATTTTTCAGATTATTTAGATTTTGGGGACTGTTGTCCTCGTCTTTATTGTTATATACACTTGAAGTTCTCACCCTTTTTTTTCTAACTCATGGTCACCTTTGA
Organism: Doryteuthis pealeii; assembly: GCA_023376005.1. Taxonomy (NCBI): domain Eukaryota; kingdom Metazoa; phylum Mollusca; class Cephalopoda; order Myopsida; family Loliginidae; genus Doryteuthis; species Doryteuthis pealeii. The sequence continues at coordinate 31,946,886 of CM042181.1, forward strand.
TTCCTATTTGACTCTGGTGAACACCCATAGCCATTCAATGTTTAAAAGTGTTGGACTGTCAAGGGTATAAACTGTACAAAAAGTAACCACTTATATTTATGGACTTTACCAACATCAGGAGTTGGTATTGACCAATAAAAAAAGATAGAATGTATTTTAGGTTGCTGATTGTTTTGGAAGTGAGTTGCTAACCAGGATTAATACCAGACAGGCTACAACTGGATTCTCCGCTGCAAGTACACTGTTGTTCTACCTAGGATTTTGAAGACTATGACTGGATTCTCTGCTACAAGTATACTCGTTCTACCTATGATTTTAAGGACTATGGATTCTCAGCTATAAGTGCACTCTTGTTCTACCTAGGATTGCAAGGACGACAACTGGATTTTCTACAACTGATTTTACCAATAGGAGACCTAAATGCCTAAAATGGTAACAAGAATTGGAACATAATTTTATCTATTTATTATTATTCATTTATTCATTTAGTCAATACCTACACACCAAGCAATCCTTAGCTTCAAAAATGAATTCTATGAATTAGACCAATACACAACTTTTGGTTGATATTTAAAAAAAGTGAAAAATCAACCTACCTACTATATGCAATAGATCAATTATTATAAATTATTATATTGAATTTTTATAATTAAATATTTTTTACTTGCCTGAACCCAAAAAAGTGTTATCGGGTCTGGGGAGCCATATGGTCCCTGATTGAGAACCTCTGATATACACAATGTTTCAGTCAATGTTCCTTCTTCAGTTGTTTCTTGTCAAACTCGATAGCCTTTATGGAACTTCAAACCAAACCCTTTATCTAATCCAGTGGTCACCAAACTACGGCCTGCGGGCTGGATCTGGCCTGCAAAGCATTTTATCAGGCCTGTTGACGGTACTTGAATTTGTTAAAATGTACAGAACACAAGACATTCAAATACCCTTTAAATTTAAATATCATGTTAAGCTTACTAAATCTTCATGGACTTGACTACTGTAGGTAGGTTACAAAATTTTGTGCGTGAGCATTTCACTTGTTACTTATGTGATCCCGAATTTTCACTTGTTACCACTTGTTACAATAATAATGTGGCCCGCACTCATTATTTTTTCAATCATCCGGCCCACCATGAAAAAAGTTTGGTGATCCCTGATCTAATCCATTGGAATAGATTGTTCTCATTACGTTAACCATGTGGGCACATTGATTGAAACGTTGTGTATACAACAATAAAGATGAAGACAATAGTCCAAAAATGCTAAACAATGTAAAAGTTTAATAGTTTGTTTTTTTGGTTTTTTAAATAAATGAAATCACAATTCATATTTCAATGAAAATAGGGTAATTCCATGTCAAATCATCCAGAAAAAAGTAAAATTGTCACTCACCCCCTTCAATTTTTCGGAAATTTTTTCCAGGTGAGGACAATGTTACCATTAGACAATCCCCAAAATGAGCACCCAGTTCCAAAAATTGGCGGAGTTATGTCAATTTTTAGCTCTCCAAATTTGGTGGGTTTGGCGAAAATTGGTGACTTTTTAAAATCTATTTTTGCCTGTAAAATGAGTTCTAGAGCTTCCCTACTCCTAAAAATTGGTTTATAAAAGCATTGAAAACAAAAAAGTCTTAAAGTCAACCAATTTTAAGTTTTTAATGATTTCTGATTTTTTCATATCAAGATCGATAACCCGATTTGGCACTGCATTTAGGACAAAAAAATTTTGAGGCAATTTTGGGGATTGGCCAACTTTATCATAATCCACACATGGACAAAATTTCAGAAAAATTGAAGGGGGGTAGGTGACATGGCCTGGATTATTTGACATGGAATTACCCCAATAGGATTAATGAAAATTTACATTAAACAAATTTGCATTTAACGAATAAACAATATTCAGAATTTTTTTTTTTTTTTTGCATGTAAACAATTTTTTATAAAATTTTCAAAGCAACTTTTTAATTTTTTTTTTATTTTTTTAAAGGAAACATTAAGAATATAGGCCCAAACAAGTAATTTCCAATGATTTGTTTCCTGTATTCAACATATAACACCCCCCCCCCAATTAATTAAAACACTGGTCCAAGGTTCAATCTTCAATACCATAGCAAATATCTTGGTTTAAACTTGAAAGTGAAAAAAAAAAAAAATCTAATTGCTTTGCTAAAATGCCACTTGTCCTTTACTAAACATAGTGTAGTCCCTCTTTTACTGGCACAAACTTTTTTTTTAATAAGGCAACATTCAGATAACAAGTAATTATCAATTATTGGTTTCTTGTATTCAATATCTAAATCCCCCCGCCAAGTAGTTAAAATACTGGTCCCAGGTTCAATCCTCAACACTATAAGAAATATAGGTGCTAGGGCTTGACGTGAAGCTAAAAAGGGTTGGGACAATCATATAGATGCTAGGGCTTGACATGAAGCTCCAGAATTGGAGTTTAAAGTCATACCCAGAACAGTAAGACAGTCAGACATCGCATTCTAGCATATATATAGGATAAAAAGGTTTGGGGTTTGCCATATAGGTAATAGACTTGGGACAATCATATAGGTACTAGGGCTTAATGTGACCAATAGATTAATCAGAGGGGGCCTCTCTAACTGCCACTAAAGACCCGACATAGCGGAACCAGTGGTATTGACGAATTGAGAACGCGGGAGCATTGGTCACATGAAATCCCTTTTAAATCATCAGAAAGAAAGTGGAGAATAAATAAATTGGAAGAAAAGGAAAAAAACTGAAAAGGGAACATGAAGTGATACACAGAGAGAAGACTGAAATATAAAAAGGTACAGTGAGAAAAAGAAAAAAAGTAGTGGAGTCTACCTAGTAATTACATGTAAAAAAAAAAATCACATATATTTAAGAAGAAACTAAATAATATATTTACATACATTTATTCTAGGCCAGATAATACCTCATACAACAATGACAACATAATTTCTCTTTACTCTGTAGTGAGAATAGGTTCTACAACTAACACAGAGATTAAGTAGTGTAGCTTAACTAGTTATTACCTGTCAAAAAAAAAAATCACAGATATGTTTGAATTTCTGGGATATATATATATATATAAATAATCTTCTATAAAACGGGTCAAGCACTCTCTGGCAGCCTTTACATATATACATAGGTAAGTATTTATCAGTTAAAATCCTCGTGTCAGATTGTAGGTGCTGTGCTACTCATACGCTGAGTTGGCGAGGACCGGTATCGAACTAGGAACATTGTGGTTTCTAGCCGAACGCTCTACAGACTGAGCTAACTCGGCCCATTAAGTAATTTCACATATAATGAACATTATTTGTACCAAAAAGACTTTTTTGATAGCATTTTTGGATTCCTTGGGAAGCTATAGAACTCATTTTACAGACAAAAATAGGTTTTAAAAAAAGGGGCCATTTTTCACGACCCACCTCAAATTTGGAGAGCTAAAAATCAACATTACTCTGCCAATTTTTGGAATTGGAAGCTCAAATTTTGGGTGATTATCTAGCTTTAACATAATCCACACTTGGACAAAATTTCAGAAAAATTGAAGGGAGTGGGTGACATGGCCTGGTTGATTTGACATGGAATTACCCACATATTAAATATCACCAGTTCTTACTTTTTGTGTAAAAATTATGAAGATTTGATTTATATTTACAAAGATATTTAAAAATTAAAATATACATAAAAATAGCATTGAAATTCTACTTAAAAATGTCTAGCATTTGTAAATTTTAAAAGTAAACAAATCAATACACCAGAGTTTTTGGGGGGTTGTTTTTTTCTCCCTCCCCACTACCCGGCAACACTAGGTAGCTGCTTCTAGCACATATATAAAAAACAAGAGTGTATGTATGTATGTCCGAATGAAACTACAAAAATAAAACAATTTATGACAAAGTAAATATATACACACATTAAATATCACCATTTCTTGCTTTTTGTGCAAAAATTATGGAAATTTGATTTATATTCAAAGATATCTAAAAATCAAAATTTACATAGAAATAGCATTGAAATTCTACTAAAAAATGGTTCAGCATTTGTAAATCTCAAAAGTAAACAAATTAATACACCAGGGTTATTTTTGCCCTCCTCTACCCAGGTAATGGTAGGTAGTATCGAAATTCTAAAAAATTGCAAAAATTACAAACATTTGATTTATATTTAAAGATATCTAAAAAATTAAAATATACATAGAAATAGCATTGAAATTCTACTTAAAAATATCTAAAAAAATGTCCAGCATTTGTGAATCTCAAAAGTAAACAAATCAATAGACCAGAGTTTGGTTTTTTGACCCCCTCTAACCAGGCATTAATGAGTAGCATTGAAATTCTAAAAATCTGCAAAAATTATGAAGGTTTGATTTATGTTTAAAGATATCTAAAAATTAAAATATACATAGAAATAGCATTGAAATTCTACTTAAAAATGTCCAGCATTTATAAATCTCAAAAGTAAACCAATCAATACACCAGGGTTATTTTTACCCTCCTCTACCCAGGTGACACTGGGTAGCTGCTTCTAGTACCTATATAAAGGGAAATTAGTGTGTATGTATGTCTAGACGTAACTACAAAAATAAAATAATCAACAACAAATATATATGTACACATTAAATATCACCAGTTCTTGCTTTTTGTACAACAATTACGAAGATTTGATTAATATTTAAAAAGATAATTGAAAATTAAAATATACATAGAAATAGCATTGAAATTCTACTTAAAAATGTCCAGCATTTGTAAATTTCACAAGTAAACAAATCAATACACTGTGGCTTTTTAGCCCCCATCTATCCAGGTGAGGCTGGGTAGCCACTTCTAGTACATATATAAAGGGCAGTTGGTGTGTGTGTATGTATGTATGTCTGTATGTATGTATGTATTTCCAGTTGAAACTATGAAAATAAAACAATTAACGACAAAGTAAATATATATAAATATTAAATATCACCAGTTCCTGCTTTTTGTGCAAAAATTATGAAGATTTGATTTACATTCAAAGATATTTGAAAATTAAAATATACATAGAAATAGCATTGAAATTCTACTAAAAAATGTCCAGCATTTTTAAATTTCAAAAGTAAACAAATCAATACACCAGGGTTATTTTTGCCCTCCTCTACCCAGGTAATGGTGGGTAATATTGAAATACTAAAAAATTGCAAAAATTACAAACATTTGATTTATATTTACAAAGATATCTAAAAATTAAAATATACACAGAAATAGCATTGAAATTCTACTTAAAAATGTCCAGCATTTGTCAATCTCAAAAGTAAACAAATCAATACACCAAAGTTTGTTGGGTTTTTTTGGGGGGTGTTTTCCCTCTACCCAGGCAACGGTGGGTAGCCGTTTCTAGTAACACAAATACATTGCAAAAGATAAAAAGGTAAAAAAAGAAAAACAAAATATAACAAACAAGGGAATAAAAAGAAAATCAAGAAAAACCAAGAAATCTCATTTTAGAAAAATTAAATTGTACAAGCGGCAGGTGTATGGGGGTGGGGGAACACGTGGCAGGAGAAAAAAATGGTTAAATTGAAAAGCATCAAACTTATATATATATATATATATATATATATATATATATATATATGCATACGGTGTTGAACAAGACGGATATTTCATATCTGGCGAGTTATACATTATATTTAGGCAACATTTTTTCTTTCATACAAATACTGTTAAACAGTATAGACGTCTCCTCTCTTAACATCCTGCTGAGAATTTTCTAAGTCCAGAGCCCCATTCCTATAAGGATTTATTAATAAATGGCTAAAAATGGCCTTTTCATTTAAAGTTACCTGTTATTTCCCTTAGATTAAAGACTTCTAAGTATATTTAATATTACATTTTAACAAAGTCCAGAGCCCCTTTCCTCTAAGAATTTATCAATAAATGGCTAAAAATGGCCTTTTCATTTAAAGTTACCTGTTTTCCCTTAATCAAAGACTTCTAAATATGTTTAATATTACATTTAAACAAAGTCCAGAGCCCCATTCCTATAAGGACTTATTAATAAATGGCTAAAAATGGCCTTTTCATTTAAAGTTACCAGTATTTCCTATAAATCAAAGGCTTCTAAATATGTTTAATATTACATTTACACAAAGGCTATCATTCGGGGTGGATTAGAAAAACAAATGTGACTTCCGGCCAGGTGGAATGAGGCAGTATAGGATGTTAAGAGTTAACCTACCTTAAATAAGATTAATTTTGTATAAGCAGCCATATCCTCAAATATATTTAACTCATTTCCCGCCAATTCTCCTCCTTCTAGACCTCACCCCTGTTTACACAGTTTTTCTAAGTTCCCCTTCTTTTCCCCTTCCACATTTCTGGGCACAAATAGAACAGAAATGATGACGGGAACAATTAGATAATACCTCTAGGTTCCCTGAAATAGTCTATTATGCTTTCACCTTAATCTTTTTTATCTTTTCTTAATATATATATATATATATATATATATATGTGTGTAAAGGGCCGGGTTAGCTCAGTCGGTAGAGCGTTTGGCTCGAAACCACACGGTCCCTAGTTCGATACCGGCCCTCGACAACTGAGCATATGTGTAGCACAGGGATCTGTGTGGTAAAGTAAGGAGCTGATAGTAGGTGTGGCGCTCCACCTCAGACACAAATACAATCTCCTTCGTCTAGCGCTAGTGAAAAGAGGATAGACTCCCTCACTGATTGGCTGATATTTAGGCCACCCCGACGACTTTACTTTTTTTTTTTATATATGTGGGGGACGAGTGTTATAAATCATTATTAATTAAATTTCAAAAATATACACACTGAATATATATATATGTATATATATATAAGTACTAGGGAAAACTATGGTACCTTTATTAACAAATTCCACCCTGACATTAAAAGATTGGTCCATCAACTTGAAAAGATAAAAAAGAAAAGTCAGACAGGAGACATCCATCCTGTTAAATATTGTTTTATATATATATAATATATAGGGGGGGGGGGTTATAAATCATTATTGATTTAGTTTCAAAAATATATTCAAATCAAAAAAGTCAATGTATTAGGCAGCAAGCAGAAAAATAAATCCAAATAAAATATTTATCTATCTATATTCGATAAGTTAAACTTACTAAATATCTTTAAATAGACTCTTTATTGACCAACTAATCAATTCAACATGCAGTAGGTACCACCAATTTTTCCAGTGAAACTTACCCCCCGCCCCTATATTTAACACAATTAAACTTGCATAAAGGTTAATATTACCTTGAAAACTTTTTGTCCATTCAAAAGAAGAAACATTAAAAAATTACTGATTATTTTTTTTTAATTTTCAGCTGACGGAAAAAATGAAAATTATGAACGAAAAACAATGTTTACATTTTTGCACCATTAAATCAATTGAAATTTAATGTAGCCAAAAACTAGTTATGAGAGGCTTTTTTTAATTTTTTAAATTCTATGAAAAATCAATTAATGGTCCGATTTTTACGAAAGTTTCCATAATTACTTCCCTTTTCAGGAAAATATGTTTGAAATAGGTTTTTTTCTAAAATATATTAGGGGAAATATATATATTTTTTTAAAGAGGTCTACCCCACCCTATTTCATTTTATGTAATATGAAAAATGAACTGACAAAAAACATTTTACTTTTTTTCTATAAAGATAAGAGTCTGAATAATTTTATCAGAAGATTTTTATAAGTTTCTATGTGAGAGTTTTTTAGTAAAAGAACCATGAATACAGAATTCTGCTAAAAAAATATCAATAAAGAAACTGACCCTGTGGTAAAAAAAACACACTGATTTTTCCAGATAACAGTGAGTAATTTTTCCCCAATCGGATAATTTGATCTTTGAATTAACTGTTTTTCTTTGTAACAACTCTTTATGTTATTTCTTTTTGCGAGAGTTAAAAAATATTTACGTTTCTACTTTCTATTGAAGTCAGTAAGTCTACTGTTGGTTTGAATAACAGCAGCTAACTAAGTACAACTTAAGCAGTGTCCAAGACAGTTGGTATATATAGAAATCAAGAATGACCCATTCATGAATTTGGGTGATTTGGGTCATTCCATTCCTTGAGTTCTGATTGACTGCTTGACTGCTTGATTTGAATGACATTGTGGAGTCTTATATATATCCTGTCATTCTGCAGTAGACTTTGTGACATTCGGGTTTGTATTTCAGTTACAACCGTTTGTTGCCTTGTCTTCCCAGTTCGACGGTAATTGGAACTTTAATTATTCTTCACTTTCAATATGGTCTAAACTGATCATGTGGCGTATTTTGGTGGTACCTAACTTGCAGGTATTTGAATAATTATGTATCTAGATATATAGATAGATAGATAGATAGATAGATAGATATTAATATTTATAAGATATTTACAGTAGGTAAATAAAATATATGCCAATATGGAATTTTTAAAAACTTTTGTTTGATGACACTTAAAAAGCTTTATGAATGTTCCCTGCACAGCTAAGGTATGTTTGATCATCTAAAATTGCAAAGGAAGAAAAAGCCAACTAAGAGTGAATCAGCTACTGGAAGCAACAAAGCTGGTGGATACTATATATATATATATATATATATATATATATATATATATAATATAATATAAATGATTGGTAAGTAAGGGATGACTCTATTTGGGATCATTGAAATATCACTGTATAACCATACTATATGCCCATGTAGGTGCAAACATATATATTCATACAAGGATTTTTATAAATACCTAAGTGAGCTCAATCTATAATAACCAATAAGTCAATTATATACAGAGAAATATTTAACTTTCAAAGAAATAAAAACTTAACTGTCATCTGTTATAATATTCATTTCAAACAGAAACTTAAAATGATTCTAGCCTCTTCAGACAAATTTTAAAATCTGTCTGAAGAAGATAGACTGGTCTAAATAAATAACAGATGACAGTTTGTTCAGTTTTTCTTTCTTTGAAAGATAGATATATATATATATATATATATATATATATTCCTTCTCTGAAAGTGAATTTTATGGAGAGTTCTACCAAATTTTGTTTATCAACATGTTCTATTTTTGTTTCTTGGGGGAGGAAGATGAGTTTGTCATCGATGTACCTGAAATATGTGCACTGGTTGAGTAATCTATACTTGAAGGGGCCTGATTCCAAAAATTCAAGAAACTTCAAGGAACAGACATACCAGAACACTGCTTAATGGGTTGCCAATTGGGAGGCCGAGACTATAATCGATATATCCAGACCAACCTAACTCACTTCAAATTTAACAACAAATACTGTTGTATCTCAAGGTGGAGAGATATACAGATGAATGGTGGGCTTAACACATTTATTAAGGACCAGCATCCAGTGCCAAACGGATACATACAAACACAGAACAAATAAGTACAAACAATTAACAAGACAAACTTACACTAAAAGAGGAGGGTCAGTTTGGTATAGCCAACACAACAAAGTCAGTCTGAATATTATTCAGCTAGTTAACCTACTTTAATCATAGGCTATTTTACGGCTATAAGCCAGTCCATCTGGTAGAGTGCTGAAGGGGTGTTAGCTACACTACTACTGACAAAAATTTGGCCTCCCAATGGGCAACCAACTAAGTGGCGTTCTGGTAAAAAATGAATGTGCTTGTGCATTTATTTGCTGATGCCAGGATTGACCTCAAGCAAGATCTGGGTACCATCTGTATGCTTCATAAGCCTAAGGAATTATGGGATGGAGAAAGAAAGGGAAAACGTGGAAATATAGATGCCATCTCAGATTACTTATAGATTAGGTTTTAATATTTGTGTGTATATATATATATATATTATATATATATATATATATATATGTGTGTGTGTGTGTGTGTGTGTGTGTAATTTGAAAAATGGAAATGAATCCGACAATATGTTGAAAGGTTAAATAAACAAAGGAAAGAAAATGTTGAATGGACAAAATTAATTTAATGAATTACCAACACGTGTTTCATCCGAAACATGTGTTGGTAATTCATTAAACTAATTTTGTCCATTCAACATTTTCTTTCCTTTATTCATTTATCCTTTCAACATATATATATATATATATATATATATATATATATATGCAAGTAAGCAATTAAATGATTTTAAAAAGACAAAATACATGCATGTGATCATAATTAAGCTTATTGTTATAGAATTAAAAAGGAGTGTGTAGTAATACATGCATGTATATAATACAGAATATTTAATATTAGTCTGTGTGTGTATATATATATATATATATATATATATATATATATATATAAAATGAAAACTAAAATTAACAGTCAAATGGGATTTTAACTTGCAGACATCTAATTCCTCTTAATTTTTAGTTGCTTATAATATATATATATATAATTCATCCTTAACAAAGATTTTTGGCTTCACCTGAGTCTCATCAGAGGATTACCACAGGAAGGAGTACTAATGTCATAACAGGGAGGAGGTAAAAAGAATCTTGACCCCTCATAATCCTCTGATGATACTCAGATAGAGAATGCTATGTCATAATGTGGATGGGGTATAACAATAATTGTACCCCCTCCCCATTATGATATTGTGTTCTCTATCTTAGTTTTCTATCCTGTGGTAATCCTCTGATGAGACTCAGGTGAAAACAAGTCTTTGTTAAGGATGAATCCGCTTATTATTGCTATTCTAATATATGTTTGAAATCTCAAATTCTGAGAGGTGTGTGTATGTGTGTATGCATGTGAAGGTGAGACATTATTCTATATGATATTACACCACCTTAAAAATGAATTTGCACACCTTTCAAGAAATTTCATCTCAAATTTGAAATAATTAACAAAAGATCAATTCAAGTCAGGTAAAAATAATTAAAAAAATAATGTCAATCACACCAAATAAAAATTAAGAAAGAAAGAAATGATATTCTAAATATTCAGTTCAGGGATCACCAAAATTTTTTATGGTGGGTCAGATAATTGAAAAAATAACGAGTGTAGGCCATATCATTATTGTGTTCAATACTTGCTAGCCAGAACAAAAGCTCCGAGAAAAAGATGTAAAACAAAATTTATCTTTGCAGTATGAGGATAATTAATTCAACTACAAAAAGCAGCGATAACCAGTTTACAAAGAGGAATTAGTCTAGATAGATTAATACAAGGATCACCAAATTTTTTTCATGGTGGGACGGATAATTGAAAAAATAACAAGTGTGGGCCACATTATTATTGTGTTCAATACTTGCTAGCCAGAACAAAAGCTCTGAGAAAAAGATGTAAAACAAAATTCACCTTTCCATGTTAAATTCATGGATGAGTGGCGTAAGATGCACAAAAACAAATTTAACCAACATATCTATTTTCAAAACATTATCAAAGAACGCAACATTAGCAGAAAGGTTTAGTGAGATTTGTGAAACTGAAGTTCGCCTTTCAAGATATCTTCAATGTTTGGTTTGGAATTGCTACATTCAATCAAGAGAATTGCTTTCAAATGTTTATCAAGCAATTTCATTCGATGGGTGGAGCTAAGTCCATGAGGATTTAGTAAGCTTCCCATGATAAATAACATGTTAAGTTTAAATGGTATCAGTACGTCTCACGTTCTGTGCATTTTAACAAACAAATTCAAGTACTAATTCTCTGAATTTTTGAGATGAGGCTTGATAATTCAGACTATTGTCCTCATCTTCATTGTTATCTGTACAAGATGATGGCTTCCAAGTTTGAAAAGAAGGTTCCCGAGTCCAATAAGAAATACCTGAAGAAGGCTGGAGGGCACATCAGACCAAAACGTTATACAGATAACAATGAAGATGAGGACAATAGTCTGAATAATACAAATAATACTAAATTCAAGTACCGTCGGCGGGCCTGATAAAATGCCTTTGTGGGCCAGATCTGGCCCGTGGGCTGTAGTTTGGTGATCTCTGGTTTAGTTACTAACAAGAAAGTAAAAATAAGTTGCTTTACACTCACACTAATCACTATATTTTCTAAATGGAAATAATTCATTGATATCATTCCGTCGGCTAAAGACGATGGTGTAGTATCAAAAAAAAAAAAAAAATTTTTTTTATTTTTTGGGAACTACATACCCTGAGCAGGTTGATATGGAGGATATGCTGTTACCCAAACAGCAGATTCCCCTTCTCCACACTGCCGCTGTGGTCCAATTGGTTTGTTTTGTTTTACGGCATATCAACCTCAGTGGGTCATTTAATGCCGATAAAGTTTTTAAATAAAGTAATTCTTAATGGATAATACAATTTTGTTTATAAACTCATGTTTTTCTATTTAATCCATAGATGGGACCCTAACAGGTACTACCACTACGGGTCAGAGTGAACCAGGGAGCAATGGTGATGAAGGGGTGCTCCACATTCCCCAAACCTCCAAAACTGGAACCTCACCATCAGATAGAGTTTAACGTCATTCCCAGGACATGTAGACACTCAGCCACCGCTTTCTAGCACCCATATGATAAAAAGGGGTTGGGGCTTGCCATAAGGGCAATAGGGTTGGGAAAGTCATATAGGTGCTAGGGCTTGACGTGACCAGCCGATTGATCGGAGGGGGCCTCTCCGACCCCCGTCTAGCCCAAGATAGGGCCATAGTGGAGTATTGCATGTCATGAACTGCTCATCCACCTGGGCTCTATCCTTAAGCATCACGGGTCGCCACCCACGGCCAACAGGTGGCCCCATTGGGGGAGTCTTACCCCTCTGCAGAGGTGCAGTCGGTGCATTCTAACGCCCCAGCCGACAGGGCGGACCACGGTATGATAAAAAAAACAAAATGTATTTGGCATAAAACAACCCAACAAGGTTGACATGCCTCAAAATCCAACTAACCAAGGGTTAAATTTTTTTCTTCTAAAAAAAGAATCTGCTCTGAACTATGGTGCCTTGTCTGGTGAAAATGTTAGTGACCTAGGCTAGCAGACTGTTATTAGTAGGTTCAATCCTCACTGGGTGCCCCCATACTTCTGGCCTTATGCCAAACTGCTTTAAGTTTTCACACCAAAGGAATTATTTGTTTGTGTTTTTCCTTATATGATGTTGTGCGATGCATCATGAGAAGGGTCAAACACTTGATTCTAGTTAAGCATATGGGACATGGTGGGGTGGCTGGTTTTGTGAGTCATGGATGTAAGGCTAGTTTAGTTTTGGAGCATTATGGGAAGGTTGGTTTTCTAGCCTTACAAACATGACTCAGGTGATTGAACCTTCCCATGATACACCACACAAAGAAAATCAGCCTCCCTAACATACAGAATCTTATATTATATATATGTATATATTTTACTTCTCTACACATCTTTACAAAGGTAAGACATTAAATTATCCTCTCCAATATTTTATATGATAATTAATTCAATGCTTCGATAAAGAGTCCCATAGAATATGAAAAGGGTTTTTTCTATTAATGACCTCTCTCAAAAATGAGTTATTATTTTTATTATTTGCATTTGGGAGAGGTTCAATTATTCTATTCATATTTTATTATATTGTTGATTCATTTTTGCATTAATTTTTAACTATATATATATATATATATATATATATATATATATATATATAATGAGAGTACACAAACAGTTTGTTTGAGATGGCGATAGCCGACAATTTTGGGGAGAATATGTGCTTAATTACCTAATTTGAAAATTAATTTGTTGATAATCAATGAATTAGGCGAATATATCTGTTCAAATGTAAGGCGTAAACAAATCAAGAAAAAGTCGATCTCTGTATGTACATTTCAGCATATTATGCCTCATCAGCAGAGTTATAGACCAAGTGTAAACGCAACGCTCTTCTATATATGGAATGGAGCACTCTGTGACGGCCTTTACACACAAAGCAAAGTGTGTATTAAAACAGTTAAAATCCCCTTCCCATTCTGTAAGTGAAGACAGCCTAATGGTTAAGGTGCCGGACTGACACCCAACCGATCGGATTTCAATTCCGGCTGTAGGGAACGTACAAAATGTCTAGCCACACTGAAGAGACTTGATAAGTCGAAACATGTGTCTGTGGATGACCCATATATATATATATATATATATATATATATATAATTACACATTTATATATTCATATATAATTTATATTAATATACACTTTTTATATAATTATACACTTTTTAAATATTTTACATCAGGCTCTTTTGAGTCATTTCATAAACTTTAATGCTTCTGATTTTTTTTTTTTTTAATTAAAAATGAAATTCATTTTATTTTAAATAAAATTCATTTTATTTTTAATACAGACAGCGCATTTTTTTAAATATTCCAACTTTTGACTAGCAGCGTTCTGTTTGCGCATTTTTTCTTCTAACGGTCATTTCATCCCGTCATTTTTATTTTTGTTGAAGACCGATCCACATGCGGTCGATACAGATATTCCTAGGGACCTCACATCAGTGAGGGGGGGCAATGTTGCTTTTTTAAAACTGTTGAGAGGAAGGCCCCGAAACGGTTTGCACATTCTCTCCTGATTATCACATGCATTTGTAAACATCTTTTGTTTTTTTAATATATCAAATTCACATAGATTTATATATAACTAACTCTATAAATAGGATATCATTTGCTATAAAGCTAAGTGGCCTTTGAAATTGGTAATTAAAAAAAAGTATTAATTAAAAAGAAAATGTGATGTTTGATAATATTTTCAGATTTGAGATGAAATTTTGTTTTAAAAATCAAAAAAAGCTCAAAAGCAATACCAATACATGCTGTAGTAACAAGAATTGATTTTTTTTTTTTAAAGGTTTTTTTTTTTTTTTTTTTGCTTCATAAGGAAAAAATAAAAAATGTTTAAAAAAATTAAAAAAAAAAAAAAGAGAGAGAGATTAGGCAGCAGGATTTGGTAATTTTTTTTTTTTTTTTTTTTTTTTTTTGTTAACAAGAGTTTGTAGGCACAATCAACCAATGTATGTATATGTATATGTATGCGTGTTTCTAACCAAGTTATAACCGGTGGTCACATGGGAAGTTAAAAAAAAAAAAAAATTAGCCCAGCCCGTGTGAAAACAAGATGGTTGAGGGAGGAATTGTATACCTGAGTGGTGTTGGGCAGACCCTGCTGCATAGATATAACCATCTGGCCAAATTGTCCTTGCATGACCTTTTGCTGCTATGAAACAGAACAAATGCAGTCATCACAATAATGCAGCCACGCCACCTAGTGGCAGAAAAGCTAACGAGTCCCAAACAATTATCACAACAACAAAAAACAACAATAACAATAATAATAATAATAATAAATACATATGTGTGGATATATATATATATACATACATATACACATAAATATATATATGTATATACAGTGATGCTGATAGCTTTTTTATTTTAGTCCGTCCTGCAACACATATTTGCTTTGAATGAGTCCCCGGGAAAATTCATGGGTCCCAACTAAATTTCCTTCAATCAAAATTGTAATCGGTTCTCAATTCTATGACTACAGGGGACACAACGTGCAAAACCTCCGTCTAACTCCCATACCTCTGACCCCATCTTCATTCTGTCGATAATTCCGTTTCTAAGAACAACTACCTTGAAATGATAATTTAACGTTAAGCATTAAACTTGGCTGAGGGGAAGACTAAAATCAAAACACAACTGGGGACGCAGACGATACAGTGGCATTTGCAAATCTTAATATGAATCCAGTGAACAGCCGACTGTAGCCGATCAGTCCATCCACGGACCACACGCACCTCCCCTGTACAACTACACAGCAAATCCACCCACTCTCTCGTACACAAGCCATCTACCATTCAATATCACATCAACACGGTATACTACACCACACCACACACCACCCCACACCTCACTACATATAATAATAGACCATTCAGACTACCAAACATCACCACTCCCAACATGCACAGCCAGAAAGACATCTATCAACAAACCACGCCATCTTAACGCAAAGATACGCTCATTCTTTTCTCATCACTTATCTCTTTTATCAACCACTACACTTATATATATATAAGTATTCGATAACTAACCATAATCCTGAAACTCTACCCTTCGTCGTCTTCTAATCTCGACTCGCAGCCCACCTGACGGATCCACCTGAACGCTCCTGCCCACTATACCCCATTACATAACCCCAGCACAGAAAACACATCCATACTACTTAGACTCTCTCGACATAAATACTACAAAATCTCGCCACGCGCCTGGTCACGTTGAAACCCTTCCACTTTATTTATCTTCTGAATAATTCAATTAATTGTATATATTTATTTTAACTGTTAACATCCATCTTGATTTTTTAGGTCCAGTTCAGCCCCATTCCTCTAAGGATTAATAAAAAAAATGGCCTTTTTGATTTTAAAAAAGTTATCTGTTTTTTCCTTAATCAAGACCTCTACAATTATGTATTAATATTACATCTCCAAGTCCAGAGCCCCATTCCTATAGGGATTTTTATCAAAAATGCTAAAAATGCCTTTTATATTAACGACTTCTAACCTCGCATCTACTCTCCTGCCCAGACTCACCATCACGAACCTCTCTATAATATATGCTCATCCACAAATAATCACGCCCGCAGCCCAACCATTCATCCTGACCACCAAAGTTCATACTCCCAGCCACTCCCCCCATCACCTTACGACAATAAGGGCCAGCTTATCATAAAAATGTGCTAAACATGCCTTTCATTAAGTTACCTGATTTATTTCCATTTAAAAGTCAGCCCAAGAAAACTTCTACTCAACTCTGCTCTTCACAATATCTAATCGATTCAAACCAAGTACCACGACAGCCCATTCGGAATACCAGGATTTATCAACAATGGCAAAACAACTATGCCTTATTCATTTAAGATTTACACCGCCCCCAACTGTTATTTTACCACTAAATCCACAAGATCTGATCCACTCAAAATATGTCAATCATATTAACAATCTAATAACCCCACATCCGTCCAGACAGCCCCATTCCTATAAGGATTATATTCAAAAAAATGGCTAAAAACGGGCCTTTTTCATTTAAGATTACCTGTTATTTCCCATTAAATTAAAGACTTCTAAAAATTTTTAGATTACATTTAAACAAAGTCCAGAGCCCATCCTATAATGATTTACAAAAAATGGCTAAAATGGCTTTTCATTTTTAAAGTTATCTGTTATTTCCATTAAATCAAAGGAATTCCTACAATGTTTAATATTACATATAAACAAACGTCCAAGATCCCCTATTCCTATAAGAGATTTATCAACCAATGGCTCCACACCGGCCTCTATTCATTTAAAGTTAACTCTCGTCCATTTTCCATTCAAATTAACGACTTCTAAATATGTTTTAATATTACATTTAAACAAAGTCCAAGAGCCCCCATTCCACTAAAGGATTAATAAAAAAACAAATGCCTTTCTAGATTTAAACGCTACTACCCGTTATCTTCCTCTAAGTCAAAGACCACTTCTAAATATGCTTCCACTTCACACTATACACTTAAACAAAGTCCAGCAGCCCCATTCCAATATAAGGATTTATTAAAAAAATGGACTTTTTCATTTTAAGTTTACCCGAGTTTACTTTCCACTTGACATGAAAGACTCTACAAATATGATTTAGGGAAAACAATGTCGACTTCTGGCCGGGCGGAAATCCTACCAACGCAGATCAAGTTAGATATCAAGTCGCTCTCTTGAACTTCTAAACTATGTTCTAATTAACGTGTTCAATACTTGCTAGCCAGAACCGAAACTCTAGAGAAAAAATTGGCTAACACTAAATCTCATCATTCCCATGTTATACTCTCATCATGGCGTGAGTGGCGTAAGACTGCACCAAAACATTTATCAAAGAATGCAACATTAGCAGAAGGGTTTCCTTTCAAGATATCCATCACATCGTTCTGCGGTGGAATTGCACATCCAATACAAGAGATTGCTATCAATATTATAAGTCAATTTTCGTTGATGGATTGAATTCTGTAGTCAATCCTGAGGATTAGTAAGGTTAACATGATAATTTAAATGGCATTTAAAACATTCGCAGTTTGTACGTTTAACAAACAATTCACAGGTACCATCATGGGCCTCGATAAAATGCCTTGTGACCGTAGTTTGGTGACCCCTTGTCTAAGGTCAAACAGGGAATACACACTGACACAATGCCTAGAAGATATAGCAGCCTGAACGTAATTCTATTTATACATACCACAATAACGAATTGAGGACAATAGTCCGAAATAAGTAAGACTAACATGATATTCCATATTTAAATGGGTATCAGAACGTCTTGCATTCTGTACATTTTAAAAACAAATTCAAGAAACATACAGCGGGCTTCATAAAATACCTTTGCAGGATGTATTGTTTGTTTGTTTTGTTTTGTTTTACGGATCATCAACCTCCAGTGCGTCATTTAATGCTAGCAAAAGTTTTGAAATAAATCAATTCTTAATTGGAATATACAATCTCCTTCTTCTAGAACAAATACAATTTTTCTATTTAGTACCCATTAAGACTGGGACACCCTAACACGGTAACTACCACTGCCGGCTGTCACGACCGCGTGGACCAGGGTCAAAAGCCACTGGTGGATAAAGGGGTGCTCACATTCCCAAACCTCCAAGAATATTAGAACCCTCACACATCTCAGATTACAGAGTCTTACAACATCATTACCCGCAGACATGATAGACCCGCGCCACGCCTCACTCTAGCACCCCATATGATAATAAAAAGAGGTTGGGGCTTTGCAGGATGTAGTTTGGTGACCCCTGTTTCTAGTGGTAAACAGGGAACAACCCTGAACATCGGCCACAGAGGATACAGCCAGTCTGCGTTCGCTTTGTTTACTATATACACCATACGATGAGGCAGCCACAGTCCTCCGACAACTCATCAAACATTGTTTACTAATTGTAATTAAGGAAACAAAAAGAAATAGCTTATATATTCAAATATTTCCTGGACGATCACGACTACCATTTTCTTTAATGATTTTCATAAGATCTTTAATTAGAATAATGTTAAGGAATTCACTGACCTTGCATATTTCTCTTAATAATAACAACAACAGGATTGATTTTCTCACCACATGTTAAAACAAGCCGGCCTTGTCGCCTACCCTCGCATCACATGACAAGACATCTTAATATATCCTACTCTTTAATAAATAATACAATATATTTGATTGATTTTTCATTAACCTATACATATACTAAAGGGGCAGTTGGTGCCCCTCACTATGTACGCTACCATGTCTGAAAGGAAACTTCAAAACATAAAACAAATAATGACAAAGGTAAATATACACAATTAAATATCACCCAGGGCTTCGGTTTTGAGCAAACAATAATGAGAAATTTTATTCTATATTCTCTGGCAGTACTTAAACATATCATACCTGAATATACTAACAGAAGGGTATCTGAAATATGATTGTGATAAATATAATCACCACACACCACCCCACTCAACCACCCACCACCACCAACCGCACACACCACATATAACCATCTAACCAATCCAATACCTGTAATACTTTTTCCCTACTTACGAATCCAGCCTACACAACTACTACTTCGACTCCTATAACACTTTCCGCCCACCCCACACAATTCCAATCACCACATCTTGCGTCCATACCCCGAACCACACCTATAACATATATACCTGGCCTAATACTCGGGCGGCATCCAGTGAGGCACACCTCAACTAACTCGTAGAAAAAGCACTAACTGGATCTCCAAAGACTACACTTTTCTAAACCCCTCTACTCTACCGGCAATAGCACACAATCTCTCTCCTTAGGAAACCAAGTCGGTACGTGAACGCGTATCCTTAATCATCAGCCGAACTGATCCAAAACTATACCATTGTTTCTTTCAGTGAGAATAATAAAACAATATTATTGTTATTATACATATTCCCTGTTTTTATTATCAATTTCTGTATACTCCTACATTTCGGATACAACAGTATTGACCATAAAGACAGAATCATTTTAGGTTGGCTAATTGTTTTGGAAGTCAGTTGCTAACCAGGTTTAATCCAGACGACTACGACTGGATCTCTGCTACAAGTCCTCTTGTTTTCTACTAGGATTTCAAAGATATGACTGGATCTCTGCCTATAAGTGCACTATGTTCCTACTATAGGATTTTAAGGACTAAAGTGTTTCTCCACTAAAGTAACTCTTGTTCTACTAGGATTTTTGAAGCTATGACTGGGATTCTCAGCTATGAGTGCATTTGGTTCTACCAGGATTTTAAGGACTACAAGTTGGATTCTCCACTAACAAGTACAACTTTGTTCTACTAGGATTTTGAGACTATGACTGGATTCTCAGCTATGAGTGTTCTTGTTCTAATGGATTTTAGGACTACAAGTGGATTCTCCACTACAAGTACACTCTTTGTTCTACCTAGGATTTGAAGACTATGACTGGATTCTAGCTTTAGTGCACTCTTGTTCTACCTAGGTTTTGGGACTACAAGTGGATTCCTCCCCTACAAGTACACTCTTGTTCTACCTGAGGATTATTTGAAGACTATGACTGGATTCTCAGTATGAGTGCCTCTTGTCTACCTAGGATTTTAAGGACTACAAGTGGATTCTCCCTACCAGTCAACTCTTGTTCTACTAGGATTTTGAAGAACTATGACTGGATTCTCAGTTGAGTGACCTCTTGTTCTACCTTAGGATTTTAGGACTACAGTGGATTCTCCACTACAAGTACACTCTTGTTCTAACTAGGATTTTGAAGATATGACTGGATTCTCAGCTTGAGTGGCACTCCTTGTTCTTACCTAGGATTTAAAAAGGACTACAAGTGGATTCTCCACTACAAGTACACTCTTTGTTCTACCTAGGATTTTGAGAAGACTATGACTGGATTCTAGCTATGAATGCACTCTTGTTCTAACCTAGGATTTTAAGGACTACAGTGGATTCTCCATACAAGTACACCTCTTGTTCTAACTACGATTTTGAAGACTATGACTGGATTCTCAGCTATGAGTGCACTCTTGTTTAACCAAAGGATTGGCTGGACAACAATGGATCTTTTAAATGAGTCTGGCACCTTTATCTAACATTGGATTTACGCAATGGAGCTAAAATGCCTATAAATGGTAACATGAATTAGAACAATAATTTTATCTAGTTTATTATTATTTATTCTCATTTAGTCATACTACATCATATTAACCCTTGCTTCAAATGAATTCTATGAATTAGACCAATACACACTTTTGTTTGATATTTTTAAGTGAAAAATCGACCTACACTATTGAACAACTATATGCATAGACTCAAATTATTATAAATTATTATATTGAATTTTTATAATTAATAAAATATTTTTTTACTTGCTGACCAAAAGGTGTTTCCAGGGTCTGGGGAGCCATATGGTCCCTGATTGAGACCTTTGATATACACAATGTTTCAAGTCAATGTTCTTCTTCAGTTGTTTCTTGTTCAAACTCGATAGCCTTCTGAATTCAACAAACCTTTATATCTAATTCAAGTTGGTCACAAACTACGGCCTTGCGGGCTGGATCTGGCCTGCGAAGGCATTTATCAGGCCTGTTGGGACGGTACTTTGAATTTGTTAAAATGTAGCAGAAACAAGACATTCAAATACCTTTAAAATTTACATATTCTGTAAGCTTACTAACATCTTCATGGATTGATTACTGTAGGTAGTTACAAAGATTTTGTGTGCGAGCATTTCACTTGTTACTTATGTGATCCCGAATTTTCACTTTTTTACAATAATAGTGTGGCCCGCACTCATTATTTTTTTCATTATCCGGCCCAACGTGGAAAAAAGTTTTGTGATCTGATCTAATCTTGAATAGATGTTCTCATTACGTTAACTCATGTGGGCAACATTGCTGAAAACGTTTGTGTATACATACAATAAAGATGAAAGACAATAGTCAAAAATGCTAAACAATATAAAAGTTTAAGTTTGTTTTTTTTTGGTTTTTTTAAATAAATGAAATCACAATTCATATTTCATGAAATAGGGTAATTCATGTCAAATCATCCAGAAAAAGTAAAATTGTCACACACACCCCTTTCAATTTTTCTGAATATTTTTCCAGGTACCTCAATGTTAAAATTGATGATCCAAATTTGGAGCTTTAATTCCAAAATTGGCGGAGTTATGTCAATTTTTAGCTCTCAAATTTGGTGGGGTTTGGCGAAATGGCGACATTTGTAATCCACTTTTTGCCTGTAAATGCAGTTTCTAGAGATTCCTATCTTTAGAAATTGGTTTTTATAAAGCTTTTTCCCCATGAAGTCAAAGGTCAATCATTTGAAGTTTTTGAATGATTTCTGATTTTTTTCCTATCAGATCAATAACCCGATTTGACTGCTTTTAGAACAAAAAATTTTGGGGATGTGGGCAATTTATCATAATCCACATGGACAAAATTTCAGAAAAATTTGAGGGGGTAGGTGACATGGCTGGATTATTGACATGGAATTACCCCAATAGGATTATGGGAATTTACATTGAAACAAATTTGCATTAACGATAAAGCAATTTCAGAATTTTTTTTTTTTTTTTTTGCATGTAAACAAATTTTTTATACAAATTTTAAAAGCCCTTTTTAATTTTTTTTTAAATAAGGAACATTAAGATATAGGCCGCAAACAAGTAATTTCCAATGATTTGTTTCTGTATTTAAATATTACCCCATTTAATTAAAACACTGGTCAAGGTTCAATCCTCATACCATTGCATATTTGGTTTAACTTGAAAGTGAAAAAAAAAAAAAATCTAATTCTTTTCTAAAAATGTCACTTGTTATTTACTAAAATAGTGTAAGTCCTCTTTTAACTGCAACACACTTTTTTTTTTAATAAAGGCAAACATTAGATAAAAGTAATCTATCAATTTGGTTTCTTGTAATTCAATATTAAATCCCCCGCCAAGTAGTTAAATACTGGTCCAGGTTCAATCTCAACACTATAAGAAATTGGTGCTAGGTGCTTGAAGTGAAGCTAAAAAGGGTTGCCATAAGGCAATGGGTTGGGACAATTCATATAGTGGCTAGGGCTTGACATGAACTCCAGAATTGGAGTTTAAGTCATACCACAGGACACTAAGACGTGAGACACCGCTTTCTAGCATATATAAGGATGAAAATGGGTGGGGTTTGCATAGGGCCAATAGGGTTTGGGACATCATATATGCTATGGCTTGACATGAAGCTCCAGAATTGGAGTTTAAGTCTACCAGAACACTAAGACAGTCAGAAATGCATTCTAGCATATTAGGATAGAAATGGGTTGGGGTTTGCCAATATAGGGTAATAGACTTGGGACAATCATATAGTTACTAGGGTTAATGTGACCAATAGATTAATTCGAGGGGGCCTCCTCAACTGGCACTAAAGGCCTGACATAGTGGAACCGTGTATTTGACCGAATTTGAGAACGCGGGAGCATTGGTAATGAAATATTTTAAATCAATCGAAAAGAAAGTGAAGAATAATAAAATTGGAAGAAAGGAAAAATGTAAAAAGGGAATATGAAGTGATAGCCAGAGAGAAGACTGAAAATATAAAAAGGTACAGTGAGAAAAAGAAAAAAGTAATGGAGTCTAACCTAGTAATTACTGTCAAAAAAAATCACATATATTTAAGAAGAAACTAAAATATTATATTTACATACATTTAATTCTGTCCAGATAATACTTCATACAACAATGACAGACATAATTTCTCTTTCACTGCTGTAGGAGAAAAGGTTCTAAACGACTTACACAGAGATTAAAGTAGTGGTTAGCCTAATAGTTATTACCCTGTCAACAAAAAAAAAATCACAGGATTGTTTGAATTTTGTGATATATATATATATAAATAAATCTTCTCCTATAAACGGGTCAAGCACTCTCTGGCAGCCTTTACATATATACATAGGTAAGTAATTTATCAGTTAATAATCTCGTCAGTTTGTAGGTGCTATGTAGCGCGGGTGGTTTGAAGCCTGACTGATGATAAATTGGTCGGGTTTCTATCCAGGCTGGAGGTAGCCTGAAAACATCTAGCAATTGAGACATGATATATCAAAATACGGTGTTCTATGGGATGATTATATATATTATAATATATTGGTTATATATATATAAATAATATATATATATATTATGTATAAAGAAAAAGGGCTTAAATACTGCATATAAGAGTTATGAATTACTTCGCCGATATATATCCACAAATTTTTTCCAATAGTTTTTTTGAACAAAATTTCATCAACACGGTTTGGACATGGGAATGCCTGGCATTTTAAGTTAAATGTCTTTTTCTTAATATTTAACTACCAATAGAGGCTCAAACACTAAAAAACAAAAATTTAAGTTATTGAAATGATTTCTGATTTTTTCATAGCAAGATCATTCCCGATATGACAAAAATTTTTTTATTATTACTGTTGCACGAAGTTAGTAGTAAGTAAGATAGGATCGCGGGGCGGCCTAAGTCAGTTATCAGCCAGTCAGCGAAGAGCTATCCCCCTATTTCAATAGCGATAGAGGACTCGCGCAGAGAGGAAGATGATGTGTATTTAAGTTCTGAGGGTGGAGGCCCACGGAGAGTGTGACAGAGCTCCGGATTTAACATCCAGCTCTTAATTTACACACAGATCCTTGTGCTACTCATAGCTCAGTTGGTGAGGACCTCGTAATCAACTAAGACTTGTGGTTTTTCTAGCCGAACGCTCTAAGACTGAGCTAACTCGGCCCATTAAGTAATTTCACATATATGAACATATTTGTACCAAAAGCTTTTTGATAGCATTTTTGGAATTCTTGGGAAGCTTGTACTCATTTTACAGACAAAAATAGGTTTTAAAAAAAAGATCGCCATTTTTCACGACCACCTCAATTTGGAGAGCTTAAAAATCAACATTCCAGCCAATTTTTGGAATTGGAAGCTCAAATTTTGTGTGATTATATAGCTATTAACATAATCCACACTCTGGACCAAAATTTAGAAAATTGAAGGGAGTGGGTGACATGGCCCTGGTTGATTTGGCCATGGAATTACCCACATATTAAATATACGATTGATATCATATGAGTAATGAGTATACTCCGGGATTACCTATGTTCTGAAGGACTGATCGTAGAGCTTGGATGATGAGGTTTGTGTTCTTACTTTTTGTGTAAATTACGAAGATTGATTTATTACAAAGATATTTAAAATTAAATATATCATAAAAATAGCATTGAAATTCACTTAAATAGTCTAGCATTTGTAAATGTTTAAAAGTAAACAAATCAATACCACAGTTTTTGGGGGTTGTTTTCTTTTTTGTCCGCTCCCTCTACCCAGGTGACACTAGGGTCTTCTAGCACATATATAAAAAACAAGAGTGGTATGTATGTATGTCCGAATGAAACTACAAAAATAAATAAGCAATTTATACAAAGTAAATATTATAACACCTTAAATATACCATTTCTTGCTTTTGTGCAAAAAATTATGGAAATTTGATTTTATATTCAAAGATACTTAAAAATGAAAATTTACAATAGAAATAGCATTGATCTAGCTAAAAAAATGATTTCAGCATTTGTAATCTCAAAAGTAAACAAACAATACAACAGGTTAATTTTTGTCCCCTCTACCAGTATGGTAGGTAGTATCGAAATTCTAAAAATTGCAAATTACAAAACTTTGATTTATATTTAAAGATATCTAAAAAATTAAAATATACTAGAAATAGCATTGAAACTACTTATTAAAATATCTTAAAAAAATGTCCAGCATTTGTAATCTCAAAAGTAACAAATCAATAGACCAGAGTTTGGTTTTTTGACCCTCTAACAGGCATTAATGAAGTAGCATTGAAATTCTAAAACAATCTTGCAAAAATTATGAAGGTTGTTTTGTAAAGATTCTAAAAATTAAAATATACATAGAATAGGCATTGAAATTCTACTTAAATGTCAGCATTTAAAATCTCAAAAGTAAACCAAGTCATACACAGGTTTATTTTTACCTCCTCTACCAGGTGACACTGGGTAGCTGCTTCATAGTACATATTATAAGGGAAATATGTGTGTATGTATGTCTAGACGTAACTACAAAAATAAAATAATCACAACAAATAATATATTACATTAATGATTACCAGTTCTGCTTTTTGTACAACAATTACGAAAGTTTGATTAATATTTAAAAGAATAATTGAAATTAAAAATATGACATAGAAATAGATGGAATCTACTTACAAAATGTCCACATTTGTAAAATTCACAAGTAACAAATCAAGTACACTGTGGCTTTTTAGCCCCATCTATCCAAGGTGAAGGCTGGGTAGCCACTTCTAATACATATAGTAAAGGCATTGGTGTTGTGTATGTATGTATGTCTATGTATGTATGTATTTTTTTCCCAGCTGAAACTATGAAAATAAAAACAATTAACGACAAGTAAATATATATAAATATTAAATATCACCAAGTTCCTGCATTTTTGGTGCAAAATATGAGTATTTTGATTTACACACAAGATATTGAAAATTAAAATATACATAGAAATAGCATTGAATCTACTCAAAAATGTGCAGCATTTAAATTTCAAAAGTAACAACAATACACTCAGGGTTATTTGCCCTCCTCTACCAGGAATGGTGGGTAGATTTGAAATGACTAAAAAATTGCAAAAAGTTACACAAACATTTTGATTTATATTTACAAAGAATCTAAAAATTAAATATACATCAGAAATGCATTGAATTCTAACTATAAAATGTCCAGCATTTGTCAATCTCAAAAGTAAAAATCATACACCAAATTTTGGGTTTTTTGGGGCGGTTTTTCCCTCTACCAGGCAACGGTGGGGTAGTCCGTTTCTAGTAACAAATAATTGCAAAAGATAAAAAGAAAAACGAAAGAATGTGCAAAATAATAAACGTGTGAGAGAACTAGTAAGGGGACGAGGATAAAAGAAAATCAAAGAACGAAACCAAGAAATGCTCATTTTAAGAAAATTAAATTGTACAAGCGCAGGTGTATGGGGTGGGGAACTAGTGGCAGAGAAAAAAATGTTAAATTGAAAAGCATCAAACTTATATATATATATATATATATATAGTATATATATATATATATATATACATGCAACGGTGTGAACAAGACGGATATTTCATATCTGGGATTATACATTAGATATTTGGCAACATTTTTTCTTTCATACAAATACTGTTAAACAGTATAGACGTCTCCTCTTAACAATCCTGTTGAGAATTTTCTAAAGTCAGAGCCAATTCCTATAAGGATTATAATAATGCTAAAAATGTCCTTTTCATTTAGTTACCTGTTATTCCCCATAAATCAAGGCTTTAAATATGTTTAATATTACATTTAAACAAAGTTCAGAAGCCCTTCTTCTCTAAAATTTATCAATAAATGGCTAAAATGTCCTTTCATTTAAAGTTACCTGTTATTTCCCTTAGATTAAAGACTTCTAAGTATATTTAATATTACATTTAAACAAAGTCCAGAGCCCCATTCCTATAAGGATTTATTAATAAATGGTAAAAATGCCTTTTCATTTAAAGTGTACCTGGTATTTCCCATTAAATCAAAGGCTTCTAAATATGTTTAATATTACATTTACACAAAGCTATCATTCGGGGTGGATTAGAAAAACAATGTGGATTTCCGGCCAGGTGGATGAGGCAGTATAGGATGTTAAGAGTTAACTACCTTAAATAAGTTAATTTTGTATAAGCAGCCATATCCTCAAATATATTTAACTCATTGTCCACACAATTCTCACTCCCTTTCTGACCCACCCCTGTTTACACAGTCTTTCTAAGTTTCCCCTTCTTTTCCCCTTCCACATTTCTGGGCACAAATAGAACAGAATGATGACGGAAAATTAGATAATACCTCTAGGTTCCCTGAATAGTCCTATTATGCTTTCACCTTAATCTTTTTTATCTTTTCTTATTAATATATATAATATATGTAAAAGGGCCGGGTTAGCTCAGTCGTGTAGAGCGTTTGCTCGAAACCACACGGTCCCCTAGTTCGATACCGGGCCCTCGACAACTGAGCATATGTTGTAGCACAGGGATCTGTGTGGTAAAGTAAGGAGCTGATAGTAGGTGTGGGCTCCACCTCAGACACAAATAAATCTCTTTCGTCTAGCGCTAGTGAAAAGAGGATAGACTCCCTCGCTGATTGGCTGATACCAAATTTAGGCCACCCCGACGACTTTACTTTTTTTTTTATATATGTGGGGGACGAGTGGTTATAAATCATTATTAATTAAATTTCAAAAATATACACACTGAATATATATATATATATATGTATATAAGTACTAGGGAAAACTATGGTACCTTTATTAACAAATTCCACCCTGACATTAAAGATTGGTCCATCAACTTGAAAGATAAAAACAGAAAAGTCAGACAGG
>CM042181.1:31980294-32091367 GCA_023376005.1 Doryteuthis pealeii
CTAAATGGAAATAATTCATTTGATATCATTCGTCGGCTAAAGACGATGGTGTAGTATCACAAAAAAAAAAAATTTTTTATTTTTTGGGAACTACATATCTGAGCAGGTTGATATGGAGGGATATGCTGTTACCAAACAGCAGATTCCCCTTCTCCACACTGCCGCTGTGGCCAATTGGTTTGTTTTGTTTTACGGATATCAACCTCAGTGGGTCATTTAATGCCGATAAAGTTTTTAAATAAAGTAATTCTTAATGGATAACAATTTTGTTTAAACTCATGTTTTTTCTATTTAATCCATAGATGGGACCCTAACAGGTACTACCACTACGGGTCAGAGTGAACCAGGGAGCAATGGTGATGAAGGGGTGCTCCACATTCCCAAACATCCAAAACTGGAACCTCACCATCAGATAGAGTTTAACGTCATTCCCAGGACATGTAGACACTCAGCCACCGCTTTCTAGCACCCATATGATAAAAAGGGGTTGGGGCTTGCCATAAGGGCAATAGGGTTGGGAAAGTCATATAGGTGCTAGGGCTTGACGTAACAGCCGATTGATCGAGGGGCCTCTCCACCCGCCGTCTAGCCAAGATAGGGCCAAAGTGGAGTATTGCATGTCATGAACTGCTCATCCACCTGGCTCTATTCACTTAAGAGCATATGCAAGATGCGACAGCGAGGGAGAAGTATCGGCGTATTATCAGAGATGAGTAAAGCTAGTGGAGCTTAGGTAATAGATCGTTAGGTCGCATGTAGGATATGCGCATCTTAAGGGATCGACAAGTCAGGTTGCATCCCACACAGCGTAGCCAACAGGGTGGTTGACCTGCTCCGCATAGTATCAAGGGGGGAGAAGTGCTAGTGCCCTGTGGCTACGCTATGACTAGAGAGTATGAGATTGGTACAGGTGAGTGCTCACAGAGACACACGAAGTGGTTATTATGGCAGAGGGATAGGTATGACTGGACGCCCACATGGCGTCCTCGAACGCCCGGCAGGGGGCTGCGTTATTGCGAGAGGCTGAGAACAGTGTTTCAGTGAGTTACAAGACGAAACGATATAACTTGGATATATCTTACTGTGGGCATCTGTACCGTCAAGTGTGAACCTGGGAGAGATGGAATAATCATGACGAGACTCTAACAAGAGGTTTGTTCAGGTGCCTTAAAATCTGACAAATATAATGAGAGACATAACAGGGTAAGGGGTTAGATTGTCCAAACTGGGTATTATATCCTATCCGGTCTACGCGCTCGAAAAAGGAATCTGCTTGAGCTGCATGGATGATACGTCTATGAAACTGTGTCGTTCGCGTAAGCAGATGATGTTCACAGGAGTGCAGGAAGACCGCTCATTCAGATAGGGACTCGGTTATAGCATCGAGATGTTCTGATGTAATATTGAGCGGATCTTATAACGGTTGACTGATACCTGACTGGGTGGCGAATCATTATAAATATACTTCTAGAGCTATTAGTAAATGCACATATAAATAGACTAGTACTGTCTCAGAGTTAAGTATAACATTATGAATGGGCTTACGAGCAAGATCATCGATTAAGTGATAGCGACGTGGCTCCGAATGTGATAATTTGCACATGTATGGTTTGTTAGGAATGATATCGTTTCAGAGTGTTAGATCATTCAATGAGTATTGGCTTTTCGTTGTTGAGGCATATCAGAGGATAGGTGGCTGACTATCGATGAGGAAGATAGGGGTCAGAGAGGCGCTGGTGTGAGTATCTGTACGAGAGATAGTATTCAGATACTGTAATGGAGGCAGATCGCAGGTACAGTCTTCAACGGTCGAGCTGATGATCGAATTACTATCGTAGTGGAGACGCGAGTCGGTTGGACTAGGTTTTGTTGTGAGACAGTTGATTTCTGGAGAAATCGTAGATAGCATGCTGGCGTATGATGTACTGTATCTATGTGAGCTTTCTCATGGAGTCCAAGATGAGCATGGGGAGCTGGTCCTGGGAGTATTTCGCTCCAGCCTTAGAGTAGTGGATTGACTCAGGTGATTGAGAACTGTAATAGAGCAGTGCGTAACGGATCGACGTAGACAGTAGACGCGAGACGATATGCGATACTACGGTTTATACTACAAAGAGTGACATTCATAGCCTACTATGCTATAGAGGCATTACAGGAGTCTATAGTATAGTTGGTCGAGCATGTAAAAAAGTAGGAGGATAAAAGAGCTACTAAGTTATAGTGAACTACACTTGCATAGAGGGTGTGAATAGGATCGATGTGTATACGATATCAAAGAGTCAAGCCTGTGATGAGACTGTTAAGTCGTTTACTGTTATATATATATATAATATATTCTCACGACAGACTGTCTACAAAGGTAAGCCAGTTAAATGTATCTTTCCAATATTTTGATAATGATAATTAATTCATGCTTCGGATAAGAGTCCCATAGGAATTGAAAAAGGGTTTTTTCTATTAATGACTCTCTCAAAAATAGTATTATTAATTTTATTATTTGCTATTGGGAGAGGTCCCGGAATACATTTTCATATTCTATTCATATTTTATTATATCTGTTGACTGTCATTTTTGCATTAATTTTTTAACTATAGTATGATATAAATATATATGATCAGTAAATACGAATGATAAACAAAGAAACCGAGGTATAATCGGATAGTTCATTAATGAATTAGCTGGATGAGATAAGTTATCAAATGGAGGTAGGATACACAGATCATATACGAGTTTGCAGCCTTTGAGATATGCTGAGTCCTAGAAGAAGAATCACAATATGTAGTGTGCGTGGAGCGATAGTCGATGACTGACGAAGGTATATCTATAACATCCATGGTTAAGTTATTATGCAATATAGTTAGAAACGAGTGGATGTTGTTGTAATGATAATAGGAAGGATGCGAGCCCGATCGCCGAGAGTGAACTTAGACGCGAGATATGTCGCGAACAATGATTATGATACTCGTTACAAGGATCGATGTGAGGGTCCGATTAAGAGAAGATCGAACGTACGCGAAAGTCGCGGTCAGGAATAAGATTAGTTCCGCTGATGTCATCAGTGTCTATGTTAAGATATGTGATATTAACCTGATAGATCGATAGCATATGACAGTTGGTTACGTACAGCCTCAATGAGATAGATGAGCCGAATAGGCATGAGGTTAGTAGTAGAGAACCTGAGTGGGAGATGATGAGAGAGACTGCAAACGCCTAGATGCATATTGCTATAGTATGGATACTAGGAGCGATCGATACTGTGTAGTCTAGCGTTTAGCAATCCGACAGATGCAAGGTAAGTCGTGGTTGATTATACGAAGATACATAGTTCTATGGTTACGGAGCGAAGTATAGACTACGCATGATCGATATATAATCATATTAGTGTTAGTAAGAGTATTGAAAGAGGAGATGGCTAGAGAGTAGGTAGCTGCTGCAAATGGTGTTGCAAGTGTGACAGGGACGATTGCAACTCACAGAATGAGGGAGCTCTAGAGGACGTTACGTGAGAGAAGGAGCCTGACGTGCGGATACGATTCATAACATTCTCACGGATCATGTTGTAAGTGCGTGAAGCGCGAGTAAGAACAACGTAAGTCACAAGACATCGAACTGAAGGAGGATGTATGACTAGAGTATCGACTAGATGCGCATCCGCTGGTCTCGATCGCGACTTGAAATCTCTTGTCAGCTGTACCGAGTAATAGTGAGATAATCAGACGCAGATAGAAATATGTACGGATCTATCTCAGCGCAGCCAAGACAGATATGAGCAGTACACATCTATTTACTAGTAGAAAAGTCGCGTCGGGCGGTAATACGATTCAGTTCATACTAGGATTTTATATACTTAGCTTAATATACTATCACTTTTTATTAAATTATAATAAAAGATACCGGAAGCACATGTTTATCTGAGAACTATGTTTTACTCACATCAGGCATTTCGCTATGTTGAGATCATGATATATTATTAAATTTTAATATAGAGCTATCTCGGTTGTATTATTTCTGTATATTGTTTTAATAGTATACATGCTGATAGAAATTAGAGCGATAGTCTTATTTTAATAAGAACATATCATATTATTTAGTTAGGTTAGCATACGCGAACAGGTCTGGCGACTTTGTTGAGTATTTGAAGAGACATATTAGGACAGATGAAACGTACGTATGAGACGTATGCAGCGTTCTTAGTTGCAGACGTTGTAGCATGATCATGTCTCTAAGACGGTCATTTTCGATCCGTCTTATTTTTATTTTGTTGATGGAATGACTGATCTCGACGTATGAGCAGGGACGCGGGCATAGAATTAGAAAAGGAGTACTTACTGCCTACAGAATGCTGTAGAGAAGGACCGTATGTGGCGGCGTATCACTACTCAGTCGAGCGGAGAGGAGGGAACGAATAGGTTGTAGTTGTAGCGAGGTTTATAAAGATGCGTAGTTGAGAGCGAGGCACACACTTAGTCAGTGATTTGACGATAGCTCAAAGGAAAATGTATTAGCCAGCATCGCTAAAGTCCGTCTGCATGAAGACCGCGATGAATGATTTCAGCTACTGTGAAGAATTTCGTTTATCAGATTTTTATGCTAGATATAGTAATATGCATAGTCGAGTAGCGATTCGATGCAATTTATACCAAATTATACTAGGATTGTAAACATATGAGTATAATGATATTTAGTTTGCCCTATTAAGAGATACATTTAGTGACGATAGAGCTATTGCCTTCCTAGTGAGTATGGTCATCTAAAAAAATATCTAGTTTGTCAATATATAAGAAAAGAGATGCTAAGATGTTTGAAGTACTATGTATTATCTCTAGATTTGAGATGATAATTGTGGTGTTAACAGAATGGTCAGATTATAGTTTGACTGATCCATGTATTTAAGATCATGCGATATCAATGAAATGCGATGCTGGTATTATGGATTGTGTATAACTAAGTCGTCAGAATTGATCTGATTTGAGTTTTTTCTTTTATAATGAAGGTTTTTTGTTTATTTTATTGCCATTCGCATTGGTGGATCTATAAAGTTAGTATAAAGAATGATCTTACCTATGTCAGAAAAAAACAATATGTAGAAGAGAGTGTTAGTGAGATCGAATCAGCTAGGCGTCTGGCATGGTTGCTTGTCTCTTTTTAGTTTATAATTATTTTTTTTTTTGCTATATAATAAGATATGTCTTTGTTAATGGTATTCTAGTCGAAGGACGAATGCATTGTAAATAGTATTATTATGTATATGTATGGATCCTGGTTGATCGTGGTAGATACTCACCACGCAGGTAGTTATAGGATTATCCTTGAATGGTATCATGGGTAAGTATAAGAAGATAAGAACAGTAAAAGATATGTGAATATGGACGCTCTGCAGCCCGGTTGTGAAATAAGTTGTGTTGTAGGGAGGTCGGATGAGAAAATTAAGTATTATGGAATTGATGAGCGCGTGTTCAAAGCGGTGTGTGGTGTGCAGGTGCGATACAGATGGTTGCTGAGACTCGCTGCTTGACGCGTTTGTATTACGGTATCAGTAGGCATTTACTTGGTCGCTCCAATGTGTTCGTATCTCATGATTAAGATCGAATTGGAAATGCATTACTTTTTAGGTCAGCCAGTGGGCTGTAGAGATGATACGAGGAGAGAGCAGCTTCAGCTGCCAGATGTGGTGCAATAACAATATGCAATAGATGTGCGTAGATTGAGCTTGTGTGTGTTTTTGCTACGGTGTCCGCCTATGTGATGAATCAAGTCTGTGTGTGTTCTCTTGTGCGATATCAGATGCGGGATCTCTACGTTAAAAAGCATGATTACTGACGAAAAGACGGAAAGTCTGATCAAGCAGATAGAGCTAAGAAGAAAAGACTGGATGACGTAATGAGGTGTACGATATGCGAGTGCACGGATTCGTCGTTAGTATATTATTATTTTTATTATTCATGAGTTGTTGGTATATATAATAGTTTAATATTAGTTGAATATGTTATTATGCTGATGTTGAATACGTGAAATGGTGTTTGAACATTAGTATTTATATGTATTTATTAGTAAGTTGGCTGATTAGTAATTTAAGATTAAGTGTAGTAAGTACGTGATAGAAGTTTTATGATTCATAGCTGTTAGGGATCGCTATACTGTCTTGATTATGATATTATTGCGACTTATTAGTTTAATTATTGCTTGATGGGACGGTCACACGTAAGAGTATAGCGGGTTGGGTAAGATGTATAGAGAGTCCGTGCTCAACGCTTATAGATAGTTACGTTATATTAGTATTAGATAGTGTGTGCTTGGCGTGTGATATATTATATTGAGTGTTATTCTTGATTCTATGTAGAGGAGATGTTATCTGTGAGTTTCTATATATTAATTTGTTATAGTCCGTTTATTATCTTCTCTTGAATTGGATAATGACTCTGTGAGATATTGATGAGTTTCTATAGTAGGAAATGCTAGATATGTTGAAAGTTTATCGTTACTCTAGAGACAGTTTGAAGTGTGCGTTGAAGACGGGAGAAGAAAGAGTATAATTAACACGCTGAGGATCTGCACGATAGGATAGACGATAGCATGATTGCCTATGTAATAATGCAATCAGTGACAGACAGGACGTGGACCTATACAGTCATTCTGTACATAACACAACAAATGATAAGATTATATTGATTATATATCGTGGGTGAATCAGATGACGAAGGATCTACGTGACAATCACAATTACACACGCTCCGTATGAGCGTATGTAGTATATATAGAGTAGAACATTAGCAACGTATATTAGGTAATATAAATAAGAGGCGGATTATCCTAGCGCAACGCTAGTTGGCGATGTGAAGACGATGTTACACATATTATAAAGCACGATGTCTACTGAAGATATTCTTTAAATTTTTAGGTATAATGTGAGAGGATAAAAGGCACGGTTTGTGATGACCGGCTTAACAGGGCAGGAGAGTCAGGAAGATTTAGTTATACAGATGATATCTGAGAAAGCGAATGATGAGCATTATTTGTATTTTTGATGAATGAGCTTGATGTGAATCAATATTAAGAAAATCAATCATATTGTTTATTAATTAAAAATATTAGGTTGTAGTGAACCTTCCACTTTATTTAATCTTATGAATAATCATTATTGTAATTATTTATTTAACTGTTAACATCCATTTGAGAATTTTTAAGTCCAGAGCCCCATTCCTCTAGGATTAATAAAAAATGGGCCTTTTGATTTAAAGTTATCTGTTATTTCTTTCAATCAAAAGACCTTCTAATATGTATAATATACATTTAAAACAGTCGAGAGCCCATTACCTATAGGGATTTCNCGGTAATCAAAAAATGGCTAAAAATGGCCTTTTTATTTAAAGTTATCTGTTATTTCCATTAAATCAAAGACTTCTAAATATGTTTAATATTACATTTAAACAAAGTCCAGAGCCCCATTCCTATAAGGATTTATCAAAAAATGGCTAAAAACGGCCTTTTCATTTAAAGTTACCTGTTATTTCCATTAAATTAAAGACTTTCTAAATATGTTTAATAATATACATTTAAACAAATCAGAAGCCCCATTCCTATAAGGATTAATAAAAAAATGGCCTTTTCATTTAAAGTTACCTGTTATTTCCCTTAAATCAAAGACTTCTAAATATGTTTAATATTACATTAAACAAAGTCCAGAGCCCATTCCTATAAGGATTTATAAAAAAATGGCTTTTTCATTTAAAGTTACCCGAGTTATTTCACTTGAATGAAAGACTTCTAAATATGTTTAGGAAAACAAATGTGACTTCTGGCCGGGCGGAATCTACCCAAGCAGCATCAGTTAGTATCAGTCGCTCTCTTGAACTTCTAAATATGTTTAATTTAAGTCTTCAATACTTGCTAGCCAGAACGAAAACTCTGAGAAAAAATGTAAAACTAAATTCATCTTTCCATGTTATATTCATCATGGGTGAGTGGCGTAAGATGCACCAAAACATTATCAAAGAATGCAACATTAGCAGAAAGGTTTCCTTTCAAGATATCCTCAATGTTTGGTTTGGAATTGCTACATCCAATCAAGAGAATTGCTTTCAAATATTTATAAGTCAATTTCGTTTGATGGATTGATTCTGTAGTCAAGTCCATGAGGATTTAGTAAGGTTAACATGATATTTAAATGGCATTAAAACATTTCGCGTTTTGTACGTTTTAACAAACAATTCAAGTACCATCGATGGGCCTGATAAAATGCCTTTGTGGACCGTAGTTTGGTGACCCCTTGTCTAAGGTAAACAGGGAACACCTGAACAAGGCCTGAAGATATAGCAGCCTGAACGTTCTATTTATACATACCACAATAACGATGAGGACAATAGTCCGAAATAAGTAAGCTTAACATGATATTTAATTTTAAATGGTATCAGAACGTCTTGCATTCTGTACATTTTAACAAACAAATTCAAGAAACATCAGCGGGCTTCATAAAATACCTTTGCAGGATGTATTGTTTTGTTTGTTTGTTTTGTTTTACGGCATATCAACCTCAGTGGGTCATTTAATGCTGATAAAGTTTTGAAATAAATCAATTCTTAATGGATAATACAATTCTTTTATAAATACATTTTTCTATTTAACCCATAGATGGGACCCTAACAGGTACTACCACTCCGGGTCAGAGTGGACCAGGGAGCAATGGTGATAAAGGGGTGCTCCACATTCCCCAAACCTCCAAAATTAGAACCTCACCATCAGATAGAGTTTAACATCATTCCCAGGACATGTAGACCCGCAGCCACCCCTTCTAGCACCCATATGATAAAAAGGGGTTGGGGCTTTGCAGGATGTAGTTTGGTGACCCCTGGTCTAGGGTAAACAGGGAACACCTGAACAAGGCCAGAGGATACAGCAGTCTGAACGTTCTGTTTATATATACCACAATAACGATGAGGACAACAGTCCGAAATATCAAAATTGTTTACTAATTGTAATTAAGAAAAAAAAAAAGCTTATATTAAAATTCTGAATGGATACCTTTTTTTTAATTGATTTTTCATAAGATTTTATTAAATAAAGGTAAGATTCACTGACTTGATATTTCTCTTTTAATAAATAAAACAACAGATTGATTTTTCACAATGTTAAAAAAAAAGCGGTTGGTCACTGATTTAATTTAATAATCCTCTTTTAATAAATAATACAATTGATTGATTTTTCATAATCTATACATATATAAAGGGCAGTTGTGTATATGTGTATGTCTGGAGGAAACTTCAAAAATAAAACAATTAATGACAAAGTAAATATACACATTAAATATCACCAGGGCTTGGTTTTTGAGCAAAAATAATGAAGATTTTATTTATATTTGGGAAGATACTTAAAAATTAAAATTTGTATAGTAACAGAAGGTAATTGAAATATGATGTTGATTAAATTAATCGCCTCATATATATTGTATATTTTTTTTAAATTGTAAATTATTGAATTAAAATTTCTTACTATATTGTTATACATTTACATGGGGATATTATGGGGCATCCAGTGAGGATCTAACTTGTGATAAGTAATAATGGATCTGCAAGACTAACTTTTTAAACCCCCCTTTACCTAGGCAATGCCAGGTAGCCACTTCTAGTATTAAATAAAGGGGAAGGATTTACTGAATTAACTTAATATTTCTTACAAAATATTCTTTTTATATAAATATAGGACATACCATCATGGTTTAATGGTTAGCAATCTAGTCTCGCAGATCAATTACTACTGAATAGTGAGTTTATCCTTACTGAATGCCCCATACTTGCAACTTTGTGTCACATCCTACCCATGGCAAACGGGTTGAATAAATACCAACTCATTAGAAATAATATGGTTGATTGATTTTAATGGCATGTCAACCAGTCTCTGGTTATTGTGAGTCTAGAAGTTAAGGAATCAAATAAACAAATTGAATACCTACTCTTTTTTATCAATAATATGGTTGATTGATTGGTTTCAAGTATTCCTGTATAATACAGATAATTTGCACACAGTTGTATTGTTTCAAGTATTCCTATTTAATACAAATAATTTGCACACAGTTGTATGGTTTCAGGTATTCCTATCTAATACAAATAATTTGCAGTTATATGGTTTCAAGTATTCCTATCTAATACAGATAATTTGCAGTTATATGATTTCAAGTATTCCTATCTAATACAAATAATTTGCACACAGTTATATGGTTTCAAGTATTCCTATCTAATACAAATAATTTGCACAGGGTTATATCGTTTCAAGTATTCCTATCTAATACAAATATTTGCACATGGTTATATGGTTTCAAGTATTCCTATCTATTACAAATAATTTGAACACAGTTATATGATTTCAAGTATTCCTATCTAATACAAATAATTTGCAGTTATATCGTTTCAAGTATTCCTATCTAATACAAATAATTTGCACACAGTTGTATGATTTCAAGTATTCCTATCTAATACAAATAATTTGCACACAGTTGTATCGTTTCAAGTATTCCTATCTAATACAAATAATTTGCACACAGTTATATGGTTTCAAGTATTCCTATCTAATACAAATAATTTGAACAGTTATATGGTTTCAAGTATTCCTATTTAATACAAATAATTTGCACACAGTTATATGTTTTCAAGTAACTAATAATAATAATCCTTAGTAAACAATTATAGCTTCAAGTAATTATTCTACATACAAATAATTTGCACACAGTTAAACGGTTTCATGCTCTTTAAACCTGCTTCTTTAAGCGGATCAAAAAATCAAAAATATATATTCATTAATTATATATATATATTATATATATATATATATATATATAGATATTCATTATAGTGTACAATACATTATATATATTTATTCATTATAGTGTACAATACATTATATATATATATATATATATATATATATATATATAGGCATGCTTAGCATAGTGGTCATTGTTATTGGAAATGGAATCCACCAACCCAAATTCAAATCCTGGACAAGGCTGTTTGCATTTCACTTTGCTCTAATGGCCTTGGGAAAGGCATGAATCGATTTGTCCTTCCACCTATGGATAAATAGTAGGTCAGATTGGGTTATTTAGCCTTGGTAAAGCAACCGGTCTCAGAGAAGGAAAACTATGAATCCAAACCAGCTGTACTCCACTAAAAATTGATCTTGTGTTGCATTTTACACATGGCAAAGGAGTTGGGTATATAAGTTGAAAATAGAAATGAATCCGACAATATGTTGAAAGGAAAAAATAAATAAAGGAATATATTTTCTATTAAGTGTGTTCGAGATACGACTGACTAATCAGCGCAGGGCAGCATCGTCAGTTATGTTATTAACTGGTTTCATAGGGGGGTTTCGGGTCTTCCAAGATAATATCCCCCTCAGCCAGTCAGAACCCGTTAGTGTTGATCAAACTAACTCACTAAATGATATGTTGAAAGGAAAAATAAATAAAGAAATATATTTTCTATTAAGTGTGTTCGAGATACGACTGACTAATCAGCGCAGGGCAGCATCGTCAGTTATGTTATTAACTGGTGTCATAGGGGTGTTTCGGGTCTTCCAACATAATACCCCCCCCCCTCAGCCAGTCAGAACACATTAGTGTTGATCAAACTAACTCACTAAGTGATATGTTGAAAGGAAAAATAAATAAAGGAATTATGCACACACATACACACACACATATACATACATATACACACACATATATATATATTATATACACACACACACACGTGTACACATATATATATACACACACACACACATGTGCACATATATATGTGTACACACACGCATACATGTGTACGCATATATATATATACACACACACATACATGTGTACACATATATATATATATATACACACATACATGAAAAATATATAATGGAATTATTTTATTTTATATTTAAAATAATAATAAATAGAATACATGTGTACATGAACAAAGTCCTGACGGAAACACGTGTTAGTAACTCATATTAAATTTATCTTATCCATTCAACATTTTCTTTCCTTTATTTAGTTTTCTTTTCATATATATATATTATATATATATATATATATATAGCTAAAAGTATCTGACTGGTATGCTGGGGATAATTCTATTTGGGATCATCAATATCTCCTGTACATCCCCAATGCATGCTCATGTTGATGCCAACTTTAGATTTATACAAGGATTTTTACAAATCCCTAAGAGAGCACACATACATGTATAGATACATGTATACATATATATATATATATATATATATATGTATATGTATACATACATGTATACATATATGTATACACATATATATACACACACATACATGTATACACATATATATATATATATACACACATATACATACATACGCATACACATATATACGCACACACACATATATATACACACGCATACACATATATATATATATACACATATATACGCACCACACATATATATACACACACACACACTCACACATATATACACACACACACACTCACACATATATACACACACACCATATATACAACACAACACACACATATATATACACACACACAGACATACACACACACACACATATATATATACAGACATACACACACACACATACAGACATACACACACACACATATATACACACACACTCACACTATATACACACACACAGACACGCATATATATATATACACACACACAAGACACACACACACACTATATACAACACACACATATACACACACATATATACACACATATACACACACACACACACATACACACACACACACACACACACACACACACAGTGTATGTAAAAATAAAACTTAAAATAGTGCACTATGAAATGTTTAAGCATGCTTGTGAGAAATACAGTATGAAGAGAGAATTTGATTAACAGAAAGAACGAAAAAAGGATTCAAATGCATCAGGCCACGTTGGTTAGTATGAACATATATACAATGCACTTGTTATTCTCCCCCCATCTGAACTAAAAAAAAAATAAAAAAAAATTTTGTTTCAAATCAGGGAAGACTTAAGTTGCAACAGGACTATCGTCAGGATTATTTGATGGTTGGTTTCTTTGTTTAATCGCATACCAACATTTGTGGGTTATTGAATGCCAAAGCTATCCTTATAGAAGAACAGTAGTGGCACTATTTAACCTATAACTGTTGGAATGAGATAGTTCATACCTTTCCCAAGAGTATTAGTTTGAAAGTGAACATAATAGCACAACTGGAAATTGAACTCACGATGTTGCAGTCCAGCCTGTCAGCCACAATGCCACAGGACTTCCTGACTTGTAGAAGAACAGTAGTGCTACTATTTGACCCTTAGCTGAGGGATGAGGTGGTTCATACCTTTCCCATGGGTATTAGTCAGAAAGAAAACATAATAGCACGACTGAAATTCAAGAATGAGATTGAACTCACTCACTACGATGTCACAGACCAGCATGTTAGCCACTACGCCTCAAGGACTCCCTCACTTGTAGAAGAACAGTAGTGGTACTATTTAACCTATAGTTGGGGGATGAAGGTGTTCATATCTTTCCCAAAGGTATTAGTCTAAAAGTTAGCAAAATAGTGTGGCTGGAGTTCGAACTGGCTTATTACAATGTTGCAGTCCAGTACGTCAGCCACAAACGTATCGGAGACTCTCTCACGTGGAGAAGAACAGTAGTGGTACTATTTAACCCATAGCTAGGGGATGAAAGGGATCATATCTTTCCCAAAGATATTAGTCTAAAAGTTAGCAAAATAGCGTGTCTGGAGTTCAAACTGGCTTATTAAATGTAGCAGTACTGCATGTTAGCCAATACATATCAGAGACTCCCTCATTTAGAGAAGAACAGTAGTGGTACTATTTAACTCATAGCTGGGGGGGACGAGATGGTTCATACCTTTCCCAAGAGTATTAGTCTAAAAGTGAGCATAATAGTACAACTAGAGATTGAACTTGCTTACTAAGATGTTGTAGTCCAGCTTGTTAGCCAGTACACAACGAGGACTCCCTCACTTCGAGAAGAAGAGGAGTGATACTATTCAACCCTTAGCTGAGGGGACAAGATGGTTCATACCTTTCCCAAGGGTATTAGTTAAAAAAACAAAACGCAACAGCGTGACTGGAATTCGAACTCACTTATTACAATAGTTTAGTCATTGCATCACAGGGACTCCCCCCCTCTTGAGAGGAGGGGGGTCAGTGCCTATTATACACAAGAATTTTTTTTTTTTTTTTTCATGAATATCATTGTCTAAAGTTAGGGGTATGTTATACACATATAATTAAGATAATTACAGTAATGGTTAATGGATAAACCACACAGGTCGAAACAGATATCTGTTAACATATTATCAACATTTGTTTTCCTATCTCTTTTAATAGATATATGATTAAAAAAAAAAATTTAATTAATGAGTAGAAAAATACTACTCCCACCCCAACCAAGAATTTATTTATAGATTAACAAAGAAATGGAAATAAATCCGACAGTATGATTGAGAGGTAGAAAAACAAACCATATGACCTTTAGGCACCCCTTTTGCATTCTCGTTTCATAAGGACATTTTTTTTTCACCGCCAAAATTCGGTTGTTTGTTAACAGATAGTTTTTAGAGTTTGTTTTTTTTTTTAATTATAAAATCAACACCTAACCCCTAATAAACAACCGGATTTTGACGGTGTAAATGAAAAAAATGTCCTTATGAAATGAGATCGCAAAAGGGGTGCCTAAAGGTCATATGGTCCAGAAAAACAAACGTTTATAATATCCTGACAGATATCTTTATATATGTTTCATAAAGCATATTTTACAATTGTCTTCATTTAATTTCAACTGAATTGTACTTTATAAACCACACAGGTCTAAACAGATGTCTGTCAGCATATTATTAACATTTGTTTTTCTATCTCTTTTAATAGATATATGATAAAAAAAAAAAATATTTAATTAATGTGTAGAAAAATATTCCCCCACCCCTAACCAAGAATTTATTTTTAGATTACCAAAGAAAGTAAATGAAAATGGAAGGTACAAGGTCAGTGTTACATATCACAATTAGGTAACAACAGTAATAACAGAATTAATAACAAAAAAATCTTTTTAAATAAAAACAATAAAAAACCTTCCAAGATATAGAGTGGCCACAAAGTCCGTGTGCACTTTAAAATTTCATATTTCTTTAAAACTGTTAACATCCTGTTGGAAAATTCCAGTCCCATTTTGATAATGGTTTATCAAAAAAATGGCCTGTTCATTTAAAGTTAACCTGAGTTATCTCCCTTAAAATAAAGACTTTTAATAGGTTTAAGTTTTAATATCCTGTTAAGAATTTTAAGTCCAGAGCCCCATTCCAATAAGGATTTATCAATAAATGGCTAAAAATGGCCTTTTCATTTAAAGTTACCTGTTATTTCCCGTAGATCAAAAACTACTACACATGTTTAATATTACTTTAAAATAAAGGCTATCATTTGGGGTGAA
Source organism: Doryteuthis pealeii (assembly GCA_023376005.1). Classification (NCBI taxonomy): domain Eukaryota; kingdom Metazoa; phylum Mollusca; class Cephalopoda; order Myopsida; family Loliginidae; genus Doryteuthis; species Doryteuthis pealeii. Next base: position 31,995,793 of record CM042181.1, read on the forward strand.
TTAGAAAAACAAATGTGACTTCCGGCCGGGTGGAATGAGGTGGTATAGGACGTTAAGAGTTAATATTACATTTAAACAAAGGCTATCGTTTAGGGCAGATTAGAGATTAGGAAAACGAATGTGACTTCTGACCGGCTGGAATAAGGCGATATAGGACATTAAGAGTTAATGTTGGAGAGATAGAATTTCTTGGAGATTTATATATATATATATATAATATATATATAAAAGTAATTGGTAATTTGCTTGAAGCATTGTTAAGTATGTTATATTAATAATTTGAAGGCCAATACAATGCGTATAAAAAATAAAAACAAAAAGATGTTATTTTTGTCTTATCGATAAGACAAAAATAACATCTTTTTGTTTTTATTTTTCATACGCATTGTATTGGCCTTCAAATTATTAATATAACATACTTAACAATGCTTCAAGCAAATTACCAATTACTTTCATCCCTACGCCTGAGCAAGGCAGAATTTGCGATCACAAGAAGACTATTCCAACTATCTGCACCTCTGAAGATGAAGTTTCTACTTCGAAATCGATAAGACAAAAATAACATCTTTTTGTTTTTATTTTTTATACACATTGTAATTGCCTTCAAATCATTAATATATTATAACATATATATATATTTTTCTTCTTTTTTTTAACTAGCAAAAAGAAAATGCTCTCTGCACAGTGAAAAATTAATTTTTAAAAGATAATTCCTTGAGCAGGGTCAGAGAGTTTGTAGCATAAGTAAGCAAAATCATTAAATTTATTAATGGTCTTTGCATCTAAAGTTACCTGTTATTTCCCTTAAAATAAAGACTTCTAAATATGTTTAATATTACATTTAAACAAAGGCTATCGTTTAGGGCAGATTAGAAAAACGAATGTGATTTCTGACCAGGTGGAATGAGGTGGTATAGGACATTAAGAGTTAAAGTCAGAGAGATAGAATTTCTTGGATATATATATATATATATTTGTTTTTTGTTGTTTTAAGTATTTCATACATGCTTTTTAGTTAAAATATTACTAAATTACACAGCTTTTCTTCTTAGTAAATAATTTTCAACTTGCAAATCATCTTCCAATAAAAATCCATTAACTTCAAAAGAAATTTACATCATGAATTTTACTGCCTTAATCGGCTAACAAAAATAAGAATATATATCTCCACAATTTCAGTATTACCTACACTATTAAATCAGACACAATTGGTTAGTCTACAGTATTACTTAAATACTTCCCTCTTTTAACTCTTAACATCCTGTTGAGAATTCCATAGCCCCATTCCTATAATGGTTTATCAAAAATATGGCTAAAAATGGCCTGTTCATTTAAAGTTAACCGGAGTTATCGCCCTTGAACTAAAGACTGCTAAATATGTTTAACATTACATTTCAACAAAGGTTATTGTTTTGAGGTAGATTAGGAAAATGAATGTGACTTCTGACTGGGTGGAATGAGGCGGTATAGGACATTCAGAGTTAAAGTCGGAGAGATAGAATTTCTTGTATATATATATATATATATATATATATATATATATATTATTTTGTAACTAGCAAAAAGATAACGCTCTCTGCACAGTGTAAAAATTAATTTTTGAAAGATAATGCCTGAGCAGGATTGGAGTTAAAAATTTGATGTCAGAGAGTTTGTAGCATAAGTAAGCAAAATCATTAAATTTATTAATGGTCTTTGCATCTAAAGTTACCTGTTATTTCCCTTAAAATAAAGACTTCTAATTATGTTTAATATTACGTTTAAATAAAGGCTATCGTCTAGGGCAGATTAGGAAAACGAATGTGAATTCTGACCAGGTGGAATGAGGCGGTATAGGACATTAAGAGTTAAAGTTGGAGAGATAAAATTTCTTGGATATATATATATATATATATATATATATATATATATATAAGTAAGCAAAATCATCAAATTTATTAATGGTATTTGCATCTAAAGTTACCTGTTATTTGCCTTAAAATAAAAACTTCTAATTATGTTTAATATTACGTTTAAATAAAGGCTATCGTCTAGGGCAGATTAGGAAAACGAATGTGAATTCTGACCAGGTGGAATGAGGCGGTATAGGACATTAAGAGTTAAAGTTGGAGAGATAAAATTTCTTGGATATATATATATATATATATATATATATATATATATATAGTAAGCAAAATCATCAAATTTATTAATGGTATTTGCATCTAAAGTTACCTGTTATTTCCCTTAAAATAAAAACTTCTAATTATGTTTAATATTACAATTAAACAAAGGCTATCGTTTAGGGCAGATTAGGAAAAACGAATGTGACTTCTGACCTGGTGGAATGAGGTAGTATAGGACATTAAGAGTTAAAGTGCACACGGACTTTATAGACACTCACTATATTACCCAGCATTTTTCCCAAATATAATTTGTTTTATATTCCTTTAACTCTTTGCCTAGCTAATTTCTACAGGGTGGCCTATAAGATATTTAAACATTTAAAAGTTCCTAACTTCGTTTTTTTTTTTTAAGGTACAACTTTGTATCTATGAAAATAGAGGCAATATCATTTTTTAGCAAAAATAACTAAAAATATACTTCTTTGGTCTATATTTATATGACCCAAAAAACAAAATGATTAAATTTTTTTTTTTTTTTTTCGTGTGTGAGTCTCTGTATGTGTGTGTGCGTATGTGTGTATATATATTGTTAGTTCCAGACTTATCGTAATCTAGAGTTACTCCCCTTGATCGATAAGTGGGAACCCAGAAGCGGAGTTTCTGCCACGACACTTATGAATTGGGATTCATGCTGAGTAGATGCACACACACATGTTTGAGCTAATTAAGTCATTTTTAGGGTAGAAGCATTCTCTATCCTGTGTTACATAAAACCATGTTAATTTCCAACAACCTGGAAAGATCACGTGAGCACCTGGACCTTTTCCCGTGCCTTTGGAACAATTGGATAGTTCTTTCTACAATATCAAAGCAGACATACATATCTCCAAATCTCTACTGAAAGCAATACATTTTTATCTCTCTTGTGACGGTATGTTGAGAACTTTGAACCCTTTTCCTCACATTGTAATATTGTTTGTTTGTATTACATGTTCTTCATTATATATTATGTTCTTGTTGAATATTGTCTTTTATTCGATTGTTTATTGATCTCATATTCCATCTGGCTAAACTACCAGTTGAAGCATCTCCGCAAAGTAAAGGCAAAATAATAATAATAGAGGCTAGATTTGTGATTTTATATATATATATATATATATAAAGAGAAAGAGAGAGAGAGAGAGTATGCATCCAACTATTCTCCCTCTAGCTAGGGGTAAAACATTGGGGTAGACTAGGTTCTCTAACATTGGTTAGGCAATCAGTCTAGAGCAATGGTTCTCAACCCTTTTTTTACCTATGGGCCCCTTTTAATTCTATTTTACTCTGGTGGACCCTCCCATAGCCATTCAATCTTTAAAAATCCCTTTGTATTTTTATAGTTAAATATATTTTGCTTGTCTGGGTCCAAAAAAATGTTATATGGTCCTCGAAGGTCCATATGGACCCCGGTTGAGAACCATTGGTCTAGAGGGAGGAAAACTCTGAATTCAGACCAGACCAGACCAGGAGAGGGATGGGCTCCACCAGGCTATTCCTGCCCAAGAAATGCTACATGAGTAACATCCCCATGACTAAACCAGGTTAAAGGATTAGTCTTCTTTTCTTTTTTGTTAACTGTATTAAGTCTTAACATCCTGTTGTGAATTTTCTAACTCCAGAGCCCCATTCCTATAAGGATTTATTTTTAAAAAAATGGCTGAAAAAGGCCTTTTCATACCAAGTTAACTGAGTTATTTCCCTTTAACTTAAGTCTTCTAAATATGTTTAATATTACGTTTAAACAAAGGCTATCGTTTGGGACAGTTAGGAAAACAAATGTGATTTCCGGACAGGAGGAATGAGGCGGTATACGATGCTAAGAATTTTTTTTTTTAAAAAGTTGTTTTCTGAGCAATCTTCTACCCAGATCAAAACAAAAAACCTCCAACACTTTCGTATCCTTCTTTGTTTAATTCTACATATATAAATGAAAGAATGCTGCCCAAATACACATATTTCAAAATATGCAATCTGGTAGCTAAGTACCAAAATAACATGCGGCAATACTGTTATAACTTTGTGAAAAGGCAAATTGAAGTGGCCTAATACACCATTCACAACCTTCATACCACAGCCAATGGGACTAATCCACGGATTCCATCCAAATATTTTTTTAAAGTTGGTCAGAAAGCTTGAAAAAGATTGTTAATAAAATTGTTAAACAGGAGACGTGTCTTTTGTTTAATTCTACATGTATAAATGAAAAAATGCTGCCCAAATATACATATTTCAAAATATGCAATCTGGCAGCTAAGTACCAAAATAACACCTTATAACATTGTGAAAAGGCAAATTAAGATGACCAAAGACACCGTCGCAACCTTCATACCACAGCCAATCATATCTACAACCAGATAAAAGCCTCCACGACTGATGAACAATACCACATTCTTTATTTCTTCTTTAATACAATCCACTCAAACACATCTTCTGCAGTCACAGTTATAACACACAAAATAAGCACCTTCTTCCTTCAGTTACCTGCTCTTTTATGAACTAGCAGGAGGAGCCAAAATATGCATACGCCACATTCATCTCACGAGATTCATTTTAACACAAGACTAGTTTTTCTATAAATCATGACTCTGGGAGCAGTCATGGATTTGCATGCAAGATATGTGCATGCCCGGTTCACCCCATGAAGTGAGTTGTTTCTACTCTCACTACATTTTCAAACGTATAAACACAAACGATTTTATTGGAGTAGAATATTTGTGCTGTTATAGATTTTACAAGATTATAAATGTAAACAGATAGGACATTGACTGGAATTTTGTTTTAATACCAGATTTTTTCAGTACTAATTACTTGAAGTAAACATTGAATAAATCTTTAAAAGTTTATTGTTGAATTTTGTTAATTCATATAAAAATAATTGTGGCTTTTTTTTTTTTTTTTAAATGCTCCTTTTTCACAATATTATAAATCTGGATTTTGTTAATAAATTCCTAAATTATCTCATTATCAAAATTAATTTGTAACATTAGCTTAAAAAATTTTTTTTTTAAATGATTAATAACTTTCTAAAAATAACTCATCTAAATTATTTTTTTGACTTTGTATTAGCTTGAAATAAAAAAAAAAAAAATTATTAATAACTTTTAAAAAAACTCAATATCTAAATTATTTTTGTGACAATCAATTAGCTTAAAAGAAAAGAAAAAAAAATAACTTTGTAAAAAACTTCATTACCTAAATTATTTTGTGACATTGTATTAAAAAGAAAAAAAAAAAATTATAAATAACTTTCTAAAAATTCTTATCAAAATTATTTTTATGACATTGTATTAACTTAAACAAAAAAACCTTATTAATAATCTAATCCTTATTAATAATCTAATCAATAAATTATTTTTGTGCCAATTTATTAAAGAAAAGGAAATAAATTTATAACTTTTAAAAAAATTATTTTCATGACAATATATTAGATTTTAAAAAATTTTTATTAATAACTTTCTGAAAAAAGTCGTTATCTAAATTATTTTCATGAAATTGTATTAGCTTAAAAAGAAAAGAAATTACAAATACCTTCCTAAAAAAACTCATTATCTAAATTATTTTAACAACATTGCATTAACTTTTTAAAAAAATGTAAAATTCATGAATAACTTTCTAAAAAACCTCATTATCTAAATTATTTTATGGCATTGTATTAGGTTAAAAAAAGAACATTTTTTACTAATAACTTAATTAATAAATTATTTTTATGACATTTTATTATCTTAAAAGAAAAGAACATTTTTTTACAAATAACTTTCTAAAAAACCTTATTATCTAAATTATTCTCATGACATAGCATTAAGTTAAAAAAAATTAACATTTTTATTAATAACTTAACTAATAAATTATTTTCATGACATTTATTATCTTAAAAGAAAAGAAAAATATTTTATAAATAACTTTGTAAAAAACCTTATTATCTAAATTATTTTTGTGACAATGCATTAGCTAAAGAAAAAAAAATTTATAACATTGTATAAAAACCTGACTATGAAAATTATTTTCAAATTCTTTTTTAATTAAAAAAAAAAAAAATTATTATTAATAACTTCGTAAGAAAAACCTTATTATCTAAACTATTTTTCTGACAATGCATTAGCTAAAAAAATAAAAATAAAAAAATTTTATAACATTCTAAAAAACTTGATTATGAAAATTATTTTCATGATACTTTTTTATCTTAAAAAAAAAAAAATTTATTAATAACTTCATAAAAAAAAACCTTATCATCTAAATTATTTTTGTGACATTGTGTTAGCTTTAAAAAAATAAAAAATAAAAATAAAGCAAACATTGAAAAATACTCATTTTTTTAAAATGTTTATCATATTACTGTAAAGAAATCGATAAGTATAATAAAACAATTCTATGGTACCTACCAATTTACTTTATAGATATATATATATAGATAGATAGATATATATATGGAGAGAGAGATAGAGATTAATATATATCAAAAGGTGCAACTTAATTTCAATACAATAATTTGGTGTTAGTTATGAAGATGACTTTAAAAAGTTGAAAGCAGAAAAGAATTTAGTATAAGACTAAGAAATGAGCCAAGCTTTATGTATTAGTAACAAATATTTTACTATATAGTACTACATTTTCTATTTATATTTGTCAAGAAGCTTTACTATATTATTAATACTGCGTTATGGCCATGGTTCAAATGTTACCTTACAGGAAAAAGGCTTTTTCTTTTTTTCTAAAATAATTCTATCAACATTCATGAAGGTACTATTTCTCTGAATGTTTGAGATGAGGCTTGATGATTAATATTATCTGCGTTATTCGGACTATTGTCCCCATCTTTATTATTATTTGTACAACGTTTCGGACGATATGCCCTCCGGCCTTCTTCAGGTATTTCGCGTCGGACTCAAGAACCTTCTCGGACTCGGGAACCTTCTCGGACTTGGGAACCTTCTTGTCATAATCGGGAGCCATCACGGAACTTCAGAGTTAGGTTCAAAGTTCTGTGATGGCTCCCGATTACGACATGAAGGTTCCCGAGTCCGAGAAGGTTCCTGAGTCTAACAAGAAATACCTGAAGAAGGCCGGAGGGCATATCAGCCGAAACGTTGTACAAATAACAATAAAGATGGGGACAATAGTCCGAATAACGCAGATAATACTATTCATGAAGGTGTTCAAATAAAATTTTAAAAAATGAGACAAACAAATTTGAAGTCAATATAGCAATTTTCCGTTTTAGCTCAGTTGGTAGAGCGGCCAACCAGGAACCACAAGGTTCCAGGTTCAATGCCAGTCCTTACCAACTCAGCATATGAGTGGCACAGTGATCTGTGCGGTCAAGTAATGAGCAGATGGTAGGTGTGGCGCTCCACCTCAGATGCTAAAAACAATCTCCTTGGTCTAGCGCTAGTGAAAAGGGGATAGACTCCCAGACTGTCTGGCTGATACCAACTTTAGGCCACCCTGACAACTTACTTATATTATGAAAAAAAAATCCTCCTCTAAACTTTTATAGCAGAATCTTGGTTAAATCAAACTTAACGGACCTAAATTCCACCATCATGTGTCACCCTGCCGAGAGAAAAAAAAATACCGAAAATCATGGAATTAACCAAATTTAATGAAATTTTCAGTGTTGATATATTAATGAATAAAAGATATAATGCACCAGTTATTTTATTTAAAAACTTTTACATTTTTTTCAGGTCAGTTAACTTTGAACCATCAACAATACATGGTTCAAAGTTAACTGATCTGAAAAAATATAAAAGTTTTTAAATAAAATAACTGGTGCATTATATCTTTTAGTTATTGACATATCAACACTGAAAATTTCATTAAATTCGATTAATTCCCTGATTTTTGGTATTTTTTTCTTTCGGCGGGGTGACATACGACGGTGGAATCTAAGTCAGTTAAGTTTGATTTAACCAGAATCTTTTTTACAGAATCAGATAAGGCAATTGGAAACAAGGGTGACTAAAACCATTGCAAAAAATTTTCATTACCAGCTTTATATATACTAGCAAAAAACACCCTCCGGCAGTGTAAAAATAAATTTTTGGAAGATATTGCCTGAAGGAAAATTAGATAAATAAAATAAAACGTTTAATATTCTTAAAAAATTAATTACCTATTTAAAAATCATCATATCCACTCCACTGAGATATTCGTTTTGTTTTACAACAGTAAGGACCACCAAAATGTTTCTAAAAATTTCTGAATTAATTATTTCATATCTTTAAATCATATATATCTTCAGTTGGTAGAGTGTTTGACTAGGATACACAAGGCTCCAGGTTCGATACCAGCCCTCGCCAACTCAGCATATGAGTAGCACAGGGATCTGTGCGGTAAAGTAAGGAGCTGATGGTAGGTTTGGTGCTCCACCTCAGATGCTAAAATAATCTCCTTGGTCAAGTGCTAGTGAAAAGGGGATAGACTCCCTCGCTGTATGGCTGATACCGATATTAGGCTGCCCCGATGACTAACTACTATATCATAACAAATTACATTATTAAGTAGAATGAGTTGCGCAAAACGATACAACTGTGTGCAATTTATTTATATTAACCCATTCAATGCAATATGACCTAACCGAGAATTGTGTTATATTGTTTGGTATATGACCCACTGGTGGGTCAAATAAATTTGGCTGAAATAATGTAAATATAATTTTAACTACATTATATATATATATATATATATATATATATATATATATATATAATGTTTACATTTTTTGAAGGCAATTACAATGCATATATCGTATAAAATTCGATAATCATTGAAAATAATCATGACAAGTAAACTCGGCAAATAACGCAAAACAGCTGTACGGTGATCCACGTCGTGCGCATTATTTGCCGAGTTTACTTGTTATGATTATTTTCAATAATTATCAAATTTTATACGATATACACATTGTAATTGCCTTCAAAAAATATAAACAATAATATACTTTACTTAATGCTCCAAAAAGCAAATTTTCAAATTATAATATATATATATATATATATATATATATATATATATATATATATGCACATTCACTCAAATTGTATAATTCACAAACAGAAAGATTAACAGATAATTAATCAAAATTAAATCAGAAAATGTTAAAGACAGTATATTCATTTTTTTTAAATATTTTTCAGGTTATTAATATTAAATTCATAAATAATTGATTATTATTAAATTCATAAATAATTAATTATTATTAAATTCATAAATAATTAATTATTATTAAATTCATGAATAATTAATTATTATTAATTCTAAGGGTCCCGTTAGTCTATTATTATTATTACCCTTTCCAATATGTCTATTTCTCACTGTCGTAGAAATAATGACTCCTGTGAATCCTGATAAAAAGAGTCTTATTATAATGGAGATTATGTGTCTCTGTTTGTAACTGAAACTATGTCACCACCAACGCCACAATTCCCTGAGTTATTTACGTTATATTTTCAAAGTTTATCATATAATCATTATTTAATCTGAATTAGCATCTTATTCATTAACAACGTCTCTATAAAGGTCTAGCCGAGATAGATTTGCCTCAAAACAGCCCATATTATTAATGTGTTTAAAATCCTGCTATCTGTGTATCATTAAGAAATAAATGTTTACATAGTATATGGTGTGAATGATTTGCATACCGGTTTTAACAAAACCATATTTGATAAATAATTACTTGGTTTTATTGATTTGTAATATTATTTTGTTTTATTCTCAAAAAAAAAGAAAAAACAAAAAAACATTCAATTCGCTTTTAATAAATCAGAAAAAAATATTTGATAATTACAAATTTGTATTATATTTTATTTTTTAAGTAGCAACTTCGAAATTGATATTAATGATAGCTGTTTAACATTCATAAATTTATTTTAACTCTTAACGTCCTATACCAACTCATTTCACCCGGCCAGAAGTTTCATTTGATTTCCTACTCTCCTCCAAACGATAGCCTTTGTTTAAATGTAATATTAAACATATTTAGAAGTCTTTCATTTAAGGGAAATAACAGGTAACTTTAGATGCAAAGGTCATTTCTAACCATTTTTTGATATATCCTTTTAGGAATGTTCTTGACTTAGAAAATTCTCAACAAGATGTTAAGAGAATAAGATCTATTAAAAATAAAAGATAGATATCTTTGAGAACTATTCTTTCTTCAATTTACCTGTTTAAAATGATTGTTATATATATTGGATCTTAAAACATTGATATAACAAATAAGTATAAAGTGTCTATATCTTTAAAATTAATATAAACTACATAAACATTGATATTGCAATGTGATACAAATAGTTAATTGAAGGTATATAATGATGAGTAATATCATTATTAAATAGGAATGGTTACTTGAAATCAGAACTGTGTACTATTTCTCTGAATGTTTGAGATGAGGCTTGATAATTATTATTATTTGGATTATTCAGACTATTATTCTCATCTTCATTGTTATCTGTACAACGTTTCAGCTGATGCGCCCTTCGGCCTTCCTCAGTTATTTCTTGTCGGACTCGGGAACTATCTTTTTGATCTTGGGAACCTTCTTTTCGAACTCAGGAACCTTCTTGTCGTAATCGGGAGCCATCATGGAACTTTGAACCTAACCCTTTATTAAGTCAACAGGGGTATCCTGTTCTCATTCCGCTAACCATCCTGGTCAAGGGCAGCAGTAACATAGAATAATAATTAACACAGTTTAACACCTGTACCCCAGCTAAGGTTAGCGGAATGAGAACAGGATACCCCCCGTGGACTGAATAAAGGGTTAGGTTCAAAGTTCCGTGATATCTCCTGATTATGGCAAGAAGGTTCCTGTGTTCGAAAAGAAGGTTCCCGAGTCCGACAAGAGATACCTGAAGAAGGCCAGAGGGCACATCAGCCGAAATGTTGTACAGATAACAATAAAGACGAGGACAATAGTCCAAATAATATTAATAACTGTGTATTAAAAAGATTACTTGAAGCTAGAATTGTTTACTAAGGATCATTATTAATTACTTGATAGCATATAACAAATAAATAGAAATAATTATTTGTATTAGATAGAAATACTTGAAACCATAGAACTGTGTCCAGATAATTTGTATTAAATAGGAATACTTGATATTGTATAGAGCTGTGAATTATTTGTATTAATACTTACTTAAAACTATAATTGTTTACTAAAGATTATTATTAGTTACTTGAAATTATAACTGTGTGCAAACAATTGATTATTAATAGAAATAATTTCTTTAGACAATTATTAGTATTAGACAAGAATATTTGAAATCATACAACTGGGTGCAAATAATTTGTATTAGATAGAAATACTTGATATCATATAACTGAATTATTTGTATTAAGAAAAGTAACTTGAAGCTATAATTGTTTAAGGATTATTATTATTAGTTACTTGAAACCATAAAACTGTGTGCAAATTATTTGTATTAAGAATAGTTACTTGAAGCTATAATTGTTTATTAAGGATTATTATTATTAGTTACTTGAAACCATAGAACTGTGTGCAAATTATTTGTATTAAGAATAGTTACTTGAAACCATTTAACTGTGTCCAAACAAATTATTAAACAACAGAAATAATTACTTGAAACCATATAATTATTAGTATTAAATAGAAATACTTGAAATCATACAACTGTGGGCAGATTATTTGTATTAAGAATAGTTACCCAAAGCTATAATTGTTTACTAAGAATTATTATAAGTTACTTGAAACTATATAATTCCTTGGAATACTTGAAACCATATAACTGTGTGCAAATTATTTGTATTAGGAATAGTTGCTTGAACTATAATTGTTTACTATTATTATTATTATTATTATTAGTTACTTGAAACCCCTACAACTGTGTGCAAATTATTTGTATTAAGAATAGTTACTTTAAGTTATAATTGTTTACTAGTGATTATTATTATCTAATTTATTTATTTTTAAAAGACAGAAGTTAGCATTAAATAACCCAACAAGGTTTGACATGCCATATATAAAACCAACCAACCAACCATAATTTATTTTAGATGTTGCTATAAATTATGAGCATGCGCCTTTTTACAATCCGGTAAAAATAAGAACACTGACCATTTATTAAAAGGAAAATTGCTAATTATTATTAATTATTGTTATTATGATTACCAAGAGTTGGGAAGATGAAAGGTGATGCCTTGGAAGGTTTTGTCAGTTTCATTTAACATGCAACAACAAAGCACAGTGAAATCAATATATATATATAAAAAAAAAATTCTGAATTTAGCATTTTTAGAAAAAGATAAAAAAAAGCATCAACAACAATAAAAATAACAAGCTTTAAAAAAAAAAAATACACACACAACAAAAATTAAAGATGCAATTGAATTAGAATCTATTAAACTAAAAATGGAAAAGTTATTAAAATTTTGATGTTCAAGCAACACTGCCCATCCCTAGTTAAATTTATGAACCAATAACTTCTTTAGATCTTTAATTATTAAAAATTAGTAAAATTTGGATATTCAAATAAAACTGCCCATCCCTAGTTAAAATTATGAACCAATAATATTTTTTTATTTCTATAGATCTTCAGTTATTAAAAATTACCAAAATTTTGATGTTCAAGCAACACTGCCCATCCCTATATAAAACTATAAGCCAATTATTTGTTTTAGATCTTCAGTTATTGAAAATTAGTAAAATTTTGATATTCAAATAAAACTGCCCATCCCTAGTTAAAATTATGAACCAATATTTTTTTTCTATAGATCTTCAGTTATTAAAAATTACCAAAATTTGATGTTCAAGCAACACTGCCCATCCCTATATAAAACTCCAAGCCAATTATTTTTTTTAGATCTTTAAATATAAAAAATTACTAGAATTTTGATGTTCAAGCAACACTGCCCATCCCTAGTTAAAATTATGAACCAATATTTTTTTTTCTATAGATCATCAGTTATTAAAATTTTTTAAAAATTTGGATATTAAAATAACACTGCCCATCCCAATATAAAACTACAAGCCAATTATTTATTTTCTAGATCTTTAATTGATACAAATTACTAGAATTTTGATGTTCAAATAACACTGCCCATCTCTAGTTAAAATTATGAACCAATAATTTTTTAAATTTTTTTAGATCTTTAATTATTAAAAATTACTAGAATTTGGATGTTCAAATAACACCGATATATAAAACTACAAGCCAATTAATTTTTTTAGATCTTTAATTATTAAAATAAACTAGAATTTTGATGTTCAAGCAACACTGCCCATCCTTAGTTAAAATTATGAACCAATAATTTTTTTTTTTTTAGATCTTTAATTATTAAAAATTACTAAAATTTGGATGTTCAAATAACACTGCCCATCCCTATATAAAACTACAAGCCAATTATTTTTTTTTAGATCTTTAATTATTAAAAATTACTAGAATTTGGATGTTCAAGCAATACAGTCCATCACTATATAAAATTACAAGATAGATAAAATTACGAGCCAATAACTTATTTCTTTAGTTTTAACCTATTAAAAAAATAATGAAATTTTGATATTCAAGTAATACTACCCATCCCAAGTGAAAATTACAAATCAATAGCTTTTTTTTTTTTTTAGATCTTCAATCAAGAAATACTAAAATTTTTGATGTTTAAGCAAAACTGACTATCCCAAGTTAAAATTATGAGCCAATAAATCTTTTTTTTTCTTGATTATTAAACTTAATTTTGAATAATAAAAGTTTGATATTCAAGCAACAATTCCCTAGTTAAATTATGAGCCAATAATTTGGTTTTTAGATCTTGAATTATTAAAAATTACTAAAATTTGGATATTCAAGAACTATGGCCCATCCATAGTTAAAATTATAAACCAATAATTTCTTCCTTTTTTTTTTCAAATCATCAAATTTAATTTTAATTACTAAAATTTTGATATTGAAGCAACACGGCCCATCTTTAAAACTTAAGATCAATAACCTTTTTCTTCTTTTTTAGGTATTAATTACTCATCCAATATAATTTTTCAGCTGAACCCTAAACAGCAGCTGTATGGATATTTCCCATTTATTTACCACGTACCCCATGTGTACGGGTTAGGCCAATTAAGGTGGGACCACCCACAAATTAAAGCTCATGGTGTGGCGGGTGCAAAAAATGCATTGATCCATCGGCATTCACCCCAAGGGGGGGGGGGCTCAGGCACCAGGCAATAAATGCAGCCCTGTCCCTTTAAATCAAGGGGGCAGGTGTTGCCTGGGGAGATGGCCCCTGGGATCAACAATATTAATTTACTCTGTAGGTCCAGTGTCCGAAGCTCACTGGACCCCCGGCTTGACCAGAAGCATCCAAGTAAGACATGCTAGACAAGCAAGGATGAACTCATAAGCAACATTTTCCTATGGACTCCAACTTATGGACACACCAATGTTGGCTGACCAGCAAAAACTTGGACATTAGTAGTGTAATAGTTAGTGGTGTCGTATGTAATGGAAATGTCAATCAGAGTTCAATCCTGGACAAGGCTGTTTGCATTTCACATAGCTCTAATACCCCAGGGAAGAGTAGGAATTGGTGTCGTGGCTTACTCTGTTAGCATTAAATTTTAACCATTATATATATATATATATATATATATATAGGTTAAATCAATCTTAACGGACATAAATTCCACCATCGTATGTCACCCAGCAGAAAAAAAATACTAAAAATAAAGTAATTAACCGAATTTAATGAAATTTTCAATGTTGATACATTAATGAATAAACAATATAATGCACCAGCTATTTTATTTAAATACTTTTACATTTTTTTCAGGTCAATTAATTTTGAACCACGCATGTTTGTGAATCTGTATTAAGCCTCAAAAATATGTGGTTCAAAGTTAACTGACCTGAAAAAATGTAAAAGTTTTCAAATAAAATAACTGGTGCATTATATCTTTTATTCGTTAATATATCAACACTGAAAATTTCATTAAATTCGATTAATTCCCAGATTTTTTCTATTTTTTTTCTTTCACCGGGGTGACATACGATGATGGAATTTAGGTCTGTTAAGTAGGATTTCACACACATATATATATATATGAGAAAATGGAATTGGAAATGAATCCAACAATATGAGGAAGAATGAATAAAGAAAAGAAAGAACAGAATGGATAATAAAAGATGAATTTAATCAATATCACTTACACATGTGTTTCGTCAGTTCATCTCTGTGTACACAGTTCAGACCGAAACACGTGTAAGTGATATTGATTAAATTCATCTTTTATTATCCATTCTGTTCTTTCTTTTCTTTATTCATTCTTCCTCATATATATATATATATCTGAGGATTTCAAATTCGCTTACAATGACATCACAGTCCAACATGTTAGCCACTACGCCAAGGGACTCCCCTTATCACCACCCACTGATTGTATTAAGTGAGCGAAAAAAAGTTTTTTACTTATATAGTACCTCCCTTTCTCTCTATTTTATGGAAATGTTATGAACTAATTTACAGGTTAATAGATACTAATCTACTACACACAAACCAATCCCACAACACCTAATGTGTAAAAAAAAAATTTTTTTAAATAGTTAGCATGCATTACTTTTTTTTTTTAATTATTGAAACAAACTAAATGCAATTATTTTAAATCCTAAAAAAAAAAAAAAAAAAAAAAAAAAAAAAATTCCATGCAAAGAAATAAATCTAGCCTGTCTGATATATCTAAAATTTAACAGGTCTTGACCAAAAAAATAATTTTAAATAAAAAATTTAAAAAATTTTAATTAAAAAATTAAAAAATTTTTAATTAAAAAAAAAATTATAAATAAAAAAATTTTTTTTAATTTTAAATAAAAAACAATTTTTTAAAAAAATTCTAAATTAAAAAAAAAAAATTTAAATAAAAAAATTTTTTTTAATTTTAAATAAAAAAAATTTTAAATAAAAAATTTTTATTTTTAATTTTAAATAAAAAAATTTTAAATTAAAAAAAATAACCAACTCTATTAAAGCCACACACAAACAAACGCACACACAATCTATACAAGCAATTACAGAAATGCAAGAACATTAATAAGTCACACTATGTGATGGTGATTCTTCAAGATTTAAAAAAAAAAAAATTAACACCAATATCACTATCTCTTTTCTTCTTTTTTTTCATGACAGCATTTATTTACGGTACACTCAGATCATCTTCAGGTATCAAATTTTGAAAAAAATTTTTTTCTTTTTACATACCTCATATCGAACAATTATGGTGGATAGGCAGAAGCCTATTATTTTTATAAAGTAGTGTAGGGTAGTCTGAAAATAATGGTAATACAGAGGAAAAAAAACAAAAAGTTTGATAGACAGGTCTTGAACACAGAATCACTTGGAGCAGGGCTCTTGTTGCCTTAAAGAGTCACATGACAAGGAAAGTAGAATTAGTAGAGTTGAGGCTAGAGATCTGTTGGTCACCTATCCCATGAATATTATCATTGTTATTATAAATAATGGTAATACAGTGTAAAATCACTGAAAGTTTGATAGACAGGTCTTGAACCCAGGGTCACTTGGAGCAGGGCTCTTGTTGCCTTAACTCTTAACATCCTGTTGAGAATGACAGAGCATTCCAATAAATTATGGACTTTTCATTTAAAGTTACCTGTTATTTCCCTTAAATCAAAGATTTCTAAATATATTAATTATTACATTAAGCAAAGCTATCATTTGAGATTAGAAAATTAATTGATTCCAGGGGTGGAATGAGTATAGGATGTTGAGTTAAAGAGTCATGGGATCAGGCAACTCTGTGAAATTAGAATTAGTCTTTTAGACACATATCCCATGAATATTACTATTATAAATAACAGTAATACAGTGGAAAATTACTTTATCATAGCAGTAAACTTGCTAGTGTCAGAGCCATGCCATCAGGAACCTAAGTTGCTGGTAGTGTCACTCAAGACAGACAGGTTTGGCAACCAGTGGTATTAGGACCATAACCTAGCTAAAGGGGCTCTGGTGAAAATCCAAAGGGTGTCTCCATCATCATCAGGAATCAACAACTTTTGGCATACTTGTCACTGTTTGTGGAAAATCCGTGACAAACAAGGGCATTTTCCTTCCCCTGACTGGGATATGCATGCAGGGTTTGGGGACCACTTGCAAATTTCATATTTTCATGTTACTCCTTCCATGAATTCACGACAAGTGAATTCTTTGGATGGAGCCAGCTCAACCAACCCAGGGTGAAAGCCGTCACAGAAAACAGATAAAGAGAATAGAATGCCAATCTAACATTGAAAAAATCCATTTACAAACATTCCAGATAAAAAAATACTCCTGAAGATGACCGGAGTACACGAGTCAAAACGGTGTCATGAAAAAAATTTTTTTTTTTTTTAAATGACGATACTGGTACTAAATGAAATCTGAAAAGTAAAAAACTGAGTACTGGGAGTATTAATCAAAAAAAATAAAAATTTAAAAAAAAGGATGAGATAGAAATCTTTTTTTATGTTTTTTTTTTTTTTTTTTTTTTTTGCACTTACTTTCATTTTATGTTCAGCTATCATTCGTCGGATGCCACTGACAAACGCTGCCTGATCGTTGGGCAACAGACCAATAAACGCTTTCTTCTTTTTGCTGAAGATGAGCATCACCACTCTGAGTTCACACTGGTGCAAACCTGGAATATGCACACAGCCAGCCTGCTAACAAAGAAAAGGAAATGAAAGAAAAACGAACAGAAAGATTGCAAATAAGAAAGGGTTTTTTGGGGGTTCTTTTATAAGTTATGCTCTTTTATGTATTAATATGTTAGTATTATTTGGATTATTGGTCCAACTGGACCCTTAGCATACTGGATAAAAGTGTTGGGTTAAAACAGTTCTAAGAGACAGTTATCTCTAGGCTGCAGGTTCAATCCTAGTCAAGGGCAACAGTAACATAAAATAATAATTAACACAGCTTTTTTTATAGTTATGCTCTTTTATGTATTAATATGTTAGTATTAATTGGATTATTGGTCCAACTGGATCCTTAGCATACTGGATAAAAGTGTTGGGTTAAAACAGTTCTAAGAGACAGTTATCTCTAGGCTGTAGGTTCAATCCTGGTAATGGGCAACAGTAACATAAAATAATAATTAACACAGCTTTTTTTATAAGTTATGCTCTTTTATGTATTAATATGTTAGTATTACTAGATTTACTAGATTGAGTTTTTTTAGTATTACACATTTCATATTTTTTATTTTTTTAGTATTACACATTTATTTTTTAGTATTAAAATCATTTAAAATTTAATTAAAATTTAATTAAATTTAGAAAATTTAATTAGTGATTTTTTCTTTTTTTTCTCTGCTTTTTTCTTTAAAATGTGTAAATAAAAATGTGTAAATTAAAAATCCATTTATTTTTACATTAAGAAATTATTGATAATTTTTTAGTATTACACATTTTAGTATTACACATTTCATATTTTTTATTTTTTTAGTATTACTAGATTTACTAGATTGAGTTTTTTTGGGGTTTTTTATAAGTTATGCTCTTTTATGTATTAATATGTTAGTATTTACTAGCAAATATATGCACCCTCCGGGTGCAAGTATTTGAAATTTTAATGTAATGAAATATTTAAATTTGAAAATACTTTTGAAACTAATAAAAAATCCAAATAAAAATGATTTGAAACAGAGGGGGGTATAATCGAAGAATAGAACAACTTTGAAACTAAGTCTTCCATCATTTTCATCACTCCCCCTTTTATTGCTGAATTTTCCTAATTTAACTATTTAGTTAAATTAGGAAGTAAAGAATAAAATTATTGTTATTTCTTTATATTAAAGGATTTCTTTTAAGATTTATCCCCGAGTTTTTTGCTCATATTCATTAAGAAAAAAACAAACAATTAGAAATCAATAATACCAAGCGCATATTTAATAAAATTAAACTTTTAATATCAATATGCAAATTAGCTTTCCTGTTCACACTGTAACCCGCTATTTTGTTGTATATATAAATACAATTACATGCTATTAGTACGTAGATAAAGTCAATAGCAAATATATGCACCCTCCGGGTGCAAGTATTTAAGTTTTAAGGTAATAAAATATTGTATTAAATTAGAAAGGCTAATGAAACTAAATAAGAATACAGATAAAAAGATTTGTAACAGAGGGAGTATAATAAAAGATTTGAAACAGAGGGAGTATAATAAAAGATTTGAAACAGAGGGAGTATAATAAAAAATGGAACAACTGAAACTTACTCTTCCATCACTCTCGTCTTTCATTGTTTGTTTTTTAATTTAAGTATTCACTTAAAAGAGGAAGTAAAGAATAAAATGACAGTTATTTTATCTTGTTAATGGATCTCATTTAAGATTCACTGAAGGGATTTTTGCTTATATTCATTAAGATAAAACCAAACAGTTAGACATCAATAATACTAAGCACATATTTATTAAATTCGATTTTTTAATATTAATATGCAAATTAGCCTTCCCAT
This sequence comes from Doryteuthis pealeii, assembly GCA_023376005.1. NCBI lineage: Eukaryota > Metazoa > Mollusca > Cephalopoda > Myopsida > Loliginidae > Doryteuthis > Doryteuthis pealeii. Next base: position 32,015,402 of record CM042181.1, read on the forward strand.
TCACACTGTAAACCGCTATTTTGTTGTATATATAAATATAATTGCATGTTGTCAGTATGTTGACATAGTTAACAGTATTAATAATGTAAGACAATTTTATTAATAATTGAGGTTTAGATAAAAATAAAATCATGGAGTATGTGATGTCAATAACTAAGAAAATTGTGACTTGAGTAGGAATATAGTTTCGGTTACAGACAGAAAAACACACAATCTCCATTATAATAAGATTTGGATTATTGGTCCAACTGGATCCTTAGCATACTGAATAAAAGTGTTGGGTTAAGACAGTTCTAAGAGACTGTTATCTCTAGGCTGTAGGTTCAATCCTGGTCATGGGCAACAGTAACATAAAATAATAATTAACACAGCTTAACACCTGTACCCCAGCTATGGTTAGCGGAATGAGAACAGGATACCCTCATGGATTGAATAAAGGGTTGGGTTCAAATTTCTGTGAAGGCTCCTGATTACAACAAGGAGGTTCCCGAGTTCAAAAAGAAGGTTCCCGAGAGTCCGACAAGAAATACCTGTAGAAGGCTGGAGGGCACATTGGCTCAAAAAATTGTACAGATGAGGACAATAGTCCGAATGATCCAAATAATACTCAGGAAACTTTAATTGGAAAAACAAGTTTTTAAATTTATATTATTTGATTTGGTTAGTTAGATTTTACGGCATGTCAACTCTTAAATTATCAAACTGTGTCAAAGACATTTTTATTATATTCATTCTCAATTTTTTGTTTAAACAATGTAGTGATGATTTTTTTATCTATTTAATTATTTTTAACTATTATTATTATTAAATAAACAAATGAAATGAAATAATAATAATAGAAAAATGTAAAAATATTCTGTGCACAGAGAAAATTCACTCTGATGAAGGTCGAATTTTCTTGTGCACGGAATATTTTTACATTTTTCTATTATTATTTCATTTCATTTGTTTATTTAATAATAATAATAGTTTGAATCGTGTACACATATATAAACTGACCGAAACGAAGGTGTAAGTGATATTGATTAAATTCATCTTTTATTATCCATTCTGTACTTTCTTTTCTTTATTCATTCTTCCTCATATCGTCAGATTCAATTCCAATTCCATTTTTACATATATATATATTTATTAAAACCAAATTTTAAATATCAATATGCAAATTAGCCTTCCCATTCACACTGTGAACCACTATTTTGTTGTATATATAAATACAATTGCATGTTATTAGTATGTAGATAAAGCGAACAGTATTAATAATGTCAAACAATTTTATTAATAATTGAGGTTTAAATAAAAATAAAATCATGGAGAATGTGACGTAAACAATAAAGGGGATTGTGAGTTGAGTAGTGATATAGTTTTGGTTACAGACAAACACACAATCTCCATTATAATAATATATATATATATATATATATATATATATATATATATATATATATATATGTTATATTACATACCTTTGTATTGGGATTGTGACTTAAGTAGTGATATAGTTTCGGTTACAGACAGACAAAAACACAATCTCCATTATAATAAGATTTATATATATATATATATATATATATATATATATATATATATATGAAGTGATCAAACAATGTGTTTGAAATGGTGAAGGCTGACAATTTTTGTTGAGATTATGTGCTTAATTAAAGTCATACCTAATTTGTTAATTAATTTTAATTAAATGAATTAGGCGTGCATACAGGTTTAAATGTAAAGCATAAACTTTTTCTCGATTTGTTTACGCTTTACATTTAAACCAGTATGCACACCTAATTGATTTAATTATAATTAATTAACAAATTAGGTATGACTTTAATTAAGCACATAATCTCCCCAATATATATATATATATATATATACACACATATATGTATGCAGGTATGTATATGTAAAAGAGTAGGATATATACTTACAAGAGAGTTTCCAAGAATGCGGTAGAGACTCTTCATTGCTTCCACATCAGTATTGGCAAAATTAAAGGTGAGTGTTTTTGTATTTACAAAGAAATCAGAGAAATGATTTAAAATGTCCGTTGGGAGTAACTGCATGATCAGCTTATTTGGCCAATTACTTGTGTTACTAGAAAAAGAAAAAGAAACATAAACATATATCAGTTTGGTTTGGTTTACGGCATATCAAACTCAGTGGGTCATTTAATGCCCACAAAGTTTTGAAATAAATTCATTCTTGATGGATAATCAAATCCTGTTTTTCTATTGGGATATTGATCTTGCTATAAAAAAAAATAAAAAATCCTCAATAACTTAGACTTTCAGACTTTTTCTTGGTCAAAAATGCTTTTATAAACCAATTTTTAGAAGTAAGGAAGCTCTAGAACTCATTTTACAGACAAAAATAGATTACAAAAAGTTTGGTTTGGTTTACGGCATATCAAACTCAGTGGGTCATTTAATGCCCACAAAGTTTTGAAATAAATTCATTCTTAATGGATAATCAAATTTTGTTTATAAACTCATGTTTTTCTTTTGGGATATTGTACTTGCTTTAAAAAATTTTTTTTAAATCCTCAATAACTTAGAATTGGTTAACTTTCAGACTTTTTCTTGGTCAAAATTGCTTTTATAAACTGAAGACTAATTAGTTCCAATTACCGTCGAACTGGGAAGACAAGGCAGCAAACAGTTGTAACTGGAATATAAACCCGAAAGCTACAAAGTCCACTGCAAAATGACAAAGTATATATAAGACTCCACAATGTCATTCAAATCAAGCAGTGTCCAAGACAATTGGTATAAATAGGACTCAAGAATGATCCATCCTTGAATTTGGGTGATTTGGGTGATTCCATTCCTTGAGTTCTACTTAGCTGCTGTTATTAAAACCAACAGTAGACTAACTGACTTCAATATGGCAACCAATTTTTAGAAGTAAGGAAGCTCTAGAACTCATTTTACAAACAAAAATAGATTACAAAAAGTTTGGTTTGGTTTACGGCATATAAACCTCAGCGGTATATAGTTGAACTCTTATCCAAACTCTTATCCTACTGTATAAAACAAATATTGTTATATGTTAAACATATTTAACTGCTTTTGTTATCTTTTGTTATTCCTACATCTTGTTTTGTTTTACAGCATATCAAACTCAGTGGTATATAGTTGAACTCTTATCCAAACTCTTATCCTACTGTATAAAACAAATATTGTTATATGTTAAACATATTTAACTGCTTTTGTTATCTTTTGTTATTCCTACATCTTGTTTTGTTTTGTTTTACAGCATATCAAACTCAGTGGGTCATTTAATGCCGACAAAGTTGTGAAATGAATTAATTCTTAATGCATAATACAATTTTGTTTATAAACTCATGTTTTACTATTTAACCCATAGATGGGACCCTAACAGGTACTACCACTTCAGGTCAGAGTGGACCAGGAAGCAATGGTGATGAAGGGGTGCTCCACATTCCCCAAACATCCAAAACTGGAACCTCACCATCAGATAGAGTTTAACGTCATTCCCAGGACATGTAGACCCTCAGTCACTGCCTTCTAGCACCCATATGATAAAAAGGGGTTGGGGCTTGCCACAAGGGCAATAGGGTTTGGAAAATCATATAGGTGCTAGGGCTTGACATGACCAGCCGATTGATTAATTGTTTGGTTTGGTTTGTGCATATCAACCTCAGTGGGTCATTTAATGCCCACAAAGTTTTGAAATAAATTCATTTTTAATGGATAATCAAATTTTGTTTATAAACTCATGTTTTTCTTTGGGATATTGTACTTGCTTTAAAAAAAATAAAAAATCCTCAATAACTTAGAATTGATTAACTTTCAGACTTTTTCCATAGCATTTTCTGATTCCTTGGTCAAAAATGCTTTTATAAACCAATTTTTAGGAGTAAGAAAGCTCTAGAACTCATTTTACAGACAAAAATATTACTGTATACAGGGTGACCAAAAAAAAACAGAACCCAAATTATTTATTTATTTTCCCATTAGACTAACCCTAACCCCTCCCCTAGTTAAAATTAACAGTTTCATTACAAGATTTGTGGGTTCTGTTTTTTCTGGGTCTTGGGATTTTGAGTATGATTTGCAAGTTTTACCTTAAAATGAACTTAATTGTTATTAAGAACACATTTTATGATATTTTCGTATTAAAACATGCAGTTGTATAGATTCGAACAAATTTGTATTTTCAGTGTAGATTTACAGTGAAATAAAAATGGCCAACCAAAACATAAAGCTTCCTCAAAGTGAAACAAACAAGGGAGATTACTCTCATTTATGTAGCTAATGTTCAGATTACCAAAGATACTTACATATCTTGCTCTCCTGGTGCAATTGTCATACTGCACTGTAAAGATCTTGTCACTTTAGTTGTGTTTGGACCTTGCTTGGACATATCGGGCCACTCTAGTGTTCCTGAAAGTAAAAGATTAAACATTTTTTGAAATGATAAAAGAATCTTTTTACCAAAAAGGAAAAAAAAAAATTTAACGTAAACTTAAGGGGTTATTTCCTACTTAATGGGTTATTTCCTAGTTGAGTAAAATGATATTACAGGGTGAGCCAGAAAAAACAGACCCCAAATTATTTATTTTCCCATTAAACTAACCCTAAACCCTAACACCCCCCCCCCTTTAATTGAGTAACATAATATTACAGGGTGACCAAAAAAACAGAACCCACAAATTTTGTAATAAAACTGTTAATTTTTATTTTTATTTTTTTTAAGTTTAAGTCCAACAAGGTTTGGGGTTGGGGTTTAGGGTTAGTTTAATGGGAAAATAAATAAATAATTTGGGTTCTGTTTTTTCTGGGTCACTCATGTTACTCAACTAGGAAATAACCATTTAACGTTTGTCATTGTTGTAACTCGAGTATCAAAGAAATGATAGAAAGAAACATGAGTATTAAGTATACGGAAAAATGGTTTACTAAGCAAAGATACAAGGTGAACAGAGTAATTATTAAGGTTTTTCATTGTTGAAACTCAAATATCATAAGGACAGAGCCCCATTCCTATATGGATTTATCAATAAATGGCTAAAAATATCCTTTTCATTTAAAGTTACTTATTTCCCTTAAATCAAAGATTTCTAAATATGTTTAATATTAGATTTAAACAAAGGCTATCATTTGGGGTAGATTAGAAAAATGAATGTGACTTCCAGCCAGGTGGAATGAGGTGGTATAGGACATTAAGAGTTAATGATAGGGGAAAAGGGTTTACTAAGCAAAGATACAAGGTGAACAGAGTAATTATCAAGGTTTTTAATTGTTGAAACTCGAATATCAGAGTTAACAGAGAAATGATAGAAAGAAACACAACAAGTATTAATGATAGGAAAAAGGGTTTACTAAGCAAAGATACAAGGTGAACAGAGTAATTATCGAGTTTTTTCATTGTTGAAACTCAAATATCAGAGTTAACAGAGAAATGATAGAAAGAAACACAAGTATTAATGATAGGGAAAAAGGTTTACTAAGCAAAGATACAAGGTCAACAGAATGATTGGTAATAGCTAGGTTGAATTAATAAGTTCTGTGAGATTATTTATAGGGAAAACAGAGGATTCAATTCTCATTATTCATCTACTGACAAATGCTGCTGCTGCAAATATAATTATTTTCTCTCTTCTCATTTACTCTCTGGCGTTCCTCATTTTTTTTTTTTTTTTCTTCTTTTTTTAATCCGGTCATGGACTGGGTAAATTTGCTAGTATATATATATATATATAGCGAGAGAGAGAGAGAGAGAGGTAGATAGATAGATTGGAACAAAAATAAATAGGAAGCGATTGACATAGTGTTGTAACTCAAATATCAGAGCTAACTGAGAAATAATAGGAAGAAAGACAAGTATTAAGGATAGGTAAAAAGTTTGACTAAGTAAGGATACAAGGTGAATAGAGTAATTGATGATTGCAAAAATGCATATAGTGTTACTATTATCTAAAATATACTACTTTATTAGTCATGTGTCATTCAAACCACAGTAAATCGTGTATCAGAGTTAACAGAGAAATAATAGGAAGAAACACGAGTATTAAGGATAGGGAAAAAGGTTTACTAAGCAAATATACAGAGCAATTAGCATTTGCTAGATTAAATTAATTAATTAAACAAACATTTTTTCACTTACCTGACCATATCTTTTTATCTCTCGACCCCTTGGGGCCTATTGCAGTATTGTTAATATCAATTGGCAACCCTGGCTGGCTGGGTCCTTGGGGTTGGGCTTGTTGCTGCTGCTGCTGTTGCTGAGGAGACGGCACAGCACCTTGCTGCTGTTGCTGCTGCTGCTGTTGTGCTTGCGCCATGGGTTGAGCCTGTTGCTGCTGCTGTTGCGCCTGTTGTTGTGCTTGCTGCTGTTGTTGTTGAGCTTGTTGCTGCGCCTGCTGTTGTTGCTTCATCGATTGCAAGTGTGCAGGGGTCAGGTGGATACGCTGCTGCCCTCCCTGCTGACTGATGGTTGCAATGCCGCCCGCTCCAGCCCCGGGGGCAGCGTTCGGTGGCATCTGGGAACCAGGGCTGTTCTGAAAGCTTGGATGCACCTGCTGTTGTTGGAGTTGATTTGGCATCGTTACGTGAGGGTGACCCTGGTGCATTTGTTGGCTTTGGGCCATTGCCATTTGTCCCTGGAGGTTTGCATTGCCTGGGGCCATTACAGGTTGGCCAGGTATCATACCACCTGCCTGAGACACAAGGTTCGCTTGGGCCATCATTGGTGATTGCTGTCGGGGTCCCATCATTGTCTGAGAAGTGGCCATTTGGCGGGACACTACAAGAGAACGATTATAATGAATATATTAAAAACAAAAAGGAAAACAAACAAGAAAATACATAGAGATACAAGACGTCATTCAATAAATAAGGTGAATTATTACCAGCATTAGCTGGCCAAGGAGGGAGTTTATCCTTTATTTTTTTTTTTTTAGGCTAGATGGGCAGTCAGTGAGTCACCCTCCAAGCCCTTGCACATATATATATTTACTAACCCCTCCTCATAAGCAGGATGCGACACAAGGTCAAATTCTTAAGCGGAGTTTAACAGGTTTGAATTCAGAGTTTTCCTTTTCCTAGACTGGTTACCTAGCCAAGGTTAAACAGCCCAGTCTGCCCTGCTATTTACTCATAGCTGGAGGGAGAATTGGATTCATACGTTTATCAAGCCCTAGCACATATATATATATTTACTAACCCCTCTGCACGAGCAGGATGCGACACAGGTCAAATTCTTAAGTGGAGTTTAACAGGTTTGAATTCAGAGTTTTCTCCTAGACTGGTTAACTAGCCAAGGTTAAACAGCCCAGTCTGCCCTGCTATTTACCCATAGCTGGAGGGAGAATTGGATTCATATGTTTATCAAGCCCTAGCACACATATATATTTACTAACCCCTCTGCATGAGCAGGATGTGACACTAGGTCAAATTCATACCTTTCCCAAGCCCTAGCGCATATATGATTTTCCCAACCCTTATTGCTCTTATGGCAAACCCCAACCTTTTTATCATTTACATATTTACCAACCCCTTCGCCCAAGCAGGATGTGACACAAGGTCAATTTCTTAAGCGGAGTTTAACAGGTTTGAATTCAGAGTTTTCCTTCTCCTAGACCAGTTGCCTAACCAAGGTTAAAGAGCCCAGTCTGCCCAACTATTTATCCATAGCTGGAGGGAGACTAGGATTCATACCTTTCCCAAGGGTATTAGTGCTAAGTGAAATGCAATTACCATGTCCAGGATTTGAACCCAGGGTGACGAGTCCATTTCCCATGACTTTAACCATTACACCACGTGCTTCCTTATCATAACCAGTCTTTATCATAAATGTGCTTGAAGTGGTGGCTGAGGGTCTTCATGTCCTGAAGATTAATAAGGTGAATTATTGCCAGCATTAGCTGCCAGGGAGGGAGCCTATCCCTTTTTCGCTAGCGCAAGACCAGGAAATTGATTGGTTGGATTTTACAGCATGTCAACCCTTGTTGAGTTACTTTACACCAAAGACATTTTTTTCATCCATTTTCTATTTAATCCAGACAGGACCCTAACAAGTACTACCACTCCGGGTCAGAGTGGACCAGAGAGCAATGGTGATGAAAGGGTGCTCCATATTCTCCAAACCTCCAGAACTGGAACCTCACTAGAGTTTAACATCATTCCCAGGACATAAAGATCCTCAGTCACAACCTTCTAGTACCCATATGATAAAAAGGGGGTTGGGGCTTGCCATAAGGGCAATAGGGTGGGGAAAATCATATAGGTGCTAGGGCTTGATGTGACCAGCCGATTGATCGGAGGGGTCTCTCCGACCGCCTGTCTGTCTAGCTCAAGATAGGGCCAAAGTGGAGTATTGCAAGTCATGAATTGCTCATCCACCTGGGTTCTATCCTTAAGTATCATGGGTCGCCACCCACAACCAACAGGTGACCCCATTGGGGGAGTCTTACCCCTCTGCAGAGGTGCAGTCAGTGCATTCTAACGCCCCACTGACAGGGCGGTCAAATTTATTTTAAATTCATTTTTTATCTATGTAGCCCATAGATGGGATCCTAACAGCTACTACAACTCCAGATCAGAGTGGTAGAGCAGCTGGTGTGTTTAAGTATATTTAACCAGGTTTCCTCAAGGCAAAGAATTAAATGGAATAAACTTTAATATAAGAAATAAAAACTTACCCAACATAGCTGATTCCTCGTTCTAATAAATAGAAAAAAAAAAAAAGGAACAGATCAAATATAATGTCATTAAAAGACAAGAAATAATTAAACAACAAAAAAAGAAATTACATTTTAACAAAGATTTTATGAATATACTAGTAGAGCTACCCAGCATTGCCTGGGATCTAAAAAGTTTTTAAAAAATAAACCTCTGAGCTATACTTTTATATGAATTAATAAAAATTCTTTTTCTGTATATTTGTTTTATTATCTTTTATTCTTTATATATTCTTATTTCTTTTGTTATATATATATATATATATATATATATATATATATTAATAATAATATTTTATAAGTAAACAGTGCTCAATATCATGGATAGATCATCTATATTTAAATTAGTAACATGGACATCAAGTTAAATAATTTCATAATTAATTCTATCATATTATTCATATATATATTATATATATATATATATATATATATATATATATATATATGACCCCCCAATAATTGAATTTGAACTATGTAGTTATTGTCATTAATGACTTTCACATGTTGAGGAGTATGAGGTAAATATATATATATATTTACCATCCCCTCCACACAAGCAGGATTCGACACAAGGTCAATTTCTTAAAGGGAGTTTAACAGGTTTGAATTCAGGGGTTTCCTTCACCTAGACTGGTTACTTAGCCATGGTTAAAGAGCCCACTATTTACCCATAGTTGGAAATAGGGAAGTTGAATGTACACCTTTCCCAAAGGTATTAGCGCTATGTGAAATGCAAACAGTCTCGTCCAGGATTTGAACTCAGTCACTGCTGCTGAATCTTAACATACAAATAAAGTGAGTTGTTAAATGTCTCTCTTACAATCACTCTCCCATCTCTCTTTTACCCACACAGAGAAAGTAACATATATAACAAGTAGATGTTCTTAGACTAAACAGTAAAGAAGCCGGACCATATGACCTTTAGGTACTCCTCTTGCAATCTCGATTCATACGGACATTTTTTCCATTTACACCATCCAGTTAATTGTTAACAGATGATTTTTAGAGTTTTTTTTTTTTTTAATTATCAAACTAACCCCTAACCCTAACTCCTAACAAACAACTGGATTTTGACGGTGAAAATTGAAAAAATGTATGAATCAAGATTGCAAAAGAGGTGCCTAAAGGTCATATGGTCCAAAAAGCCTTTAGGAAACAAATATTGAAATGCTCAGCTTTAGTATTGTTAGGGAGAGTTATTGCCCCTAACAATCTGGGACATATATGCTCACTGTCTCGCAAGCAGAGACAGAACACAAGAACATGGTTGCTTGATGAACATATCGCATGGTATATAGTTAAACTCTTATCGTACTGTATAAAACAAATATTGTTATATGTTAAACATATTTAACTGCTTTTGTTATCTTTTGTTATTTCTACATCTTCGGTTATAACAATTATAATATATATATAAAGGTAAAAATATCAAACTGCTGGTATTAAGCGGATAATTCTATTTAGGATCATCAATCATGTATATAGTTGAACTCTTATCCTAACTCATCCTACTGTATGAAACAAATATTGTTATATGTTAAACATATTTAACTACTTTGTTATTCCTACGAGTATAATAATAGATATATAAAGGTAAAAATATTAAACTGCTGGTATTAAGCGGATAATTCTATTTAGGATCATCAATATCTCCTGTAAATCCACAATGAATGCTCATGTTGATGCAAACTTATAAATTTATGCAAGGATTTTTACAAATCCCTAATAGAGCTCAATGTATAATAACTAATAAATTAATTATATACAGAGCAATATATATATATATTGAAGGGGATTTCACTGATGACCACCAACTAAAGTGTAAACGCAACGCTCTCCTATAAAAAGGGATGGAGCACTCTATGGCAACTATTATTACATACAGATGTGTGTATTAAAAAAAAAGTTTAAAAATCCCCTTCGCATTATGTGGGTGAAGATAGCCGAGTGGTTAAGCTGTCCGACTGATGCTGAATCGATCGAAATTCTATCCTGGTTGTAGGTAGCTCACAAAATGTCTAGCCACACGATGACTATATATATATTTATGCGCACAGATGACTAGTTTAAAATGTGTGAGGTATTTCAGCTGCTCCCTGTACAACAGAGAATTTCGTAGTGGGGGTGGGGTCTTGAAAATAAAATTGATGAACAACTTACCGACTGTGGCATCACGCGTGTCGGAACAGCATTCTGAATTTGTTGTGATCCCATATTCGCTTGCATCAGGGGAAGTCCTGGTGGCGGTGGCTGCTGCTGGGGTTGCTGCATATTCTGCGGAGACATATTTGGTTGCATCACCTGCGGTGGGGTCATCGGCATTTGTGGGCCACCAGCACCAGCCCCTCCACGACCTCCCATGTGAGCCATACCCTGCTTTCCTGGACGCATCTGTTGTGGTCCCATTTGTGGTGGCTGACCACCTTGCGCTTGGACATTCATATGGTTTGCTTGGTTTGACATCACTGGCTGACCAGGTACCATGTTCCCTGCGGATTGAAGTGACTGAGGAGAAGGCTGTTGGTTACCAGGTAATACAATAGCTGAAACATAAAAAAAAAAAATCGGCTCTAGATTTGATCCCTGACAAGTTCAAAATACCATATACTGACTTGAAACCTAAAATTAATAGATTCCTTCATACAAAATAGCAGGCAACAATACTGGAATATCTAATTGCTCACACAAGACTAACACACTCCTATATACTTTTTTCTTTAATAACAACACTTATAAAGGGGGTCTGCGTTCGCACAGAGGATGAACAATTGGCTATTAACTACAGCAGTTGATTTTAAGAGAAAAAGATGATATGTTGGATCCCAAGCCATATAGAAGTGAGGGGAATGAAAGAGCAGACTCCGCAGCTAAATCGGCTCTAGATTTGATCCCCGACAATTTCAAAATACCATATACTGACTTGAAACCTAAAATTAATAGATTCCTTCATACAAAATGGTAGGCAACAATACTGGAATATCTAATTGCTCACACAAGACTAACACACTCCTATATACTCTTTTCTTTAATAACAACACTTATAAAGGGGGTCTGCGTTCGCACAGAGGATGAACAATTGGCTATTAACTACAGCAGTTGATTTTAAGAGAAAAAGATGATATGTTGGATTCCAAGCCATATAGAAGTGAGGGGAATGAAAGAGCAGACTCCGCAGCTAAATCAGCTCTAGATTTGATCCCCGACAATTTCAAAATACCATATACTGACTTGAAAACTAAAATTAATAGATTCCTTCATACAAAATGACAACAACACTGGAATAACAACATCCACAATAAACTCTTCCTAATCAAACCCACTTTGGGAGGCTGGAGACCAACTTTAAAGAAGTCTAGAAAGGAACAAGTCATTGTGTCCCGATTACGCATTGGTCATACAAGACTAATGCACTCCTATATACTCAAACAAGAACAACAACCACAATGTGGAACATATCAAACACCTTTAACAGTTAAACACTTATTCATGGAATGCAGGTTTTTTGCTCACATCAGAAACTATTATTTTAAAGCAAACAATATGAAAGATCTGTTTGAAAATGTCAACATGGAGGATATTCTCTCCTTTTTTGAGGGAAATAAAATTATACCATAGAATATAGATATGAAACTAATCAATACCATACAACATAATCCCCAATAATGCTAATACATTGTTAAAACCAATTAGTATAAATATAAATACACGATATGTATTACTTCCTAACCATTAATATGACATAACCCCAGACAGGTTGATATGCGGTTAAAATCAATAAAAATTTTTAAAATGTTTAAATACAAAAAACATCAAGTCTTAAACAAAAAAATTAAAAAAGCATCACTGTATTCTAAGCCCTACCAACAGGATATATATATATATATATATGAATAAGATGTAAAGAAAAAACAAACGATGTTTACAACTCATCAGAAGAGAAAGTGTGCAAACCGTTTCGGGGCCAATTCTCTTGACGGTTTGCACACTTTCTCTTCTGATGAGCCTATTTCAGTTGTAAACATCGTTTGTTTTTTCTTTACATCTTATTCATATTGTCGGATTAATTTCCATTTTATTTTCACATATATATATATATATATATATATATATATATATATACTAGACAAAACATGACCCATTGGGTCACCCATTGAGCTCTGGGTAAATAATTGAGATTAGGGAAAAGGGAGTTTGTAGACCTCAAAAGAATACTCCAGGAAATTTCAAATATTCCTGATACAAATTATATAACACATAGCATTTCTGTGAGCTGACGACGACGACTACTACAACCTAACTTGGCCCCTACGCAACAACATATTGAAGATAACCAAAACGTGTACTTACATATTTTAGCACGTAGCATTTCTGTGAGCTGACGCTCTTCTTCAAGACTTGGACTGTTTGACCGTTCTGTGATATAAGTAAAACCAAATTAGAATTCATTTCAAATATAAACAAATCAAAGACAACATAATAATTGCAAAACAAGAATTTGTAGATTTAATTTTAGAAAATTTCAAGTTAATAACTTTAAAGTTTTAAAATTGGTTGGTTGGTTGTTAGAATGTTCACAAGACAGGGTTTTTTGAGTACCGTATTTGACGACATATAAGACAAACCCCCATTTTAGCCTTCCGGGCAGTGTAAAAAATTATTCCTGAAAGATATTGCCTGAGGGAGGTGGGAGTTAAAAATTCAATGTCAGAGGATTTGTATCATAAGTAAGTAAAATCATCAAATTTATTAAAGGAGTAATATATAAAACGATTTGAAATGGAAACTTAGTTCTGTCCCCCTCAAATAAAATGCTGCACGCATCTATTATTAATTGAATATTCATTTTGAATATTTACACATAAATTTTACACAAACTCGTAGGTATTTATTTATTTATTTATTTCTAAACTTTTTAGTTAACTTCTTCTTACTTAAAAAACAGGCAAGAGTAAAAATAATTTTCAAAATTGATAATAAACTTTCCCAATAATTTTTTCCATTTAAAGTAATATAATCTTTTAATCAATTTCATAGTTTATTTATTTGAATAACATATATTATCTATCTAAAAAAGTAAGTAAAGTCGTCGGGGCTGTCTAATGTCGGTATCAGCCAGACAGCGAGGGAGTCTTTGTCATTAATGCTAGACAAAGGAGATTATTTTAGGATCTGATGTGGAGCGCCACACCTACCATCAGCTCCTCACATTACCACACAGATCCCTGTGCTACTGATATGCTGAGTTAGTGAGGGCCAGTATCAAACTAGGAACCTTGTGGTTTCTAGCCGAACGCTCTACTGACTGAGCTAACCCGGCTCTTTCACTTAAATAACTGTAATTTGTAAACTAATAATTCGATTGGGCTCAAATTTTGACACATTCTATTTGAAGGTTAGTACTTTATAAAAATCAAATTAATTTTTTATTAGTGGTGCCATCTATATGTCAGGCCCGTGATTTATTGAGTGATGTGTTAAAAAAGAAAAGATTAAATAATGAAAATAGTATCAAAAGATATAGCAGAAAATATTCCCTACCTGGGAGGGTGAAACCTTTTAATAACACCTGATGCCGGTGATCAATTGTACAATCTTTTACTTGAGGGTCACAGCCCATGTTACCCTAGACAAAAAGAAAAAAGAAACAAACATTAGATAAATAAATAAAAGAAATTACAACAAATTTTTCATAAAATACTATTATATATCCAATTTCTTTTTTTTTTTTTTCTTTTTTTTACAAATAAAAGAGTTGTAGGGCCACAAAATATAATTGTCTCCCTTTTGGGATTGTAGGCAGAGCTTTCGATAAAATGGGCTAATCATAAATGAGTCCTAAGAACCATTTGAGTATTTAAGATCTTTGGTGATTGTCCTGAAATCAGTTGCTAACAAGACTTAATACTTATGCGCAGGATTTCAAGGACAATGACTGGATTCTCTGCTACAAGTACACTCTTGTTCCACCTAGGATTTTAAGGAATACAACAGACTTTCTACTACTAAGACTAAACACTTTTCTACAATTGGATTTACCAATAGGAGAACTAAACGCCTTTATAAACAATTTCAAGGACTACAACTATATTCTCTGCTTAGTTTATGAATGCATTTTGGTAATGAAGGAGTACTGCACATTTTGGTAATGAAGGAGTACTCCACATTCCACAGAACAGGAGCATTACCATCACATGCAGTTTAGTGTCATACCCAAGACACCTCTTCTTTTTGGGGGGAGAGGAGTCTTAATCCTCCGCATGTGATACAGTTGGCATATTCTAAGTAACCCCCCACCTACAACAGGGCATAAATTGGTTTGTTTTGTTTTGTTTTGTGGTATATCAACCTCAGTGGGTCATTTAATGCCGACAAAGTTTTGAAATTAATTCTTTCTTAAGTAGATACTTAATTTTTTATAAACAAATTTTTCTATTTAACCCATAGATGGGGCTCTAACAGGTACTACCACTCCGGGTCAGAGTGGACCAGGGAGCAATGGTGATGAAGGGGTGCTCCACCTTCCCCAGGCCTCCAAAAATGGAACCTCACTATCAAATAGAGTTTAACATCATTCCTAGGACATGAAGACCCTCAGCCACCGCCTTCTAGCACCCATATGATAAAAAGGGTTGGGGCTTCCCATAAGGGCAATCATATAGGTGCTAAGGCTTGGCATGACCAGTCGATTGATCTGAGAGGGCCTCTCCGACCGCCCATCTAGCCTAAGTGGAGTGTTGCATGTCATGGACTGCGCATCCACCTGGGTTCCATCTTTAAGCATCACAGGTCGCTACCCACGGTCAACAGGTGGCTCCATTGGGAGAGTCTTACCCCTCTGCAGAAGTGCAGTCGGTATTTCTAACGCCCCAGCTGACATGGCGTAAAACCAATTTGAAAAGTCAGTAATAGTTTTATGAAGAATGAAAAAAGAATTTAAAGAAATAGGGAATAAATAATGAGACAGAGTGGACCTGGGAATAATGGCAATTGTTACAATTCATAGTGTCATGAATTGTTGACAAACCGTGTAATGCGTCGATCCCGTTGGCATTGCCCCTCAAGGGGGCGCCTGGGATCGACGCTATTAATTAAACACAACCTGTTCAGGGCCGAAGCTCACTGGACTGGTAGGCTTAGGGGTATTTACATGTGTCCCACTTTCACACGATATGGCACAAGGCCGTTTTATGTGGGTACCACCCACAAGCCGAGACTCATGGGTGGTAGGTAGAAAAATTGCGTCGATCTTGTTGGCATTGCCTTTCAAGATGCCCCTGAGATCGACGCTATTAATTAAACACAACATGTCCAGGGCCAAAGCTCACTGGACTGGAAGCGGCTGTTGGTTTTGAGATCAGGAAATGGAAAACTACAAGAACGGTTATACCCCTCCTGATCCCTGGAGAACACGTCACGAGAAACATGCGACTAGATTTAATTTTAGATACACTTTTGAGCAGAGAGGATATGCCTCTCTCTGCTGGGGTTGATATCTCCCCACGCGGAAGAACATGGGCTAAATAAAAGCTTGATCAAGAAAAAAATGTCTTGTGAATTTAATTAATCTCAATGACTAAAGTTAGCCTAAAAGAAGCCCTTAGTTAAGAAAAAGAAGACAAGATGTCGGCCGGAGAAGAAAAAGAGGAAACAGCCAGACAAGATAGTAATGAAATTAACAAAAATCAGCAGAAGCAGTAACCAAGTAAGTCTCTAATCTCTGTCACTGTCTCTCTCAAATATCTCTCTATCACCGAAAAACTCTCTCTATTGTATACCCAATGATGAGGTATATAACACAATGATGAGGTACTGCATACTCCCCAGTACAAATAAGAATAAACAAAAAAGGTAAACTTACTTCTTCAAATAATCGCAAAAGGACAGGTATTTTTCTGGGTGATATCACAGAGAAAGAAATACCTTTCTGAAAAAAAAAGAAGAAATTGAAAAGAAACATTAGAGAAAATTGACTTTATAAAAACTGAAATATTATATATATATATATATAAAGGGCAATTGCTATGTGTATGTCCGGATGAAACTACCAAAATAAAACAACAACAAAGTAAATATATACACACATTCACTATTACCAGATCTCGCAAATAATGAAGATTTGATTTATATTTGAGAAGATAATTAAAATATAAAATTTAAATAGTAACAGCATGGATTTTTTTTTGCATTTAATATTTGTATATAAATAGGAGAAATTAATTTTAGTTATATATAAAATTTGATATCTATATATAAATAGGAGAAATTAATTTTTCTTTTCAGAGTTTCTGTGTACTTTATTTCTGACTACCCACCAGGCTGGATCAATGCAAGGTTTTTTTTACAAAGGAATTTTAATGGGGCAACTTTTTGTAATCTATTTTTATCTGTAAAATGAGTTCTAGAGCTTCACTACTCCTAAAAGTTGGTTTATAAAACCATATATATATATATATATATATATATATATATATATGAAAGTAAACAAATAATCTGTTTGAGATGGCAATAGCCAACAATTTTTGGGAGAATATGTGCTTAATTGAAGCCATACCTAATCTTGAAAATTAATTAGTTGATAATTAATAAATTAGGCGAGAATATCTATTCAAATGTAAAGTGTAAACTAATTGAGAAAAAGTCAATCTCTGTATGTACATTTTGGCATATTATGCCTCATCAGCAGAGTTATAGACAGGAAACTGCTCTGTGTGTTATAGTTATAGGAAACTGCTCTGTATATATATATATATATATATATATATATATATATATATATATATATAACATAATAACAGAAAAATTGCAGAAGCACACACAACCTATCAAATATCGGACATATTCTGACAAAATAATAACTCAATGCCTGAAGAAGACAACAGATCAGAAACACGTGTCGCGTATGTAAGATAAAAAGAATAAAACATTTTTCTGAGAACATAATACATTTGCGGACC
This sequence comes from Doryteuthis pealeii, assembly GCA_023376005.1. Classification (NCBI taxonomy): domain Eukaryota; kingdom Metazoa; phylum Mollusca; class Cephalopoda; order Myopsida; family Loliginidae; genus Doryteuthis; species Doryteuthis pealeii. Next base: position 32,033,060 of record CM042181.1, read on the forward strand.
TTCTTCTTTTTTTATAAAATATTAAATTTTCTCCCGTTGGAACCAGAACAACATTTTATATATATATATATATATAATATATATATATATATATATATATATATATTTGCTCAAGGAATCCAAAAATGCTATCAAAAAAGTCCTAAAATTAACCGATTTTAAGTTATTAATGATTTCTGATTTTTTAATAGCAAGATCAATAGGTGGGGAAATCCCGATGTAGCACTGCATCAATAATAAAAACTTTTTTCTATTATTATTTCACATATATTGAACAAATTTTGGGGATTGTCTAACTTTACCATAATCCACTCCTGGACAAAATTTCAGAAAAATTGATGGGGTGGGTAACATGACCTGGAGGATTTGACATGGAATTTACCCATAAATGTTCAATCAACATTTTACTAATCATTATATGACTTGGCACAGGTATGCTATTATGGTCCCTGGCACACTGGGGGGGGGGGTGAAATCCTTATCATCAACATTGTTTTCATATAACTAAAGAAAAGATTTTCAACTTACATTGGCCATCATACTAACGAGTTCTTCACAGGTATGACCTGCATAGTTTTTCACCTGGAAACTAGGTATCTGGTAAGGTGGTGAGTTGGTAACGAGCACACAGTGACATTGTGGCTTGATACTGAAATTAAAGAAATAACAAAAATAAAAAAGACATAAAATAACTTATCAGAAATTTATCTAAAAAGGAAGACAACATAAAAGATAAATGACTTAATAGATAAAATGCAAAGAGAGAAAAAATAATTTTGATGTTTCAGACTGTTGTCCTCATCTTTATAGTGGTATGTATAAACATATGTTACATAATTGTGTGGTGGTGTAGGTTGTTGACAAGACCTTGTAGTGAGAATTCAATGGAGCCAAGTGGAAAAATATAGGACTGTTGGTATCTTTGACTCCAAAGGCTCGAATCTCACATGAATAATTAAAGTTCCAATTACCATCGAACTGGGAAGACAAGGCAACAAACGATTGTAACTTAAATACAAACCCGAATAGTCACAAAGTCTACTGCAGAATGACAGGATATATATATAAGACTCCACAATGTCATTCAAATCAAGCAGTCAATCAGAACTCAAGGAATGGAATCACCCAAATCACCCAAATTCATGAATGGGTCATTCTTGATTTCTATATATACCAACTGTCTTGGACACTGCTTAAGTACCTAGTTAGCTGCTGTTATTCAAACCAACAGTAGACTTACTGACTTCAATAACGTGATTTAGTTTGTTAGGTAATCAGTTTTCAGCCAGAAGTCAGGCAGAGTATACGTGCGACTGTCTGAGGCTGTTAACTCCCGCGCGGTGAAAATCAGCAATACAGAAATAAATCTTTGATCAAAGAAACACAAAGTCTTGTTGGTTGTTTGCATGACTTTAAAAGAGCTAGCCCCGAAAGAAGCCCTTAGTTAGAAGAAGACAAAAAGAATCTACACCAGTGGTTCCCAACCATTTTTGTACCATGCCCCACTTTTTTTTATCATAAATTTCTTCCTGTCCCCCACCCGTTAATTGTTTAGTATGATATAACAATATCAGTTTTGAAGAAGTATAACATAAAAAAAATTGTATCGTTCAAATAAAACTAAAGGGTTTAACTTCAAATTTAATCAAATAAAATCCATTTTATAATGTGTATAATTGCGGGGGAAGGGGGGGGCGCAACAGATGAAGAACTGCAAAGTTTAACAAGTCAGAAGCCATGCATATAGCTGGTGACAGATGCACGATAACATTAGTGGGTGAACACTTCGACTATATTGCACAAGCTGTTGTGCTCAGCTAGGTTGTAATTACAATTTCACCCTATAAATTTATAATTTTTACCTATATAGGGTAAAATAAAAAAAAGTGTTGATATTACTATATTTTTCATATTGCCCCCTATTATTATTGAATTGCCCTCCAGTGGGTCGTAGGCCCCACGTTGGGAATCACTGATCTAGACGATCATAGCCAAAAGAATTAAAGATGAAACATGGCAACTAGACAAAGTAGAAAGGAGAATGAGGAACAAGCAAGTAAGTCACGACTATCTGTCTGTCCCTCTCTCTCTCTATCACCCAAAGACTCTCTCTCTTTCTATCACCCAAAGACTCTCTCTCTCTCTCTCTATCACCCAAAGACTCTCTCTTTCTCTATCACCCAAAGACTCTCTCTTTCTCTATCACCCAAAGACTCTCTCTCTCTCTCTCTATCACCCAAAGACTCTCTCTCTCTTCTATCACCCAAAGACTCTCTCTCTCTATCACCCAAAGACTCTCTCTCTCTCTCTCTCTATCACCCAAAGACTCTCTCTCTCTCTCTCTCTATCACCCAAAGACTCTCTCTCTCTCTATCACCCAAGACTCTCTCTTTCTCTATCACCCAAAGACTCTCTCTTTTCTCTATCACTCTTGTTTATATACCCGCAATGAGTATATAACACATAACATTTCAGCTGCTGTATCCTCTGGCCTTCCCAGGTGTTTCCTGTGTTACATAGTCTATGCATAGATTATTGTCAACCCCTTGTATTTCTGAAGGGATGGCCCCTTTTCATATCACGGGCGGGACTTTCCATGGAATATTACAGAAAGCCCGCGAAATACGTGAAGTCACGTGGGACCTGGTTGGCTCTCAGTTTCAGCTTGGACGTCACGCAGAGAAGATGTACTGCCCTAGCTGGAGCTCGCTGCACACGCGCGCTATGTTAGTTAGAGAAATATGTTTAGTTAAGTAAATAAAGGTTTAAGTAAATAATATGGTTTTGTGGTTGATGAATGTCTTGGCAACAAGACTGACCTAGAAAAAGAAATGAACTAAGTGCGACCAACCACCAAGACGAAGTCCAGATGCTAGAAGATGAACGTAAGATACCAAAGATGAGCAGAAGAATAATAGAAGTAAAGAAAGGGTATACAACACCTGTGTACCTAAGCACAGTAATAACGCAAGCTGAGAAATCATTTTTAATAGTTTTCTTACATAATTTATGTGTTAGCATAAATTATTGACAAAGCAAAGAGCTTCCTCCACCCTTTTACAGGTCTTGTTTTTCGTTCTTCAGGGTGTCTAGCCACCCTCTTCACCAGATAAAATCTGTGCAGTTACCAGTTTAATCACCGATGACCCGACTATGAAACAGGTAGTACTAGGTTACAGACAAATAAAATAACTTAGGAGAAATTTATCTAAAAAGGAGGACAAAATAGAAGAAGAATGATGTAGGATAATCATACTAAGTTCCAATTACAGTCGAATTGGTAAAACAAGGCAACAAGTAGCCGTAACCCAATACGGATCTAAACTTGTTGCAATCATACTGCAGAATATGCCAGAGTATTTATGAAGTCTCATAGCATCATAGAAACAAAGCAGCCAATCAAGACTCAGGGGATGGAATCACCCAAATGCATGAATGGACTATTCTTGAGTTCCATAAATACCAGTTGTTTTGAGTACTAGTTCAGTTGTGCTTAGCCAGTTGCTGTTGTCCAAACCAACAGTATACTGACTGACTGGCTGGTTCAGTTGTGCTTAGTCAGTTGCTGTTGTCCAAACCAACAGTATACTGACTGACTGGCTGGTTCAGTTATGCTTAGCCAGTTGCTGTTGTTCAAACCAACAGTATACTGACTGACTGGCTGGTTCAGTTATGCTTAGCCAGTTGCTATTGTTCAAACCAACAGTACACTGACTGACTGGCTGGTTCAGTTGTGCTTAGCCAGTTGCTGTTGTCCAAACCAACAGTATACTGACTGACTGACTGACTGGTTGGTTCAGTTGTGCTTAGCCAGTTGCTGTTGTCCAAACCAACAGTATACTGACTGACTGGTTGGTTCAGTTGTGCTTAGCCAGTTGCTGTTGTCCAAACCAACAGTATACTGACTGACTGGTGGTTCAGTTGTGCTTAGCCAGTTGCTGTTGTCCAAACCAACAGTATACTGACTGACTGACTGACTGGTTGGTTCAGTTGTGCTTAGCCAGTTGCTGTTGTCCAAATCAACAGTATACTGACTGACTTCAACAAATGACTAAACAAATAAAATGCAAAGACCAAAAAAAAGTAAGTTCTTACCTAGGATGGCGTCTTTTTTTAAAATCATCAAAAACTTGAATTGCTGTGCTAAGTCCCTCGGCTACGTGACTCTTGCCTTCTCCAGCACCACCAATGAACCTGTTAACAAAAGCAATAATATTTACAGTTTAGTTTGTTTTACGGCATATCAACTTCGGTGGATTATTTAATGCCAACAAAGTTTTGAAACAAATTCATTCTTAATATATACTCAATATTTTATAAACACGTTTTTCTATTTAACCCATAGATGGGGTAACGAAAGCAATAGATTTACATGAAGTGAGAGGGCGTTGAAAGTATATTATATAGAAATGTTGCTTTTTAGGTTTGGTTTGGTTTGTTTTACGGCATATCAACCCTTTTTGGGTTATTTAATGCCAAAAACAAGTCATTTTGATAAAAAGTTCTGTTTCAAGTTCTTAATATCTTCAAATTGGTATAAATAATTTTCCTTAACTTTATTTGGTTTGGTTTGTTTGTTTTATGGCATATCAACCCTTTTTGGGTTATTTAATGCCAAAAACAAGTCATTTTGATAAAAAGTTCTGTTTCAAGTTCTTAATATCTTCAAATTGGTATAAATAATTTTCCTTAACTTTATTTGGTTTGGTTTGTTTGTTTTATGGCATATCAACCCTTTTTGGGTCATTTAATGCTGGAACGAGTCATTTTGATAAAAGTTTCTGTTTAAAACTTCTTAATATCTTCAAATTAAAATAAATAATTTTCATTAACTTAATTTCGTTTGGTTAATGGTATAATAACCATGTGGGTTATTTAATGCCAAAAACTGTTAGAGTGGGGGGGTGCTTATAAAAACATCCAAGAAATTTGTTAGATTTGGTTAGTTGGTTGATTTTAACGGCATATCAACCTGTCTGGGTTTATGTCATGCCTAGTGGTTAGAAAGTAATATATGTTGTGTATCTCTATTTACACTTTTGTAGTAATTGGTTTTAACAATGTGTTAACATCATTGGGGATCATGTTGTATGGTATTGATTAAGTTCATGTCTATATTCTATGGTATAATTTTATTTCCTTCAAAAAGGACAGAATGTCTTCTATGTTGACATTTTCAAATAGATCTTTCATATTGTTTGTATTAAAATAACGGTTTCTCATGTGAGCAAAAACTCTACATTCTATGAGTAAATTTTTAACAGTCAAACATGTTTCACACTGTGGTTGTTGTTCTTGTTTGAGTATATAGGAGCGTGTTAGTCTAGTGTGACCAATTAAATATGAAGAGTGAATATTTGTAAAATATGTTACTTACGGGACACTATCAAGCCAACTAAGTAACGTGTGGATGTTTGTTGTAGGAGCATAGCACCGTGCAGCAGGTTCTGGGGCAATATCAGCAGAATGGAATGTCACCAGGGCATATAATGTACAGCTGAACTGAAATGACGTACACAAAAAAAACATTGGCATGTTAATCAGGAAATATAAAATGATATAACAGTAAGAAAACTGTAACTGTACAGTTTACTAAAAAAAAAAAAAAAGAAATTAAGCATTATTTATATGAATTCCAAGAAAAGTTTTTGTGATGTTAAAATGAGTTAATTTTCTCATTTTCTCTTAAAGGAAAAATAATATCTTTTTTTTCTTCTTTTTTTTTTAAGCTGGAGCCAAAAATTGCCATGACAAGGTTTGTTTTTTAAAGTCCGACACCTTAAATATGGGCACCACTACATTTTGTCGTTGTAGCACAGTCTAAAGTCATCCCTGCATATATATTCTGAAAAAAAAAAACCTAATTTTTAGCCAAAAAAAAAAAGGAAGGTTTTTTTTAATCAAATATTACATATAGTTATTTACCAAGTTTAGTTTAGATGTGGCACAAGGCCAAAAAGTATGGGTAATTCCATGTCAAATCATCCAAGCCATGTCACCTTCAATTTTTCTGAAATTTTGTCCAAGTGTGGATTATGATAAAGTTAGCAATCCCTTAAATTTGAGTTTCCAATTCCAAAAATTGGCGGAGTTATGTTGATTCTAAGAATCGACTTAATTCTCCAAATTTTTTTTTTTTGGGGGGGGGGGTGAAAAATGGTGACTTTTTGTAATTTATTTTTGTCTGTAAAATGAGTTCTAGAGCTTCTCTACTCCTATAAATTTTAGCCCAAGGAATCCAAAAATGCTATCAAAAAAGTTTTAAAGTTAACCAATTTTAAGTTATTAACGATTTCTGATTTGCAAAATTCTAACTGAAGCAGCTTCGGTTCTGAGTAAAACTCAAACTATTTTTTGGTACAAATAATGTTCAATATATGTGAAATAATAATAGAAAAAATTGTTGTCGTTGACACAGTGCCACATTACGACATTGATCTTGCTATGAAAAAAATCAGAAATCATCAATAACTTAAAATTGGTTGACTTTTTTGATAGCATTTTTGGATTCCTTGGGCAAAAATGCTTTTATAAACCAATTTTTAGTAGAATGGAAACCCTAGAACTCATTTTACAGACAAAAATAGATTACAAAAAGACACCATTTTTCACAAACCCCACCAAATTTGGAGAGCTAAAAAAAAAGAAAAAGAAAAAAAATTGGGGGAATTGGAATCTCGAATTTTGGAGATTGTCTAACATTAACATAGTCCATACCTGGAAAAATTTTCAGAAAAACTGAAGGGGGTGGGTGACAATTTTACTTTTTTCTGGATGAATTACCCATAAACAACAACTTCCTGTTTGAAGATTTAATTTGACGTTTTCCTTTTCTAGATTTAATGCTAAACTGGACTGAGTAATCTTCTGGCACGATTATCCCCGGAAAAAAAATCAAGAGAAACATTAAATACAGAACTTACATCACACCCATAGTCAGTAGGGTCAGGTGGGCCACCATTAAAATATCTGTAAAGAAACAAGAAGAAATATTATACATACTAGCAAATATATGCACCCTCCGGGTGCAAGTATTTAAGTTTTAATGTAATAAAATATTGTATTAAATCAGAAAGGCTAATGAAACTAAATAAGAATGCAGATAAAAAGATTTGAAACAGAGGGAGTATAATTGAAAAATAGAACAACTGAAACTTACTCTTCCTTCACTCCCGTCTTTCATTGTTATTTTTTCTAATTTAAGTATTTAGTTAAAATAGGAAGTAAAGAATAAAATGACAGTTATTTTTTCTTGTTAATGGATTTCTTTTCAGATTAATTGAAGAGATTTTTGTTTATATTCATTAAAATAAAACCAAACAGTTAGAAATCAATAATACTAAGCACATATTTATTAAAATAACATTTTAAATATCAATATGCAAATTAGCCTTCCCGTTCACACTGTAAACCGCTATTTTGTTGTATATATAAATATAATAGCATGTTATTAATATGTAGATATGGTTAACAGTATTAATAATGTAAAACAATTTTATTAATAATTGAGGTTAAAATTAAAATAATAGCATGGTGAATGTGAGGTCAATAACTAAGGGAATTGTTACTTGAGTAGTGATTTAGTTTCGGTTACAGACAGAAAAACACACAATCTCCATTATAATAGGATATATATACAGACATGCTGAGAAGTACAATATAATTATGAATAATAAAATAATCTGGCTTTTTCAGGATTTGTCCTCCCAAGTAATAATGAGCTAAAAAGAAGTATGACGTACCCTTTCGAAACTCAAAAAAAAAAAAACTTTCCCTATCTAAACGGACACTAATATAATATTTCAATTTTTAAATACAATATAATTATGAATAATAAAATAATAAATAAAATACAGATAACATTTATTGAAGTATTTACTTCAATAATAATATTTTTGTTTTATTTTGGATTCAAAATGAATAGCGTTAAACTTTATAACAGATTTATCATTTGAATTAGAATTAATAATAAAAGGACAACACAATTAAGAAAAGAAAAAGACAATAAACGAATAAAATTATAATTAAGAAATATATCTATTAATAAGGGGGATTAGGTCTATTTGACTGTAACTGAAACTATGTCACTGCTTATGTCACATTACCCAAAATCATAACATAGATACATTCAATAAATACATTCATAAATAAATACATTCAAAATTTGAGCATGCAACCTAAGACGGTCCTTATTGTCTTTTATAACAAGTTTTAATAAAAACATGCCCGGTATTAATATATTTATATATAGTTCGTTTTATTTTAATATATAAAGTTATCAGAACCATGTTTCCATTTCAAATTATTTTTTTTTTTTTAACTCTTTTAATAAATTTGATGATTTTACTTACTTATGGTACAAACCCTCTAACATTAAATTTGCAACACCCACTCGCCTCAGAGAATATCTTTCAAAAATTAATTTTTACACCACCTAGAGGTTGTTTTTTTTTAAGAGGGGGAGGGCTGGTATCGCTAATAATCATTAAATATAATTAAGCTTTTTCTCAGAATTTTTGAGGTGAGGCTTGATAATTAGTATTATTTATACTAGCAAATATATGCCCCCTCCGGGTGCAAGTATTTAAGTTTTGATATAATAAAATATCATATTAAATTAGAAAGGCTAATGAAACTGACTAAGAATGCAGATAAAAAGATCTGCAACAGAGGGGGTATAATCGAAAAATAGAACAACTTTGAAACTAACTATTCCATCATTTTTCATTACTCCCCTCTTTCATTGGTAAATTTTCCTAATTTAATTATTTAGTTAAAATAGGAAGTAAAGGATAATATTACAGTTATTTCTTCTTGTAAATAAATTTCTTTTAAGATTTATCCACGAGATTTTTGTTTATATTTCTTAAGATAAAACCAAACAATTAGAAATCAATAATACCAAGCACATATTTATTAAAATAAAATTTTAAATATCAATATGCAAATTAGCCTTCTCGTTCAAACTGTAAACCGCTATTTTGTTGTATATATAAATACAATTGCATGTTATTAGTACGTAGATATGGTCAACAGTATTGATAATGTAAAACAATTTTATTAATAACTGAAGGTTTAAAAGAATGAAATCATGGAGAATTTGACGTAAATAATTAATGGAATTGTGACTTGAGTAGTAATATAGTTTCGGTTACAGACAGAAAAACACACAATCTCCATTATAATAAGATATTATTCGGACTATTGCCCTCATCTTTATTGTTATTTACACTATTTCTCTGAATTTTTTAGATGAGGCTTGATAATTAGTATTATTTATATATTATTTGGACTATTGCCCTCATCTTTATTGTTATTTACACTATTTCTCTGAATTTTTGAGATGAGGCTTGATAATTAGTATTATTTATATATTATTCGGACTATTGCCCTCATCTTCATTGTTATTTGTACAACGTTTTTGCCAATGTGCCCTCCAGCCTTCTTCAGGTATTTCTTGTCAGACTCAGGAACCTTCATGTCGTAATTGGGAGCCATCACAAAACTTTGAACCTAACCCTTTATTCAGTCCATGACCGTTGTTCTCATTCCGCTAACCATAGCTGGGGTAGGGGCATTAAGCTATGTTAATTATTATTTTATGTTACTGCTGCCCCTGACCAGGATTGAACCTGTCTAGAGATAAATGTCACTTAGAACTGTCTTAATCTATCTCCTTTATCCACTAGGCCATGTGTCCAATTGGACAATCCAGTGTGAATGTCTTGTTTTGACTAGAATATCTACCTATTCACTTATGTATGATTTTTTACCTAGACTCATATTGTTGTTTTTTTGTACAGCTAACAATGAAGATGAGGACAATAGTTCGAATAATACAAATAATACTAATAATTAAGCTTATTAATTAAATTTTAATGATATCTTGAATTTTAACACATCTGTCTTTTTCTTTGGGTTTTTAGACTTTGGTACAAGACCCCATTCTCAAAGACATTTACTGCCATGTTCATTTCGGTAAATAATAATAGCATGAAACTCACAGTTAAAAATATTCATATAATTAAATATATTTATACAAACTAATATATATTTCCAAGAGTGCCTTGTTAGGGTCCAAGTGGTGAAGCCATACAGCAGCACTGATACAACCACAGCTTGGAAGATCATAAATAAAAACCCTACAATCTATTAAAAACTTTAGTTGGGACCCATAAATTTTCCTGGGGACTTATTCAAAGCAAATATATGCGTCCTGGGACATACTAAAATAAAAAGCTATCAGTATCATCGTATATATATATATATATATATATATATATAATATACAGTCTTTACTTATTATTATTATTATATATATACGTAAACTAAGTAAAGTCGTCGGGGTGGCCTAAAGTCGGTGTCATCCAGACAGTGAAGGAGTCTATCCCCTTTTCACTAGCACTAGACTAAAGAGAATGTTTTTAACATCTGAGATGGAACAACACACCTACCGTCAGCTCCCCATGCAACTCATATGCTGAGTTGGCAAGGGCCAGTATCAAACCCAGAACTTTGTGGTACTTAGTCAGACACTCTACCAACTGAGCTAAACTGGCCCTATATATATGCATATAAAATATACATTTTTTCATTATATATATATATATATATATATATATATATATATGTAAAATGAAGCTGGAAGTGAATCCGACGGTATGTTGAAAAAATAAATAAAGGAAAGAAAGTATAGAATGGATAAAATAGGATATTTTAATCAATTTCACTTACACGTGTTTCGGTCAGGAATTTATCCATTTGTACATTATTCAAACTATTATTATTTTTAAATAATCAAATGAAATGAAATAATAATAATAATAATAGAAAAAATGTAGAAATGTTCCGCATACAAAGAAAATTTGACCTTCATCAGAGTAAATCCTGACCGAAACACATGTAAGTAAAATTGATTAAAATATCCTATTTTATCCATTCTATACTTTCTTTCCTTTATTTATTTTATATATATATATATATATATATATATATATATATATATATACATACATATATTAATCCTAATGAGTCAGGTCTACCAACTAACAGTTTTGCTTACTAGCTCATCAGGGCTAGAATATATATATATATATATGAAGAGTAAAGGATTGAATAAATCCGACAAAATGTGGTTGAAAATAATTGTGTTGTTTTATCTGAATTTTTCCTCTATTTTCAACCATATATATATATATATATATATATATATATATACCCCCATTTTGTTATATATATATATATATACCTATACTTATTTTTTGTTACATATATACGTACATACCACATAATATATAAGATATATAAAAGATATACGTCTTTTTTGTTATTATTATTATCATTATTATTATTATTATATAAAAGATATACCACTTTTTGTTATTATTATTATTATTATATAAAAGATATACCACTTTTTGTTATTATTATTATATAAAAGATATACCATTTTTTGTTATTATTATTATTATTATATAAAAGATATATCACTTTTTGTTATTGTTATTATTATTACTAGCAAATATATGCACCCTCCGGGTGCATGTATTTAAGTTTTAATATAATAAAATATCATATTAAATTAGAAATGCTAATGAAACTGAATAAGAATGTAGATAAAAAAATTTGGAACAGAGGGGGTATGATTGAAAAATAGAACAACTTTGAAACTATTCCATCATTTTCCCTTACTCCCGTCTTTCATTGTTAAATTTTCCTAATTTAACTGTTTAGTTAAAATAGGAAGTAAAGAATAATATTAGTTATTTCTTCTTGTTAAGGGATTTCTTTTAAGATTTATTGAAGAGATTTTTGCTCATATTCATTGATGAAAGCAAACAATTAGAAATCAATAATACTAAGCATATATTTATTAAAATCAAATTTTTAATATCAATATGCAAATTAGCCTTCCCATTCATACTGTAAACCGCTATTTTGTTGTATATATAAATACAATTGCATGTTATTAGTATGTAGATATGGTTAACAGTATAAGTAATATAAGACAATTTTATTAATAATTGAGGTATAAATAAAAATAAAATCATGGTAAATGTGACGTCAATAACTAAGGGAATTGTGACTTGAGTAGTGATTTAGTTTCGGCTTCAGACAGAAAAACACACAATCTCTATTATAATAAGATTATTATTATATAAAAGATATATCAGTTTTTGTTATTATTATTATTATTATTATATAAAAGATATATCAGTTTTTGTTATTATTATTATTATTATTATTATTATATAAAAGATATATCAGTTTTTGTTATTATTATTATTATTATTATATAAAAGATATACCACTTTTTGTTATTATTATTATATAAAACATATACCACTTTTTGTTATTATTATTATATAAAAGATATACCACTTTTTGTTATTATTATTATTATTATTTTATATAAAAGATATACCACTTTTTGTTATTATTATTATATAAAAGATATACCACTTTTCTTCTTTTTATTATTATCATTATATAAAGATATACCACTTTTCTTCTTTTTATTATTATCATTATATAAAAGATATACCACTTTTTCTTTTTTATTATTATCATTATATAAAAGATATACCACTTTTTCTTCTTTTATTATTATCATTATATATAAAGATATACCACTTTTTTATTATTATATATTATATACATTCTTATTATTATATATAAGATATACCACTTTTTCTTCTTCTTCTATTATTATTTTATTATTATAAAAGATATACCACTTTTGTTATTATTATTATATAAAAGATATACCACTTTTTGTTATCATTATTATTATTATTATATATAAGATATACCACTTTTTGATTACTATTATTATATATATATATATATATATATATATATATATATATAAGATATACCACTTTTTGATTATTATTATTATTATTATTATATATATATATATATATATAAGATATACCACTTTTTGATTATTATTATTATTATATATATATATATAAGATATACCACTTTTTGATTATTATTATTATTATATATATATAAATATACCACTTTTTGATTATTATTATTATTATTATATATATATAAGATATACCACTTTTTGATTATTATTATTATTATATATATATATATATATATATAGATATACCACTTTTTGATATTATTATTATTATTATTATTATATATATATATATATATATAAGATATACCACTTTTTGATTATTATTATTATTATTATTATATATATATATAAGATATACCACTTTTTGATTATTATTATTATTATTATTATTATATATATATATATATATAAGATATACCACTTTTTGATTATATTATTATTATTATTATATATATATATATATATATACCACTTATATTATTATTATTATTATTATTATTATTATATATATATAAGATATACAGACGATATACCACTTTCTCAGAATAGCTGAACAGATACTTCATATACAAAAATCAACATTTTTTAAAAAAGTATTTACTATTTCATATTATTATTATTATTATTATTATTATTATTATTATTTGTGTACTGTTTCTACCAACAGAACATCTAATAAATACAAATTTAAAAAAATTAAAAAATAATATACACTCTTAATTTTTTTTGTTTTTATTTACAAGATATGAAATATATACTATTGTCATATTAATTTCTTTTCCATTTTGCTAATTTAGGAAAATTGACAATTGTCAACATAAACGGTCGGGGGTGAAAAATATTTGGCAAATTTAAAACAAAAGAAAAACTGTAGGCTTCTCAAAATTCGTAGAAAAGAAATATATTTTACAAATACTTTTAGAAAGTGCAATCGTTGGAAATATAAATATTTAAATATCAAATAACAACCAGCAGAAATAAGTTTTTTTTTTTATCTTTTATTTTCAAGTTTATTTATTTGTCATTTTTTTTAAACATATTTTGTTTCGTCAAATAAGCATGGCTGCATTTTAGGAGAGAAGAAGAAGAAAAAAAAAGATATGTTAGGAATTTGCAGATGGAAAATTACGCAGATTTTAGCAAACTATGCGATAAATAAATCGTTACAAAAAAAAAAAACACAGATCTCATCGAAAAAATAAAAAAAAAGCTAATGTGCATTTATTTTAATGTGTAACAACAACAAAAAAATACACCATAAGCCTTTTTTTTTAACATCCTGTGAATGGTTTCCTTTTTCATTCTATGGGTGACCGTAAAATAAAAATAAAAAAAGGAAAAAAAGAAATGGCCTGATTATTTTGCTCTTGTCAGCTTTAGATAAATAATTTTCTTTAAAAAAAGCTTTTTAAGCAGTCATTTTATCTGGAAGGGAAATTTGAGATCGACTGAAAATAAAATTGTAGGATTTTATTTTATCCTTAAAATGCACAAATTATGCAAAATTATAAGTTTTAAGTTTCAACCTAAATAAAAAAAGACGTCTATAGTCTTTTTTTTAATTTTTTTGTTGGTGTGCTTTTCTTGTTTTAAGTTTGTTTTGTTTTTTTAATTTAGCACCTTAAATACGAAACTTTGAGGTTGAAATAAAAAAGATTTAAAAGACATGAAGGTAGACTGTGAATTCAGAGACGTAAATTTTTACTATCTTCTCCAGGAGATTAAATTATTATCCTTATTGACAATAATATTAATATCACCTTATTATTATTACTGACAATAATACTATCATTTTTTTAAATTAAATTATTTTTTTTATTATTATTACTATTATTATTGACAATATTATTATCATTTTTATCATAGATTAAATTATTAACAATAATATTATTATCATTTTTATTATAGATTAAATTATTATTGACAATATTATTATCATCTTTATTATAGATTAGTTATTATTGTTATCATTACTATTATTATTGAAAATAATATTATTATCCTTTTTATTATAGATTAAATTATTATTATCATTTTTAAAAGAGATCAAATTATTATTATTATTGATAATAATATTATTATTATCATTTTTATTATAGATTAAATTATTATTATCATTTTTAAAAGAGATCAAATTATTATTATTATTGAACAATAATATTAGTATTTTTA
Source organism: Doryteuthis pealeii (assembly GCA_023376005.1). Taxonomy (NCBI): domain Eukaryota; kingdom Metazoa; phylum Mollusca; class Cephalopoda; order Myopsida; family Loliginidae; genus Doryteuthis; species Doryteuthis pealeii. The sequence goes on from CM042181.1 coordinate 32,048,112, forward strand.
TTAGAGATTAAATTATTATTATTATTATTGATAATAATAATAATAATATTATCCTTTTTCTTTATTTATTTTTTAAAGTAATTACACTAACATTCAATCGCCACAACAAAATAAACAAACTTAACCCAATAAAGATCAAAGATCATCTTAAAATTTTCAAATAACCCTCACGTGTAAATGTCAATTTCATTGATTTTAATATGAACATTTTTTTTAATAGACGGATCGTCTATTTAAAAAAAAATTTTGTGAATCTGCTGGAATCCCAGTGAGGAATTCTAATTTCTAATCAATTTAGCATTTTATAGTTTTATCGTCTCCTTAGAAATCGAGAGATTATTATCGTTCAGTGCGAATGCAGACCCCACAAAAATACCGTATAGTTGCCGATTAAACAGGAAATATATTTTTAATCTAAGTGTGGGTATTCTAAGTGCATTGCTCCTTGTTATAATGTGTTTGTTTATCTTTGGTTGGTTACGGTTTTACAAACATTAAATTCTTTCAATAAATAGACATTCGTTCAGTGCGAACGCAGACCCCACAAAATTATCATCCCGTTCCCGATTAAACTAGAAATAATTTTCAAATCTTAGGGTCTACATACTAAGTGTATTGCCCTAATAGGAATCTCGTTATAATGTGTTGTTTTTGTTTATTTTGTTTGGTTAGAATTATCATAATAGACATTTTTCAAGACCGAGTGCGAACGCAGACCCCAAAAAAATTTGCCTCCAGTTGCTGATTAGAATCGAAATAATTTTAAAATCTTAGTGTCGGTATTTTAAGTGTATTTCTCTAATAGAAATCTCGTTATAATGCGTTGTTTTCGTTTGGGGATGGTATGTTTTATACAAAGAATTTTAATAAGAGGGACATTTTTTCAAGTTATCTTTCTTGTCGCTTCTTATTGCTTCAAAACAATTCGTGTACTTATAAAACCAGCAAAACTCTAATGAACAGAATAAATTAGATTTTAAGCGATAATTTAGGAAATTTAAATGTTTTGAAAAATAGAAATCACATTCCAAATAAATTAAAATTAAAATAAAAACACCAACTAAACAAAAAAGAAATTACGATTCAGTTATTTTTTTTCGTTTTTCTTATTTTTGTCCTTTTATAACAAAGCAAATAATTTTTAAAATATTAAAACTAATTAGATTATACTACAAATTTAACCAAAATTAATATTATTAAATTATATTATAAAATTAACAAAAAAAAAAAAATCTCAACATTTACTTAAAAAATTAAATTACAAAAAAAAATAATTATATCACTGGTCATCCATGCTTTGCCCAAATTAACTAAATAATTTCAAAACAAAATTAAAACTAATATGAAATTAACCAAAAAGATATTTTTAAATACATTATTTACTTTTAAAAAATTAAATTGAATAAATAGATTATTATATCTCTGATCATCCATACTTTACAAACTGGTCACGTCGAACACGCATAGTTCGTAATGGCTAACTTCAAAGAGCCGATGTTGATCTGGAAAAACAAAAACGTTGGTACTTACTCGAGTGTTGGAATAATATACGAAGTTTTCAGCACATCTATGTGGGCTGCAAGGTTGGCGGTTGATTCGACCACAAAGACAACATCGGAAACAGGTGGAAAAAGAGTTTGTTGTGGATCAGGAGTAATAACCATTTTCTGTGGGGTGAAAAATTTCAGCCTGTGCCTGTCTTTGCCAATACTTTGTTTAAAAACTAGTGCTGCCCTCTGCCGGACAGTTTTCGTGCCAAGGGGAGATAATTTGGCATTTTTGACAATTTTGATGATTTGCTAAGCATTTTCTTCACAGATTTTTATTTATTTTTATTTTTATTTATTTTTTATTTTTATTTTTTTATTTTTGCTGAATTCAGAAAAAAGACTGACTTTCTTTTTTTTTTCATTCTGAGTATACATGAATGCACAGTATATATATATATATATATATATATATATATATATATATATATATATATATATATATTAATGCTAATAAATTTATTTTTTCTAATTACAAAATAATTATTTCATCTATAGGCATTAAGATATATATATACACATATATAAATACACACACACACACACACATATATATATATATATATATATATATATATATATATATATATAAACACATCACATGTGCACAGATACACACAGTTCCACACATGTGTTAAATCATGTTCATATACATATCAATTACTTCATGTATATAATTATTTAAGAATATAATAAACTTATTAATGTTAACAATTTAAGAAAATATATATATATATATATATATATATAATATTTTGGAATATATATATGTATGTGAGTATATAAATTCTTACATAACATGTATATATAGCCTGTTAGCTCAGTCGGTAGAGCGTTCGGCTAGAAACCACATGGTTCCTAGTTCGATACCGGTCCTCGCCAACTCAGCATATGAGTAGCATAGGGATCTGTGCGGTAAAGTAAGGAGCTGAATGGTAGGTGTGGCGCTCCACCTCTGATGCTAAAACAATCTCCTTGGTCTAGCGCTATTGAAAGGGGGATAGACTCCCTCGCTGACTGGCTGATACCAACTTTAGGCTGCTCCATCGACTATATATATATATATATATATATATATATGCCTATATATATATATATGTGTGTATAAATCTTATATGGATATATATATGGTTTATATGTATATAGATGATTTATTCACACACACATTTACACACACACACACACACATATATATATATATATATATATATATATATGAAGATAGGAGGGTTGGAGTAAATCTGACAGTATGGGGTAAGGAAAAAGGAAAAGTGGATAAAAAATAATAACTCAAACAAGTAGATGTAGGAGAGAAATATTTTGTTCCAGTTTAAGCGGGAACCTCATCAGTCTGTTTGAAACAGACTGATGAGGTTCCCGCTTAAAGCAGAATGAAATATATCTCTCCTACATCTACTTGTTTGAGTTATTATTTTTTGTCCACTTTTCCTTTTTCTTTACCTCATATATATATATATATATATATGAAAGTAAACAAACAAACAATGTGTTTGATATGGCATTTTTGGAGAATATGTGCTTAATTGAAGTCATACCTAATTTTGAAAATTAATAAGTTGATAATTAACATATACGCCCGCCTAATTCATTAATTATCAACTTATTAATTTTCAAAATTAGGTATGACTTCAATTAAGCACAAATTCTCCCTCCCCCCCCCAAAAAAATATATATATATATATATATATATATATATATATACATTTCTTTCTATAACTTATAAAATTTAATACTGATTTTTAATTTTTAGTTTTTTATGCTAGTTTTTATTCACTCTGATACCCACTCCCATGTCAGGATTATCCAAGCCCTGACACTAACTTTTTTCATGACTGTCCCGACCAAAAATTATCAACCGTCCCGAATGAGGTTTGGACCGTTTCAAATGGGGTTTGGACCGTCCCAAAATCAAAATATTTTTGTTTAATTCATTAGCATCATCTATACTTGTCAGTCATCAGTAGCATAATAACATGTAATAAAACATTAAGAAAAGTTGAAGCAGTGATAATTCTGTATATTTAGATTAAAAAATCCATTTCCTAATGTGCTATGAGCTAAAAAAATACTTTTTTACTTTAAGTTACCCTGAGTAGGGTTAGTAGTACATAATTCGGTCCTTTTAAACTATCTCCACCATTATTCATTACATGGCTTTGAGAATAGACCTGCGGTGCCGTAGCCTCATTTTGAGGTCAGCATTTGGGCAATCACTGGACGGCCATTATTAGAATGTAGTACTAACTTTTAGGAAAAATTTTTACCGTCCCCAGCAAACTGTTATTTCTTCTGGTTAATGGATTTCTTTTAAAATGTATCCCCGAGATCTTTGCTCATACTTATTAAAATAAAACCAAACAATTAGAAATCAATAACACCCAGCAAATATTTTTTAAATCAATTTTTTTAATATCAATATGCCATTTAGCCTTCCCATTCACACAGTTAACCTCTATTTTGCACTGGCTTGTGGGTGGTCCCACATTAATAGGGCCTTGTGCCTAACCCGTACACATGGGTACAAGGTAAATATCCCAGTAAACCGCTATTTTGTTGTATATATAAATACAATTGTATGTTATTTGTATGTAGATAAGGCCAACAGTATTAATAATGTAAAAGAATGTTATTAATAATTGTTGTTGTTTAAATAAAAATAAAATCTTGGACAATGTTACATAAATAACTAAGGCAATTGTGACTCGAGTACTGATATAGTTTCGGTAACAGACCATAGCCTACTTATTATTAATAATAAGTAGGCCGTGAACAGACACATACACAAGCTCTATTATAATAAGAGATAATTGACCAGTATCTTCTTCTATTATAAATAACTTTAACATATATAAGAGTTCCAGGTGCTCTTCCAATATGTGATCTACCAAAGGTTTGTGATCTACTATTGATCTACTATTCATGGCATGTGATCTACTAGGAAAAAAGAAGACAGGGTTAGGGTTAGGGTTAGGGTTTAGGGTTAGTTTAATAGGAAAATAATAGGTAGTTAATGGGTAGATCACATATTGGTAATTTATGAGGAAGACCTTCCCGGTCTTCTGCCTCAAAACTTGCTACCGGTGACTGCTGAAAAACCAACCCCAACTACGATTGAAGTCCGTAGCTGAAGCAGTGTTGATAAAAACGTTGTTTTATTTCATTTTATTATTTTATTAAGGTATATTGGAAGATAGTTTGTATCTTTTTCTGAAAAGCAGATAAATAGATAGGAACAGAGATAGATGGATAGATAGATAGATATAAACAAAGTAACATAGATAAGAACAAATTGAGATAGATAGATAGATAGATAGATAGTTTTGAATAGACTGATATATAGATAAATAGATAGGTAGATAGATAGATTAAAATATAAAAGAATATCTAAATACTCAGATTTTCTTTTATTCATGTTTGTTTAAATAAACAAGAATATGTAAATATTTTGATTTTTTTTACTTATAATTGATTATTGGAAATAAATATATTAAAATAAAATGAAAATACAAAAAAAATAAATGTTTTGGATTTTTTTATATGTAACTGAATGTCAAAAAAAAAAAACGCCCCAAGTTGGTTGTTTTTTTTTCAAGTGACACTGCTTCAGCTACAGACTTCAATCATAGCTGGGTTGGTTTTTCAGCAGTCACCGGTAGCAAGTTTTGAGGCAGGAGACCGGGACATTCTTCCTCATAAATTACCCACATATTGGAATGCAAACAACTCGGTAGATCACATATTGAAAGAGTTCCAGTTTTTTGTGGAGGGGTAGAGAATCGCTAAGGTTTAACGGTCTCTGACTTTAGACATGAAAGAATCGATGGAAGATGAAAGTTGCATATGTTTTGGACAGGAGTTTTTGTGCTGCAATACCACCCACAGCCAATAGGTGGCCTCACAGATGCAGTCGCTGTATTCTAAAGCCCCATGACTGTGTACTTTTGTCATCAGACAAGAATTTAATATACCTTCCGCTTGAAATCAATTCCCAGGTTCTATTTAACAGCACAACTGAATAGTGAATTTGATCCTCACCGGATGCCCCTTACTTTCAACCTTGTATCACATCCCACCGTGGTTGGGTAACCCTTGCTGGACACCCCATACTTGCAATCTACCTGCAGGTAAATACCTATACGTTTTCTTATCTGGTAACCTGTGCCATTCATTTCTTTAACCCTACACCACAAATGTTAAGTGATATTGCATTTCCTTCACTGGACACCATATGACCCCCCCACTTTTCTAATCCCTTCCCTGCATTATCGTGCACAAATATAACTCAGGTAAGCAATTTTGGGCACCACCCACCTGAACGCAGAAGGGTCTCCATTTTAAGAATGATCTTGTGTCAAAACCCCACCAGAGTAAGGAAGCGGGTTAAATATTAGTTAGATACCTGAGTCATTCCCTGCCCAGATGTACATTCATATTACACCCCTTCCCCTATAAAACGAATCTGGCTATATAAAAAAAATACTAGCCAATATATGCACTCTCCGTAGGGTGCAAGTATTTAAGTTTTAATGTAATAAAATATTATATTAAATTAGAAAGTTTAAGGAAACTAAATAAGGTAATTTATGAGGAAGTGCGTCCCGGTCTCCTGCCTCAAAAATTGCTACCCGGTGACTATAAAAATAACAACCCCAGCTCATCGTAATTCTTGTTTATTTATCGTAATTTGTCGTAATTCTTGTTTAGATATGAAGATGGATATATAGTTTGGAATAGACTGAGATAGATAGATAGATAAACAAACAAAATAATATAGATAGATACGAACAAATTCTTGTTTATTTAAACTAAAAACAAGACATTAAACAAACATGAATAAAAAAAAATCTTAGTATTTAAAGTAATATAGATAAATATGAACAAATTGAGATAGATAGATAGATATGAAGATGGATAGTTTTGAATAGACTGAGCTGGGTCGTTATTTTAATAGTCACCGGGTAGTAATTTTTGATGCAGGAGACCGGGACGCACTTCCTCATAAATTACCTAATAAAATATTATATTAAATTAGAAAGTTTAAGGAAACTAAATAAGAATGCAGATAAAAGGATTTGAAACAGAGGAGGGTATAATAAAAAAAATAGAACAACTGAAACTTGTCAGCTGCTCACCGGCTATCTATTTAAAGCTGTACAAAGCTATGGTGCGGCCACACTTGGAATTTGCATCACCAGTCAGGAACCCCTATCTTGCTAGGAATATTAACCTCCTATTAACCACAGAATAATGTATTAGTATCAGGAACAAAAATAGCATACAGTAATAATATACATGTATGCATACAGTTCTCAGGTGCACCACAACTCATCAAAGTCTCATGTCTAGTACATAGAATAATGTATTAGTGTCAGGAACATGAATAGCATACACTAATAATATACATGTATGCATACAGTTCTCAGGTGCACCACAACTCATCAAAGTCTCACGTCTATTACACAGAATAATGTATTAGTGTCAGGAACATGAATAGCATACACTAATAATATACATGTATGCATACAGTTCTCAGGTGCACCACAAACTCATCAAAGTCTCATGTCTATTACACAGAAGAATGTATTAGTGTCAGGAACATGAATAGCATACACTAATAATATACATGTATGCATACAGTTCTCAGGTGCACCACAACTCATCAAAGTCTCACGTCTATTACACAGAATAATGTATTAATGTCAGGAACATGAATAGCATACAGTAATAATATACATGTATGCATACAGATCTCAGGTGCACCACAACTCATCAAAGTCTCACGTCTATTACACAGAATAATGTATTAGTGTCAGGAACATGAATAGCATACAGTAATAATATACATGTATGCATACAGTTCTCAGGTGCACCACAACTCATCAAAGTCTCATGTCTATTACACAGAATAATGTATTAGTGTCAGGAACATGGATAGCGTACAGTAATAATATACATGGATGTGTGCGCGTGTGTGTATATGTGTGTGGAGTAAGGTATCAGGTATAGTGTTGGTGGACTACAGGAAGCATGGAGGCTTTGAAAGATGCAGTGTTTTGGCAGCCTACAATGGATGCAGGCAGCTTATTCCATGCCTCGACAATTCTGAGAGAGAAAAAATTCATTTTTTTATATATAATAATGAAGATTATGTAACTGTTTGTCTGTACCCGAAACTACCTCATAATTCCTTTAGTTATTTAAGTTATATTCTCAACAATTATAAAATAGTCATTCTTTAATCTTAATTAGCATCTTATTTATTAATGATAAATCATAAAATAAATTATAAAATAAATTATAAAATAGTCATTATTTAATCTTAATTAGCATCTTATTTATCATCGATAAATAATAATAAATAATAAAATAGTCATTATTTAATCTTAATTAGTATCTTATCTATTAACGATAAATTATAAAATAAATAATAAATAAATAATAAAATAGTCATTATTTAATCTCTGTATCTTATTTATTAACGATAAATTATAAAATAAATAATAAAATAAATTACAGAATAGTCATTATTTAATCTTAATTAGTATCTTATTTATATCTATATATCTGAGTTAGATTTGCTGCAAAACTACCCATATTATTAAGGTATTTGTCTCTCATCCCACTTATGAGGGTGTGACACAAGGACATTTTTATGTGGGCCCATCCACAAGCCAAAACTCATGGGTGGTAGGCACAAAAAATGCATTTATTCCATCAGCATTCCCCTCAAGGGGGCATCTCAGGCACTGGACAATAAACCCAGCCGCACCTTTAAATCAAGGGAACAGGTATTGCCTAGGGAATAGCCTCCTGGGATCAATGCTGTTAATTTACATTAAAAACAGAGGCCCCAAAGAGACCATGTTATTATCGCATTTAAACTCCAGAAATATGTGTTATATATCTCTTAAAAATAAAGATTTACATAGTATATAGAGAGATAATTTGCATAATGATTTTAACAATACTGGGTTTGATAAATAGTTATTTGCTGTTACTGATTTTTAAAACTATCATGTTATTCTCAAATGTATTAAAAGCAATCTTATATATAATTTTATTTGGAAATCAATTAAAATAGTATTAAAATAAGTGAAATATTTTTTATATTCGTTCAAATCTAGTTTTGTTAGTCTTTCTAATTTAATATAATATTTTATTAAATTAAAACTTAAATACTTGCACCCAAGGGACGCCTACTTTTGCTAGTATACATAAGTAAGAAGGTCTGAAAAATGGTTTGAATTTTTTTAAAAACTTTTATTTTATTTTGGAAAAATGTGTTTCAAATTTCAGTATCTTATTAAGGTTTATTTAATTACCTTCTGATTCCATATATAATATATATATATATATATATATATATGTGTGTGTGTGTGTGTGTGTGTGTATGTAAGTTGAAAATGGAAGTGAATCCAACAGTATGTTGAAAGGAAAATTAAGTAAAACGAAAGAAATTGTTGAATGGATAAAATAGATTTACTAACACGTGTTTCGGCCAGGAGTTTGTTCATGTACACATGTATGCTATTTATTATTATTTTAAATATAAAATAAAATAGAAACTTATAAAATCTTTAAGCATTCAAAGAATAACAGCTTTCATCAGTCAAATGTTTTTGGTATTTGAAGTTAAAGCGGTCAAAATACATCAAAAATTTAAATTCCACCAAGCATAACTCGAAAAATATTCTCTAACCGTAACCGCATATAAACATCACTATTTTCTATTGCTGTGGAGCGTCTCTCAAATAATTTCAAAACATTCTTTTTTCTACTACTTCAAAATTCTCTGTATTTTGAATGCTTTAACTTCAAATACTAAACATATTACTCTGATGAAAGCCGTTATTATTTGTATGCTTAAAGATTTTTATAAGTTTCTATATTTATTATTTAATTATATATTCAAAATAATAATAAATAGAATACATGTGTACATGAAAAAACTCCTGGCCGAAACAAGTGTTAGTAAATCTATTTTATCCATTCAACAATTTCTTTCTTTTATTTATTTTTCCATTTAACATATATTATATGTTGAAAGGATAAATAAATAAAGGAAAGAAAATTGTTTGAATATATATTATATATATTTATATAGATTATATATCTATATATGATTATAATACGCAAATAAAACGGCCAAAAATGATAAGTCAGCCGAACTTCACATCATTTGGCTTGACTTAGAAAATGCGTATGGTTCAGTAAGACACCAACTACTTGAGAAAGCAATGGAGTTCTTTTTGGATTCCAGAAGACATTAGAAATCTCATTTCAGCGTATTTTTAAATGTACATATATGAGATTTTCTAATAATAAATATTCAACTAACTGGCAAAAGTTGAATATTGGGATTATGATGGGATGCATTATCTCTCCATTACTTTTCTTACTGGTAATGGAGATGATACTGCATAATGCTGAAAACCACACCAATAAGAAAACCGTCCATCTATGAAGGCTTTTATGGATGATGTAACCTTGTCGCAGAAATCCAGATCCCATAGTTGCAACCAACAAAGTCTTCATCAGATGATGGACTCTGGGTTCAGGCATGGTTTTCGGGGCGGAAGCATCATTACCACTAACCCAGAGCGCCCCAGCAGTATCCACAATACCACCAGACTTTGTAGGTTTGATGTTACAATGTGGGATTGCATATCCAGCTGATGCGTTGAGCTTTTTTCCTGGATCTTTTTTATGTATTTCCTCTTGTCTGGTGGAGAAAGTTTAGTTTAGACAAAGGTTGAGTTGGTAATAAATCCGCCCCCGACACCCGACTTCAATGGGAAATACATCTGTTATCCATCCGTTTCTGACGCCATTGTTCACATAGGTCTTCATATTTTTCCAACTTACACTGATGTGCCCAATCAAGATTTTTCTTCTTCAAATGGAACTGTCAATCTCAACAATGAACTTTCTTTTGATAACAGACCAAATGACAATATCAGGACACTGGCGTTAACGTTATTTCAGTTGGAAAAATGAGTTGATGTTCTATGAGTTGCATGCAATATATTAATATATATGAGGTAGGTAGAAGGATGGTGAACAGAAATGAAAACTCAAAACAAATCAGAGGAGTTGGAAACGTTTCGTCCGAATTCATCACGGACATCTTCAGTCGAATGATTTTTATTGAAAGCAAAATTTTGTGTGAGTATAAGTGATGAAGTGAAGGGGGATAGGGTATAGACATGAAAATGAAGTGAGGGTAAGTATACAGGAAGTGGAAAGAGGATGGGAGTGGATGAGAACAGAATGTGGTTAAGGCAGGGGTGGGAAATTTTGGTGTGATTGGGTCAGTTAGGGGGGGGTAGTTCTGGTATGTTTGATGTCAGCAGCTGATGAGGAGGAGATAGTTGAGTGACCTAGGTTACTGCCTTTCCACTAACTGACCCAGTAACCTAGGCCACTCAACTATCTCCTCCTCATCTGCTTGCTGACATCAAACACACCAAAATTCCCACCCCTGCCTTAACCCACCCCTCCATCCACTCCATCCTCTTTCCACTTCCTGTATACTACCCTCACTTTCATTCATGTCTACCCCTATCCCCCTCCCTTCACTTCAATCACTATACTCACACAAAATTTTGCTTTCAATAAAACCATTGCAACTGATGATGTCCATATGAATTCGGACGAAACGTTTCAACTCTTAGATTTGTTTTGAGTTTTCATTTCTTGTTCACTCATCCTTCTAACCTACCTCATACTGTCGGATTCTACTAACATCCATCTTATCTCCATTATATTTAGTATAGTATATATATATATATATATAAATTTTTGGTATATATATTTACAACCCTCCGCACGAGCAGGATGTACATAAGGTCAATTTCTAAGCGGAGTTTCAACAGGTTTGAATTCAGAGTTTTCCCTTCTCCTAGACCGGTTGCTAACCAAGGTTAAAGAGGCCCGGTCTGCCCTCTATTTCACCCATAGCTGGAGGGAGAATTGGATTCATACCTTTCCCAAGGGTATTAGCGCTAAGTGAAAATGAATTTAGCGCGTCCAGGATTTGAACTCGTGGCGACGAGTCCATTTCCCATGACTTTAACCATTACAACACGCGCTTTTTTGGTGAATAACTAATTTTATACAAAAACATGACAAATATAATATACTTTATTAAGCTACAATCAGCTTTTTAAAACAGGGAGGTTTAAAAGAGAAAAAAGAAGAAGAAAAAGCCCTTAAGTTTCATTTTTTCTTTTTTTTTTTTCCGCCTCTTTTAAACCTCCCGTTAAACAGGTGATTGTAGTTTTAATAAAGTATTTATTGTTCAAGTTTTTGTATAAAATAAGTTATACCAAAAATGTATATATATTATTTATGTATATATATGTTGTTGTTTCGTTGTAAAGTCCTGTATTCTTTGTTGGTATATCTGGTGAGTCTAGTTCTCAGTGTGAATATTATTGATATTTTACTAGCAAATATATGCACCTTCTCGGGTGCAAGTATTTTAAGTTTTAATGTAATGAAATATCGTATTAAATTAGAAAGTCTAATAAGAATGTAGATAAAAAGATTTGAAACAGAGTGGGGGTATAATAGAATAGAAATGAAACTTACTCTTCCTGCTCCATCCTCTTTCATTGCTTGAATTTACTTATTTAACTATTTAGTTAATTAGGAAATAAGAATAAAATTACAGTTATTTTTTCTTGTTAATGGATTTCATTTAAGATTCATTGAAGAGATTTTGCTTTATATTCATTAAAATAAAACCAAACAGTTAGAAATCAATAATACTAAGCACATATTTAATAAAATCACATTTTTAATATCAATATGCAATTAAAGCCTTCCCGTTCACACTGCAACTGCTATTTTTGTATATATAAATACTAGCAATGTTATTATATGCAGATATGGACAACACTAATAAAAAGGTAAAGCAATTTTTATTAATAATTGAGGTTTAAATATAAATAAAAATCATGAAGAATGTGATGAAAATAACTATGTTAATTGTGACTCGATTAGAATATAGTTTCGGTTACAGACAGAAAAACACACAATCTCCATTATATAGATATATATATGTTATTTCTATATATACCTATAATATTTATTTTTTTGGATTTTGTGTGAAGCATGGGCTTGGTGAAATGAATTAAAAACTCAGTTGGTGTTTAAGTGTTCATTTTCAGTTTTAATAAGTATTGTTATTGTTCAAGTTCAAGTATATATATATATATAGTAATATAAGGTCCCAAAATGTATCATTCTCAGAAAAAATGTTTTTATTTCTTTTATATTCACATACGCGCAAACAGCGTGTTCAAGATATTCTGGTATGTTCTTCAGGCTTTGATCAATACATATAGATATACATATAGTAGTTAATCCGTGCACATATATATATCATAGTTGTGCGTGTTTCTGCTGTATTTTTCTGTTATATATTACTTATATATATTATATATATAGTATTATATTTCTTTGGTGAAGTACCGTGTGTAGTTGGGTTTAGGAAGTAGACAGCAAACACCTAGGCTGCACAATTCATAAGGAAAAAGAACTATTAAGAAAGGAGCTGGGCAATTATCTCTCCATTAACTTTTCTTACCTGGTAGGAGAAATACTGCATAAATGCTGAAAACCACACCAATTTAAAAACCCGTCCCATCTATAAGGCTTTATTGGATGATGTAACCCTTGTCGCAGAATCCAATCCCATTTGCAACCAACAAAGCTTCATCAGATGATACTTTGGGTTCAGGCATATGGTTCGGGCGGAAAGCATCATGTACCACTAACCCAGAGCCGCCCAGGCAGTAGTCCACTAATACCACCAGACTTTGTAGTTTTATGTTATCAATGTGGGATTGCCATATCCAAGCTGATGCGGTTAAGCTTTGTTCCCTGGATCTATGTTTTGTATTCCTCTTGTTCTGGTGGAGAAAGTTTAGTTTAGACAAAGGTTGCAGTTGGTAATAAATCCTCGATCAACCGCGACTTCAATGGGAAATACATCTGTTATCATCCGTTTCTGACGCTTGTTCACATAGGTTCTTCATATTTTCCAACTGTACACTGATGTGCCCCAACAATAATTTTCTTTCAAATGGAACTGTCAATTAACAATTGAAACTTTCTCTTTGATTAAACAGACAAATGACAATACAGGACACTGGGCCGTTAACGTTATTTCAGTTGCGAAAAATGAGTATTTGATGTTCTAAGTTGCATGCAATATATATATATATATGAGGTAGGTAGAAGTATGGTGAACAAGAAATGAAAACTCAAAACAAATCAGATAGGTTGAATGCGCGTGTGTGTATATGTGTGTGGAGTAAGGTATCAGGTATAGTGTTGGTGGACTACAGGAAGCATGGAGGCTTTGAAAGATGCAGTGTTTTGGCAGCCTACAATGGATGCAGGCAGCTTATTCCATGCCTCGACAATTCTGAGAGAGAAAAAATTCATTTTTTTATATATAATAATGAAGATTATGTAACTGTTTGTCTGTACCCGAAACTACCTCATAATTCCTTTAGTTATTTAAGTTATATTCTCAACAATTATAAAATAGTCATTCTTTAATCTTAATTAGCATCTTATTTATTAATGATAAATCATAAAATAAATTATAAAATAAATTATAAAATAGTCATTATTTAATCTTAATTAGCATCTTATTTATCATCGATAAATAATAAAATAAATAATAAAATAGTCATTATTTAATCTTAATTAGTATCTTATCTATTAACGATAAATTATAAAATAAATAATAAAATAAATAATAAAATAGTCATTATTTAATCTCTGTATCTTATTTATTAACGATAAATTATAAAATAAATAATAAAATAAATTACAGAATAGTCATTATTTAATCTTAATTAGTATCTTATTTATATCTATATATCTGAGTTAGATTTGCTGCAAAACTACCCATATTATTAAGGTATTTGTCTCTCATCCCACTTATGAGGGTGTGACACAAGGACATTTTTATGTGGGCCCATCCACAAGCCAAAACTCATGGGTGGTAGGCACAAAAAATGCATTTATTCCATCAGCATTCCCCCTCAAGGGGGCATCTCAGGCACTGGACAATAAACCCAGCCCAGCACCTTTAAATCAAGGGAACAGGTATTGCCTAGGGGAATAGCCTCCTGGGATCAATGCTGTTAATTTACATTAACAAACAGAGGCCCCAAAGAGACCATGTTATTATCGCATTTAAACTCCAGAAATATGTGTTATATATCTCTTAAAAATAAAGATTTACATAGTATATAGAGAGAATAATTTGCATAATGATTTTAACAATACTGGGTTTGATAAATAGTTATTTGCTGTTACTGATTTTTAAAACTATCATGTTATTCTCAAATGTATTAAAAGCAATCTTATATATAATTTTATTTGGAAATCAATTAAAATAGTATTAAAATAAGTGAAATATTTTTTATATTCGTTCAAATCTAGTTTTGTTAGTCTTTCTAATTTAATATAATATTTTATTAAATTAAAACTTAAATACTTGCACCCAAGGGACGCCTACTTTTGCTAGTATACATAAGTAAGAAGGTCTGAAAAATGGTTTGAATTTTTTTAAAACTTTTATTTTATTTTGGAAAAATGTGTTTCAAATTTCAGTATCTTATTAAGGTTTATTTAATTACCTTCTGATTCCATATATATATATATAATATATATATATATATATGTGTGTGTGTGTGTGTGTGTGTATGTAAGTTGAAAATGGAAGTGAATCCAACAGTATGTTGAAAGGAAAATTAAGTAAAACGAAAGAAATTGTTGAATGGATAAAATAGATTTACTAACACGTGTTTCGGCCAGGAGTTTGTTCATGTACACATGTATGCTATTTATTATTATTTTAAATATAAAATAAAATAGAAACTTATAAAATCTTTAAGCATTCAAAGAATAAACAGCTTTCATCAGTCAAATGTTTTTGGTATTTGAAGTTAAAGCGGTCAAAATACATCAAAAATTTAAATTCCACCAAGCATAACTCGAAAAATATTCTCTAACCGTAACCGCATATAAACATCACTATTTTCTATTGCTGTGGAGCGTCTCTCAAATAATTTCAAAACATTCTTTTTTCTACTACTTCAAAATTCTCTGTATTTTGAATGCTTTAACTTCAAATACTAAACATATTACTCTGATGAAAGCCGTTATTTATTTGTATGCTTAAAGATTTTATAAGTTTCTATTATTATTATTTAATTATATATTCAAAATAATAATAAATAGAATACATGTGTACATGAAAAAACTCCTGGCCGAAACAAGTGTTAGTAAATCTATTTTATCCATTCAACAATTTCTTTCTTTTATTTATTTTTCCATTTCAACATATATATATATGTTGAAAGGATAAATAAATAAAGGAAAGAAATTGTTTGAATATATATATATATATTTATATAGATATATATATCTATATATAGATTATATAGACGCAATAAAAACGGCCAAAAATGATAAGTCAGCCGAACTTCACATCATTTGGCTTGACTTAGAAAATGCGTATGGTTCAGTAAGACACCAACTACTTGAGAAAGCAATGGAGTTCTTTTGGATTCCAGAAGACATTAGAAATCTCATTTCAGCGTATTTTAAATGTACATATATGAGATTTTCTAATAATAAATATTCAACTAACTGGCAAAAGTTGAATATTGGGATTATGATGGGATGCATTATCTCTCCATTACTTTTCTTACTGGTAATGGAGATGATACTGCATAATGCTGAAAACCACACCAATAAGAAAACCGTCCCATCTATGAAGGCTTTTATGGATGATGTAACCCTTGTCGCAGAATCCAGATCCCATATTGCAACCAACAAAGTCTTCATCAGATGATGACTCTGGGTTCAGGCATGGTTTCGGGGCGGAAGCATCATTACCACTAACCCAGAGCGCCCCAGCAGTATCTCACAATACCACCAGACTTTGTAGGTTTGATGTTACAATGTGGGATTGCCATATCCAAGCTGATGCGGTTAGAGCTTTTTCCTGGATCTTTTTTATGTATTTCCTCTTGTCTGGTGGAGAAAGTTTAGTTTAGACAAAGGTTGAGTTGGTAATAAATCCCCGACACCCGACTTCAATGGGAAATACATCTGTTATCCATCCGTTTCTGACGCATTGTTCACATAGGTCTTCATATTTTTCCAACTTACACTGATGTGCCCAATCAAGATTTTCTTCAAATGGAACTGTCAATTCAACAATGAAAACTTTCTTTTGATTAACAGACCAAATGACAATATCAGGACACTGGGCCGTTAACGTTATTTCAGTTGGAAAAATGAGTTGATGTTCTAAGTTGCATGCAATATATATATATATATGAGGTAGGTAGAAGGATGGTGAACAAGAAATGAAAACTCAAAACAAATCAGAGAGTTGAAACGTTTCGTCCGAATTCATACGGACATCTTCAGTCGAATGATTTTTATTGAAAGCAAAATTTTGTGTGAGTATAAGTGATGGAAGTGAAGGGGGGATAGGGGTAGACATGAATGAAGTGAGGGTAGTATACAGGAAGTGGAAAGAGGATGGGAGTGGATGAGAACAGAAGTGGGTTAAGGCAGGGGTGGGAAATTTTGGTGTGATTGGGTCAGTTAGGGGGGGGTAAAGTTCTGGTATGTTTGATGTCAGCAGCTGATGAGGAGGAGATAGTTGAGTGACCTAGGTTACTGCCCTTTCCACTAACTGACCCAGTAACCTAGGCCACTCAACTATCTCCTCCTCATCTGCTGCTGACATCAAACACACCAAAATTTCCCACCCCTGCCTTAACCCACCCCTCATCCACTCCCATCCTCTTTCCACTTCCTGTATACTACCCTCACTTCATTCATGTCTACCCCTATCCCCCCTCCCTTCACTTCCATCACTATACTCACACAAAATTTTGCTTTCAATAAAAACCATTCAACTGATGATGTCCATATGAATTCGGACGAAACGTTTCAACTCTTAGATTTGTTTTGAGTTTTCATTTCTTGTTCACCATCCTTCTACCTACCTCATACTGTCGGATTCTACTACATCCATCTTATCTCCATATATATATATATATATATATATATATATATATATATAAATTTTTGGTATATATATTTACCAACCCCTCCGCACGAGCAGGATGTGACATAAGGTCAATTTCTTAAGCGGAGTTCAACAGGTTTGAATTCAGAGTTTTCCTTCTCCTAGACCGGTTGCCTAACCAAGGTTAAAGAGCCCGGTCTGCCCTGCTATTCACCCATAGCTGGAGGGAGAATTGGATTCATACCTTTCCCAAGGGTATTAGCGCTAAGTGAAAATGAATTTAGCGCGTCCAGGATTTGAACTCGTGGCGACGAGTCCATTTCCCATGACTTTAACCATTACACCACGCGCTTTTTTGGTATAACTAATTTTATACAAAAACATGAACAATATAATACTTTATTAAACTACAATCAGCTTTTTAAACAGGAGGTTTAAAAGAGAAAAAAAGAAAGAAGAAAAAGCCCTTAAGTTTCATTTTTCTTTTTTTTTTTTCGCCTCTTTTAAACCTCCCGTTTAAACAGGTGATTGTAGTTTAATAAAGTATTATATTGTTCAAGTTTTTGTATAAAATAAGTTATACCAAAAATGTATATATATATATATATATATATATGTTGTCGTTGTAAAGTCCATGTATGCTCCTTTGTTGGTATATCTGGTGAGTCTAGTTCTCAGTGTGAATATATTATATTTACTAGCAAATATATGCACCCTCCGGGTGCAAGTATTTAAGTTTTAATGTAATGAAATATCGTATTAAATTAGAAAGTCTAATAAGAATGTAGATAAAAAGATTTGAAACAGAGTGGGGGTATAATAGAAAAATAGAAATGAAACTTACTCTTCCATCACTCCCGTCTTTCATTGCTGAATTTTACTTATTTAACTATTTAGTTAAATTAGGAAATAAAGAATAAAATTACAGTTATTTTTTCTTGTTAATGGATTTCATTTAAGATTCATTGAAGAGATTTTTGCTTATATTCATTAAAATAAAACCAAACAGTTAGAAATCAATAATACTAAGCACATATTTAATAAAATCACATTTTTAATATCAATATGCAAATTAGCCTTCCCGTTCACACTGCAAACTGCTATTTTTTGTATATATAAATACAATAGCATGTTATTAGTATGCAGATATGGACAACACTAATAAAAAGGTAAAGCAATTTTATTAATAATTGAGGTTTAAATATAAATAAAATCATGAAGAATGTGATGAAAATAACTATGTTAATTGTGACTCGATTAGTAATATAGTTTCGGTTACAGACAGAAAAACACACAATCTCCATTATAATAAGATATATATATGTTATTTATATATACCTATAATATTTATTTTTTGGGATTTTGTGTGAAGCATGGGCTGTGAAATGAATTAAAAAACTCAGTTGGTGTTTAAGTGTTCATTTTCAGTTTTAATAAAGTATTATATTGTTCAAGTTCAAGTATATATATATATATATATATAAGGTCCCCAAAATGTATCATTCTCAGAAAAAATGTTTTATTCTTTTTATTTCACATACGCAACACGTGTTTCAGATATTCTGGTATGTTCTTCAGGCTTTGATCAATACATATAGATATACATATATATATATACACATATATATATACATAGGTTGTGCGTGTTTCTGTAATTTTTCTGTTATATATATATATATATATATATATTATATATATATTCTTTGGTGAAGTACCAAGTTTTTGGGTATTAGGAAGTAGACAAACCTAGGCGCCAACTCATAAGGAAAAAGACTATTAAGAAAGGAGCTGGCATAACATCAAAGTGCTACCACCCCTAAAGGGTTAAGAGGAAGTGAAACCTGATACCATTCCTGGGAGCAGAAAAAGATGTATAAATTTAAGCTGAATTTAATTCTTTACCAGTTTAAATTTATTCTTAATGGATAATACAATTTTTTTATAAATACATTTTTCTATTTAACCCATAGAATGGGACCCTAACAGGTAATACCACTCCGGGTCAGAGTGGACCAGGGAGCAATGGTGATGAAAGGGTGCTCCACATTCCCCAAACCTCCAAAACTGGAACCTCACCATTAGATAGAGTTTAACGTCATTCCCAGGATATGTAGACCCTCAGCCACTGCCTTCTAGCACCCATATGATAAAAGGGTTGGGGCTTGCCATACAAGCAATAGGGTTGGGACAATCGTATAGGTGCTAGGGCTTGACGTGACTAGCCGATTGATTGGAGGGGGCCTCTCTGACCGCCCATCTAGCCCAAGTAAGGGTCTAAGTGTAGTGTTGCAGGTCATGGATCAATCCATGGGGGTAGACTGTTCTCATTATGTTAACCATGACTGAGTATATATATTTACCAACCCCTCCGCACGAGCAGGATGTGACACAAGGTCAATTTCATAAATGGAGTTCAACGGGTTTGAATTCAGAGTTTTCCTTCACCTAGATCAGTTGCCTAACCAAGGTTAAAGAGCCCAGCCTGCCCTACTATTCATCTATAGCTGGAGGGAGAGTAGGATTCATACCTTTCCCGAGGGTATTAGCGCTAAGTGAAATGCAATTACCACATCCAGGAATTGAACTTGGGGTAACGAGTCCATTTCCCATGACTTTAACCATTACACCACGCGCTTCCATTAGGAAGTAATATATGTTGTGTATTTATATTTATTTTTAGTAATTGGTTTTAACAATGTGTGAGCACCATTGGGGATCATGTTGTATGGTATTGATTAAGTTCATGTCTATATCTATGATATAATTTTATTTCCCTCAAAAAGGACAGAATGTCCTCAATGTTTACATTTTCAAATAGATCTTTCATATTATTTGCATTTAGATAACGGTTTCTGATGTGAGCAAAAAACCTGCGTTCTATGAATAAGTGTTTAACAGTCAAAGGTGTTTGACATGTTTCACACTGTGGTTGTTGTTCTTGATTGAGTATATAAGAGTGCGTTAGTCTTGTGTGACCAATGTGTAATCAGGACACAATGACTTGTTCCTTTCTAGAATTCCTTAAGGTTGGTCTCCAGTCTCCCAATATCCATCTATACATATATAAAGGGCAGTTGTGTGTATATGTATGTCCAGTGGAAACCTCGAAAATAAAACAATTAACGACAAAGTAAATATATATACACATTAAATATCACCAGGGCTTGGTTTTTGAGCAAAAATAATAGATTTGATTTATATTCATGAAGATAATTAAAAAATAAAATTTAAATGATAGCAGCATGGATTTTTTTTCATTTAATATTTTAGATAGTAGACATTAACATTTCTTTTCAGAGTAGCTGGATCAATGCAAAGTCTATTTTTTTTTTACATAGGAATTTAAATGGGGCATCCCACGAGGAATCAACTCATTATTCAGTAATAATGGATCTGCGGGACTAACTTTTAAAAATTCTACCTCTACCCAGGCGATGCTGGGTAGCCGTGCTAGTATATGATAAAAAGGAAAACAAAAACACAAATAACAGTGAAAAATGCTTTATTTTGATTTGATATCTTTATATAATGTATAAGAAATTTCTATTATAAAGAAAAATAAATATACCTCTACATAGTAGAGGAAGACAAGGACACAGAAGGGTCCACAGTAGGCATTCATATTTTATACAAGGCAATATACAATTTATATTAAAAAAAATAAAAAACAAGTTTTAAAATATTTTGAAGAGGAAAACATTTTTTGTTTATAAGAGATGCCAGCATCTCATTTCTGAGGAAAAAAAAAAAAAAAAAAAGACGCAAGTAAAAAAATAATTACCTCATTTTCAAAAAAAAACCTTGATTCTGTAAACATTTTGTTGTCCTGGATTCCTGCCCTTATTTACGCAATGTTTTTCCTGCCCTTATTCACGCTATGTTTTTCTTGCCCTTATTTAAGCTATGTTTTTCCTGCCCTTATTTACACTGTTTTTTCTTGCCCTTATTTATGCTATGTTTTTTCTGCCCTTATTTACGCTATGTTTTTCCTGCCCTTACTTACGCTATGTTTTTTCTTGCCCTTATTTATGCTATGTTTTTCCTGCCCTTATTTACGCTATGTTTTTCCTGCCCTTATTCACGCTATGTTTATCCTGCCCTTATGCACGCTATGTTTTTCTTGCCTTTATTTACGCTATGTTTTTCCTGTCCTTATTTATACTATGATTTTCTTGCCCTTATTCACGCTATTGTAGCATAATTATTATGGTTTACCAGGAATAAAATGGTATTCGGCTTTCTGGAGAAAGAGAGGAAAAGGAAATAAGAACAAAGGTTAAAATTTGGAAGAGTAAACACTCAACGAGCTGCCAGTAACTGACTGAAGAATGACCCTGGAAATAGATTTAAAAATAAAAACGGAAGTTCTGGGTTTTGACCAGAAATGGATGTGACCCCAGGACGAGAAACGGAAGAGTAGGAAAATCTTTCTTTTTCAGCCAGGCGTTGTGGGAGGCTGATGAGGGCTTTCCCAGTTCCCCTGTATGAGTTTCGCATAGTAGTGGTAGCATGATTTATAATAGAGTAATTTGACCGTACCATACCCTCTCTATCTTTCCTTCTCTTTGAAAAAGAACCCACAAGCCTAGAAAGGAATAAAGCCCCTTGTGACTATATGTCTTGCGTATGTTGTTTCTGAACTAACGACTACTACTACTACAACTCGAACTTGGTCCTATGCAACACTATGTTTTTCCTGACCTTATTCACGCTATGTTTTCCTGCCCTTATTCACACTATGTTTTTCCTACCCTTATTCCTGCTATGTTTTTTCCTGCCCTTATTTATGCTATGTTTTTCCTGCCTGTATTTACGCTATTTTTTTTCCTGCCCTTATTCACGCTATGTTTTTCCTGCCCTTATTCACGCTATGTTTTTTTTTAGTATATATAAGGGCAGTAATCCAGGATAACAAAACGTTAACAGACCCAAAAGAACAGTCTGTTTGTAATAATATTTTTACTTTATTATTAACGCTTTGAAGTTTTTGGTCCTTGGCATTTAAATACCTTGGGGGTGGGGATAATTGATTGATTTGATTGATTTTAAAGGCATGTCAATTCGTTTAGGGTAATTTTAGGCCCAGAGGTTATAGACTCGTATTTCTATTTACAAATTGTATTATCTGGGTTTTTTTACAGACCAAATAATAATAATATATATATATATATATATGTATATATACATATATATATATGAGGAAGAATGAATAAAGAAAAGAAAGAATAGAATGGATAATAAAAGATGAATTTAATCAATATCACTTACACATGTGTTTCGATCAGTTTATCTGTTTGAAAATATTTTGCACACAGAGAAGATTCGACCTTCATCAGAGTGAAATTTTATTTTGAATGAAAAAATTTGTTGGGGAACAACGGAGAAATTTTGGAAATGTTCAAATAGAATTTTTTTAAAATCACATTTGGAACGCTGAAATAGACCGTTAGAATTTGGATATTTTATTTTTCTAGGGGTTATGGTAGAAAATAATTTTATATTGCAAAAATAAAGTGTTATTATTTATCCCTAACATGTTGAAAATTTTTCTCGGAGCCTAGTTTGTGTTATTGTTTTGAAAAAAAAAAAAACGGTGAATAACCATGACCCCTAGAAAAATCAAATATCCAAATTCTAACGGTCTATTTCAGCGTTCCAAATGTGATTTTTAAAAAAATTCTATTCGGACATTTCCAAAATTTCTCCGTGGTTCCCCAACGAATTTTTTCATTCAAAATAAAATTTCACTCTGATGAAGGTCGAATCTCTCTGTGTGCGAAATATTTTCACACAGATAAACTGACCGAAATCTTTTATTATCCATTCTATTCTTTCTTTTCTTTATTCATTCTTCCTCATATTGTCTGATTCATTTCCAATTTCCATTTTTACATTATATATATATATATATATATATATATATATATATATATATATATATACACATATATATATATATATATTAAATGTAAGGTAATCCAAATGACTGCTTGTAAGGGATGATTCTATTTGGGATCTTTAAAATCTCACTGTATAACCATACTATATGCGCTTGTAGGTGCAAACTTATATACTCATACAAGGATTTTTATAAATCCCTAAAGAGAGCTCAATGTATAATAATCAATAAATTAAATTATTACAGAATGATGGTTTGTTAAGTTTTTCTTTCTTAGAAAGTTATATATATATAACTTTCAAAGAAAGAAAGACCATATATATATATTTATATATAAAGGGTGGCTTACCGGTGAATATGGGCACGATCGTTGGAGGTGCACAGGATCCAGGGGTTAAGTCCGTGATAAAACAAATACAAAGTGCTCAATACAAAGTAGAGCAAATCTATTGAAGAAATGGATACAATAGAAACCTACTCGAGTTTCATCGCTAGAATCATCAGGGTTAAATCCACTGAATTAATTACTTTTTTTAAAATCTCACCGGAAATTGTTTTTTCGTGGTTATTAAAATGAAGGATGTGAATCAATTTGTGGGTATTTATGTTACTATGGTTGTTTAATACAGTATGGGTTATAGGGCGTGAGAGTAAAAAGTAAACAAGCGTTTCTCTGTAATGTAAAATCTTATTCAATGAACATACGTGTGATCAGCTGCAATTAATCAGTAACTCGATTAATTCAGTCGATTTAACCCTGATGATTCTAGCAATGAAACTCGAGTAGGTTTCTATTGTATCCATTTCTTAAGTAGTTTAAATCCCGCCTCATTAAACATAAATGAATTAACTTTCAAAAATTAGGTCTGACTAAAATTAAAAAAAGCACATATTCTCCCAAATATACTGTCGGCTGAAAATAGCTAAAAGTTGTTTACATTTGCGCCGTGCGATAAAGTCTCCAAAGTGGAACATAGAATGCTACTAATACCTAAACAAAGCGAGACAAAATTGTGATTTCTGTTTGGCGTGATGGTAAGATACCGGCGTGCCGTTTCGGCACAAAGGGTTCAAGTCACACGCTAGGCGGTCCTCGTATCTAGAACTCTGCTGATGAGACCTAATAGGTCGAAATATATATTCAGAGATTGATTTTTCTCAATTTGTTTAGCCTCACATTTAAGTAGTTTAAATCCCGCCTAATTAAACATAAATGAATTAACTTTCAAAAATTAGGTCTGACTAAAATTAAAAAAGCACATATTCTCCCATATATATATATATATATTTATTATTGTGGATAATATAGGTGCTATATTTCTAGCTCAATAGAATATATAGCTCAATAGCATTTATATCTGAGCAAAGGCAACATGGACATGGAGTCAACACTTGGTTACTGAGTTTCTCACCTATGCATTCTTCAGTAACCAGGTGTTCCTATGCATTCTTCAGTAACCAGGTGCTCACTTCCTGTCCATACTGCCTTAGCTCAGGTGTGTGTGTGTGTGTGTGTGTGTATCTACATATATATATACTAGACAAAACGTGACATTTACAGAGTGGTCCGAAAGTCTTGTCACCCCTACATATTTTTTTCGTGGTAGAATAATTACATAACTTATAATATCAAAACAAAAAATTAAGTTAAAACAATAAGTAAGGTGACAAGACTTTCGGACCATTTCGTAGATCAATGTATAAGGTGATTCGAAAGTCTTGTCACACACTACATACTTTTTTTTAGAGGTAAAATAATTATATGACATATTAAAATAAAAATAATTAAAGTTAAAACAATATGTAGAGATGACAAGACTTTTGGATCATCCTGTAGATTAATATACAGTATAATCCGAAAGTTTTGTCAGACCCTACATATATTTTTGGTTTTTGATGTAAAATAATTATATAACATGTTATTAAAACAAAAATAATTGGACCAAGTAACCAATAAGCACCCCAAATCATCAACTTAATGAAAGGTTCATATTCTAACTTATCACTGGTAAGTTTTGCTTTCAAATATTTGAAAATAAACGAACAGACGATTTTTGCAATTATATTGTATCTGATAAAAACAAATTTTACAAATTGTGTGATACTATTTGTGAATGACATCCTTTTATCTAAATAAGCATAAAAATATTTTGTAAATAAAAACTGTATTTTTATTTAAATAAACATAATTGCATTTCTCTTCTGATTAAGTAAAAACTATTTTAGTATAAAAATGTTTTTCATCTTTTTTTAATTTATCATAAGTGTTGAAAAATATTCATAAATTTCTGATTAAAAGTATTTATTTAAAAAAAGATTTTGCAATTGAATCTTAATTTGATTACGTGTACCAACCATCTATTTATTTAATTTATTGTGAGTTCAACATCTCCATAAACTTCTGATTAAAATCATTTGTTTACAAAATTTGGATGTGGCAAGTTATCGGAGACGAGTTAAAATATGAACCTTTCATTAAGTTGATGATTTGGGGTGCTTATGGGTTACTTTGTCCAAATAATTAAAGTTAAAATATGTAGGGGTGATTAAACTTTTTGGACCAACCATCTATTTATTTAATTTATTGTGAGTTCAACATCTCCATAAACTTCTGATTAAAATCATTTGTTTACAAAAATTTGGATGTGGAAGTTATCGGAGACGAGTTAAAATATGAACCTTTTATTAAGTTGATGATTTGGGGTGCTTATGGGTTACTTTGTCCAAATAATAAAAGTTAAAACAATATGTAGGGGTGATTAAACTTTTTGGACCAACCATCTATTTATTTAATTTATTGTGAGTTCAACATCTCCATAAACTTCTGATTAAAATCACTTGTTTACAAAAATTTGGATGTGGAAGTTATCGGAGACGAGTTAAAATATGAACCTTTTATTAAGTTGGTGATTTGGGGTGCTTATGGGTTACTTTGTCCAAATAATTAAAGTTAAAACAATATGTAGGGGTGATTAAACTTTTGGACCAACTTGTACATTCCACAAAGCTGCAAAAACTGTAGCCTCATTACCAGATGTAGTTTTAGTGACATACCCTGAACACCCCTAATTGAGGAGTGGAGTCTGCAGGAGTTACAATCAATGCAGTCTAAGCCCCCACTGACAGGGCGTTGCAGGGAAAGGGTTAACAAAGTGATTAATATCATGTATGAATTACCCTGAAAAGCAATCAGTGGAGTGACCTATTGTCGGTATCAGCCAAACAGTGAGAGAGTTTAGCCCCCTTTTGGGCTAAACTTGCAAATTGGTCGGAAAATTAAAACAGAAACTGTTTTGGTGGTGCCCCATGACAGTTTAACTACAGTCTATGAATTTTTGAATTGGGTTATGGTTTAGGGGTTTGGGGATTATGGTTGTTTTTAATTACGTATTGCTTAACAAAACAAATATTAATACATTTAATTAACCATTGAAATTAATTATTGAATCCAACAGTAGACACATTAGTCTCAGTTGTTTGTGTTAGTATTGCAATTAAATAATTTCAATTAAACTTGGTTTAAAAAAATATTTTTCAACATTAAATGAATTTGGGGTTTTTGTTTTTTTTTGGTTTTTTAAGCAATATGTAATTAAAAACAACCTTAATCCCCAAACCCCTAAACCGTAACCCAATTCGCAAAAAAAGTTCATTCATACACTGTAGTTAAACTGTCATGGGGGACCACCAAAAAAGTTTTGTTTTAATTTTCCGACCAATTTGCAAGTTTAGCCCCTTTTTGCTAGTGCTACACCAGGGAGATCCTACTGTTAGCTACCAGATGCTGACTGAACTAAACTATAAAACATTTGCTTAGGAATCATAAGGTTTTGGGTGTGATACTGGTCCTCACCAACTCAGCACAAGTAGCACAGCTTGGGTTATCTGATCTGTGGCAGTAGAGCAGCATCTAGGAACTAACAATAGGTGTGGTGCTCTACCTCAACAAAAAAAAAATCAAACTCCCTGGTCTAGTGCGAGTGAAAAGAGGGTAGACTTCCTCGCTGTTCGGCTGACACCAACAATAGGCCACTCTGCCAACTTTACTATTCTGAAAAGCAAAACATGGTTGTTGTTTCCTTCATGGGGGAGGGAATCAACCAAAGATAAATAAACACATGGGCGTTGTTTCCTTCATAGGGGAGCAGAGATACTGATAGGTACGCATCCCACATCCCTGATGCACAAAAATCTAAAAAGACGCAGTAAAATCATATCCATGTGTCCCAGTGTTTTTCTTTTTTCTTCCCTCACCATTTCAAGCTAACTGTAAATACATTCCAATAGTTTCTTAGAAATGAATTACACAGGATAGGTTACAAGGTAGGAGTTAGATGGCTTTAGTTGGGACCCATACATTTTCCTGGGGACTCATTCAAATCAAATATGTGCGTCCCAGGACGCACTAAATCAAAAAGCTATCAGCATCACTGGGGGAGAGACCCAATCAAAGATAAGTAAATACATGGCCATCGTTTCCTTCATGGGGGAGGGAATCAACCAAAGATATGTAAACACATGACTGTCGTTTCCTTCATGGGGGATGGAATCAATCACAGATAAGTAAACACGTGACTGTTGTTTCCTTCATGGGGGATGGAATCAATCACAGATAAGTAAACACGTGACTGTCGTTTCCTTCATGGGGGATGGAATCAATCACAGATAAGTAAACACATGACTGTTGTTTCCTTCATGGGGAGGGGCATCCATCAGAGCCGCTGTATAGTCCTGGATGAGTTCATTAGCGAGTTTACTCCCAATATCCTCACCGGTATATTCTGGCTGACGAGCCAAATCATCAAAGTCTCGAGAGTAGTGCGGGTCTATATCTTTGCGGGACCTCTCCTTCGTATAATGCCGTTTCATCTCGAGAGGTTCAACTGTGGAGGAGGCATTTTTACGCAAACTAGATGATCTTTTTAAACGGCTGTAATAAATACTCCGAACGGAGCTAGATTTGCTGCTGTAGTCATCATAAGAGCCAAGATCCGGATCCAGACTTTCTTGTGAATCGTAATCCTCGTCCGAAGAATTAATATAAGTGTCTCGAATTTCCTCGGCTCTTTTTTTGGCTACTTCAGCCAGTCCGATCTCCTTAGAATCCAAAGCCGCGTAGTGGATATCCATAAAAAGGTCCTCGCTACCGATATCCACGGCCAGGAGGAAAGCTTTATCAAACCGAGAGTATCTGAGCAAGAGGTGAAAGAATCGACGTGCAAGTCGACAGATAGGATCTCGGTATTCCAATATAGCTGCGTCTGTTAGTGATTCCTTTGGTGAATAAAACATACCGAGAGCTTTTTCCAGATAGGATTCCCTCTCGGCATTTAGTGGTAAGCGTAGTAAATGGTTTGTAATAGCTGAAAGTCCTGCGTAACAAGTTGGTCCTTCGATATCCCATCTTAGGGAACATAGTAAACTGGTAGCCTGGTTTAGCTGTCGGTGTTTAATATACTCTTTGATAAGTTCGAGGACCGAAAGCCCTTCCGTGCTGACTAATCCGAGGTAAAGCTTTAGAACAGCAAGCGGGCCACGGTTGTAGACGAGCAGAAGAAAATGGGGATCACTGGCTACTTCGTCACTATCCGACATCGAATTCCACATTATGTCCTGCAAAAGGGTTGTGCTTCGGAAAAACGATTCGACTTTTAAGACTTTGTCAAAAGAGATGTTTTCCCCGACGAGCTGAAATTTCAAATGGTTAAGTGCAAGGTCGAATATCTGTATATTACCGACAGAACTCGCAACGAATATCACACTGCCATTGGTGTGCCAGGCCATACAGGAGGCAACGATATTGGCTTGGGTGGAATATGTAGTCAATCCAAGTTCATCGAACATAAATAACGTTCCATCCAGGCATCCAAAGAGAACCTTATTCTGTGTCGGATGTATGCAATAGCAAGCAACCATGCTCGGAAGAACCAAAGATACAGCGTTGCTACGATGCATTTTAGTGGCCGTGATTTGGTATGTAGCAACCTCAACCGTGGCTTCTCCCGAACGGCTAGAGACCAATTCAACGGTGATAATCTGTCTAGTATGACAACGGCTGAAAGTGGCACCTAATAGCGTGTATTCTGTTTTCGCAAAGGAAACCACTTCTAAACGTGGCCCACTAAGAGCCAGCAGGATCAAGTTGGACTGTTCTCTATCACTGACCAGTGGTGACCACGGACAGGCATCTTCAGGGTTCAGTGACCACCATGCAAGTAAAAGATCCGAATTTGAACAATATGAAAGCTGTTTTGAAACTCTACGGTTAGCCGGGCCAGGAATGGAGAACTGGTAGATTTTCGGATCCCAAGAAGAGATCTTTTCAAGTTTTTTAATACTGTCACCGGTAGGCGGCATTTTCTGGAAATAAACATAGTCAACTTTGGCACGATCCGGATAGGAGAAAAGGAAAAACGACTTGGAAAAAACAGCGTCGGATATGAAATCACCACTCAATTTACCAATCAAGGTTTTATCGATTAATAACTTTTCGATGTCGGCATTGTTGTTCTTGAGTTGGTAAGAAATAAGGCAACCGTTGCTTAGAATTAATTGAAGAACAGTCTTGCTCCTCCAGTGAGTTTTAACGCATTTATATTGGGTCAAAAGAGCCTCGACATCTTTTAGTGTATCACGGAGACGGTCGGGTCGTTTATTCCGAGGGACCCACGTAATATCCTGACTTTCTGCAAGTAATTGTCTCTCTTCTAAGTAAGGATGTTCTGGATTGTTTGAAAGTTTTTCGTCTTTATCGTGGTACGAATGACAACCGATTATATGATCGGGGATGGAGACATTGTTGCCAAGGGTCCAGAAAAATAACTCGGCCATACACCCTGTCATTGTTTTTGTTTTTGTTTAAATAAACAATGATACAAAATACAGCTTCTCTTTTTTTATCAACCGGAAGGATTTTTAAAAATTTATTTATATATATATATATATATTTATATATATGTAGTTGTAGTAACAACTATAAATGCTCTATATTTTACGAAATATATTGAGCACTTTTTGGATTAAATACTAATGCTACTACAGTGAAAACGTGGTAGCATTTGTAGAATATGAAAATATATATATATATAAATTTTTAAAAAGTGTTCTTTTTACCCACAGTTGAGTATAAGTAAAATGTAGATAGCAAAAATACGTGACATTTTTTAAATACTTACAGAAAAACTAAGCATTTTGAATGGTCTTTTTTCTCTTTTTTTTTTTTTAAAGCGGGATTTATATACCCAGCGGCGGAAAAAGTCATTGTTGCAGTTTTTTCGCTATTTTTAAGCGAAAACTGTTTTTTTTAGAGGTGGTAAGATTTCCTTTGAGATAAAATAAAAGATGAACAATGATGAAAATAGAAATAAAATGTAGATATTGACAGTTGAATGAAAATGTGGATTATATCAAAATACTGTTAGTCCATTTTTAAGTCGGACGGTGTAAACGGTGTAATATTCCCTGTGTAAAATAAGACCGGGATTAAACATCAGGTAAGTAAGGAAACCGGATTAGTCACAAATGAACTCATAAATAACACTAATCCTATTTTACAACAATGATTAAGTAGGGTTATCGTAAATACTATTGTTTTTTAAACATCGCATTTTATTAGACAGTGAATTGAGGGGCGTAATTTTTACCAAAGTCTACCGGACAATGTTAGTGGAATATGTTAGTCCAATTTTAATTTCTAAACAGTAGGTACCACCAATTTTACCCTGTGAAATTTACCCCCCCTCTATATTTAACACAATGAAACTTGCCGAAAAATTAATATTTTCTTTAAAAAAAAAATTTTTTCCATTCGAAAGAAAAAACATTAAACAAACTCCTGATAATTTTTAAAAAAATTTCAGCTTACGGAAATAATGAAAATTATGATTGAAAAACGAATGTTTTCATTTTTGCACTGTTAAATCAACTGAAATTTAACGTAGCTAAAATCAAGTTACGATAAGAGTTTTTTTTTTTTTAATTATGTGAAAAATCAATTGATTTTCACGAAAATTTCCATAAATGTTTACCTTTGGATGTAAATATATCTGAAATAGTTTTTTCCTAAAATATTTTAGGGGAAATATTTTTTACGAGGTCTATCCTGAGATAAAAAAAAAAAACGACCCGTCAGAAAACTTTTTTACTTTTTTTCTATAAAGATAAGAGTCTACATATATCTACTATATCAAAGAAATTGTATAACATACAACGCAGTAGTTGTTTTTATGAAAAATTAATGAAATCGGAAATAAAAAGTGCAAAAAAATGTCATAATATTAATATTTGAAAACTTTTTTATTCTTTTTTAATTGGTATGTACTATATTCTATTAAATTTAATAAAAAAAAAATTTTTTTTTAATAAATTGATTTTTAAGAGATTTTCAATCTTTTGTGTGCTTAAATTTTTTTCTTCTGCATGAAAAAATCGAATTTTTCACGGATATTTAAATATGTGAATTTTAGAATTCAGGTGAACTAAAAATTGGTCCGATCCACACTATATTAATATTTTTAACAGAATTTGTAATTCTTATTGTTGAATAGCAATGTGTGTTTCTTAGAATATACGGAAGAGCAAAACTGACATATTTGTTTTGTTTTTATACAAAGAGACGAGACACTTCTCAGTAACTATAGTTTGTTTTTCTTTGCGTAAAAAAATTATTTTTCAACTTTTTTGACCAATTAGAATAAAAAGTAAGTATACATTGATTATTTTATCAGTTTTTCTCTTAGAAAAAAATATTCAAAAAAGTATGTCCATTACAGCTAGCCATACTTGTAGAGGTATAATCGTAAAAGTATCGGAAACTATTTTTCCATTTTCAGAAAAATACCGACCATTGAACTAAAATGACGCCATTAATAAGAAGGGTAGGGAAAAAATGAAATTACAAACGGTCTTGCTTGATAGTAAAAAAGAACTTTATTACAAATATCTCCACAAAGGAGGCAAAAACGAAATATATACAATTCAGAATTAAAATTGCATAGAATTCCCCATGTACAACGCTAAATAGACAATTTAAGCGCAAGGTAACAAAGATACAAATACAAAAATAAATAATAAATACAAAAATACAAAAGTGTATAAAGAGGGTTATACTTATGTAACTGAAAATCAACCAATAACTACCCTTCAAAATATACTATACAAAATTGGTATAAAAAAAAACAGAAAGAAAAGACTTACTGTAGAAAGGGTTTAAACAACAAAAGAACCCTTCAAAAAATACACTCTCTCGCAGGAGAGGTCAAAAATAGATAGAAAGAAAGATGAAAGTCCTTTCAATATCTCTTGTTCCTTTTCGCCAAAGAACAAGGCTCTTGAGGTTGAAAATAACTCCGACCAAAAGATAAACCTTCTAAGAGTATTTACAGGATTCGAAGGAGCTCTTATATCTCTGTAATTGTAGGCAAATTGTCAGACAAAGAAGACAAACACACAATGAAAATTTAATAAATTTGTATTGACAAATAATACAAGAACTTGTTGCAAATTTTATTGGTATTTGCTACTAGACTTATCTGAGTTAAGTAATGTTCTTGGAGTAGTGGTGATAACAGGGGTATTCTGTTGCTTGTTGGAAAGTTGATAGGACGTTTCTTCAGACATTTCTAGTTCTTCCTCGTAAGCGGTTCAATGATAAGTGATGGGGAATGCTATTTTAGAAGCTTCTCGAACAGGTTAACAGA
Organism: Doryteuthis pealeii; assembly: GCA_023376005.1. Taxonomy (NCBI): domain Eukaryota; kingdom Metazoa; phylum Mollusca; class Cephalopoda; order Myopsida; family Loliginidae; genus Doryteuthis; species Doryteuthis pealeii. The sequence goes on from CM042181.1 coordinate 32,081,355, forward strand.
TTCTTTTAAATGACGGTGATTGGGTCCCTTTCAAGTAGACTATTTGGTCTTCAGCCTTCTATAGTGTGCTTTTGTGCCTTCGAAAGTGTGCTGTGAAAAAATGCCTCCGTCCAGGTCAACAGTCCGTAGATAAGAAAGCCCTGTTTTTGGGCTAAGTGATGAATGAAGTGTAGGGACCGCTATTTACGTGACTACCCTCATTGGGTGCTCCGTGATAAGTAAAGAAATTTGGTTTTGGCGCAGGGTAAAGTGGGTAGCTGATGGTAGGTGTGGCAATCCATCCCGGATGCTAAAATAACCTCCTTGGTCTAGTGCTAGTGAAAAGAGGATAGACTCAAGACATTAGGCCGCCCTGACGATTTTACTTTTAACTTACTTACTTATATGGTTTTTAGTAATCATTTCTATTTAATAATAATCACTTCTTTGCAAACTAAAGATTATAATTATTGACACCATATAACTGTAAATTATTAAGAATAGATACTTGAAGCTGTAATTGTTTCCAAGGATCATTAATCTAATGATAATAATCCGTAGTAAACAATTATAGCTTCAAGTAACTATTCTTAATACTTATAATTTGCACACAGTAATAGAGTTTCAAGTAACTAATAATAATAATCCTTAGTAAACAATTATAGCTTCAAGTAACTATTCTTAATACAAATAATTTGCACACATTATATAGTTTCAAAAAACTAATAATAATAATCCTTAGAAACAATTATAGCTTCAAGTAAACTATTCTTAATACAAATAATCTTTTATATGTTTCAAGTAACTAATAATAATAATCCTTAGTAAACAATTATAGCTTCAACTATTCTTAATACAAAATAATTTGCACACAGTTATATAGTTTCAAGTAACTAATAATAATAATCCTTACTAAACAATTATACCTTCAAGTAACTATTCTTAATACTTATAATTCACACAGTTATATGGTTTGAAAACTTTTTTCAATCTATTTAACCATAGGTGAGCATTAACGCGTACTTCCACTCCAGGTCAGAGTTGACCTGGGAATGAGGGTAAATCATATGACCTTTAGGCACCCCTTCTGCATCTAGACTCACAAGGACATTTCTCATTTACACCGTCAAAATCTTGGTTGTTTGTTAGGGGTTAGGGTTAGGGGTTAGGGTTAGGTTTAGGGTTAGGGGTTAGTTTTATAATTAAAAAAAACAAACTAAAGATCATCTGTTAACAATTAACTGGATTTTGACAGTGTAAATGGAAAAATGTCCCCACGAATCGAGATTTGCCTAAAGGTCATATGGTCCTATTTGACCCACTGATGAGACCCTAATAAGTATAAAAACTCTGGATCAGAATGGACCATGGAGTATTGGAAGATGTACTACACACTTCCCAAATCTCCAGATTAGATGTAGTTTAGTGTCAAACAAGGACAGCCCTTGTTTTTCAGGGGGTGGGAGTCAGCATATTCTAAGCCTCGCCAACAGGTCTGAATTAAAAAGAGATCAATCAGCTGTATTTAGAATAAATAAATGTAAACCATAGGTATTTGGGGTTGGGGGTGGGAGTAACAGGTCGTTTTGCATTCCTCTGGATCAGGCCCTCTTAATAAAGGTGAGTGGATTTAAGAGTTAAATCCTTATTAAAGGATCAGGGGGTTCACGATTTGAACTGTGGTAATTTAGGATATGTTAACGGCTTTAAGCGAGTCCCTCTACCCCAATAATGAAAATCCAGCGCAGGTTTTTGCAAACAAAAATATAATAAGGATTAACTAATTTGCCGATACAAAGGGAAGGATTAATGTTTGATTCTGAATTCAATTTTGCCCCCCCCCTTTTTGTAGTAAGCAATACTGAAAGAATTGTTACATCTCTACTGTGCAAGTCACACTGTTCTGCCTGTTGTCAAAACAACACTTCCAACAGGGTTTGATTTTATGAGGGGGCAAAGGGACAATTGAAAAAAAGTTGTTGTTGGCAGCCTTCCGTCTACAAGAAACAATGGAGTAGTGTCAATTTTTCTTTTAATAAATATTTTGGTTTTTTAATATTACTTATATGGTTTTTAGTAATCATTTCTATTTAATAATAATCACTTCTTTGCAAACTAAGGATTATAATTATTGAAACCATATAACTGTAAATTATCAAGAATAGATACTTGATACTGTAATTGTTTCCAAGGATCATTAATCTTGGTTTGGTTTGGTTTGTTTTGTTTTACGGCATATCAACCTCAGTGGGTCATTTAATGCCAATAAAGTTTTGAAATAAATAAATTCTTAATGGATAATACAATTTTTTTATAAATACATTTTTCTATTTAACCCATAGATGGGACCCTAATAGGTACTACCACTCCGGGTCAGAGTGGACCAGGGAGCAATGGTGATGAAGGGGTGCTCCACATTCCCCAAACCTCCAAAACTGGAACCTCACCATCAGATAGAGTTTAACGTCATTCCTAGGACATGTAGACCCACAGCCACCGCCTTCTAGCACCCTATATGATAAAAAGGGTTGGGCTTGCCATAAGGGCAATAGGGTTGGGAAAATCATATAGGTGCTAGGGCTTGACGTGACCAGCCGATTGATTGGAGGGGGCCTCTCCGACCGCCGTCTAGCCCAAGATAGGGCCAAAGTGGAGTATTGCATGTCATGAACTGCTCATCTACATGGGCTCTATCCTTAAGCATCACGGGTTGCACCCACGGCCAACAGGTGGCCCCATTGGGGGAGTCTTACCCCTCTGCAGAGATGCAGTCGGTGCATTCTAACGCCCAGCCGACAGGGCGGGATCATTAATCTAATGATAATAATCCTTAGTAAACAATTATAGCTTCAAGTAACTATTTTTAATACAAATAATTTGCACACAGTTATATGGTTTCAAGTAACTAATAATAATAATCCGTCTACAAGAGACAATGGGTAGTGTCAATTTTTAAAAAAATAAATATTTTGTGTTTTTAATATTTTTTCTTCTTCTTTCTTAGAACTACATAGCCTGGGGGTTCATATGGAGGATAAGCTGTTGCCCATGCAACAAATCCCCCTCTCCACACTGGTGCTGTGATCCAAAGGAAAGTAAGCTACCAATGGGGTTTGGCAACAGTATGTAATAATAAATGAACACACATGGTTGGGCTTGACAAATCTTTATTCTACTTAGAATACTGTTGCAGTTTCTTGGAGTTTATATACTCTCAGAAAGTTAAAGATTTACACAAAGGTGGGGTAATAATAAATGAACACACATGGTTGGGCTTGACAAATCTTTATTCTACTTAGAATACTGTTGCAGTTTCTTGGGAGTTTATATACTCTCAGAAAGTTAAAGATTTACACAAAGGTGGGGTAATAATAAATGAACACACATGGTTGGGCTTGACAAATCTTTATTCTACTTAGAATACTGTTGCAGTTTCTTGGGAGTTTATATACTCTCAGAAAGTTAAAGATTTACACAAAGGTGGGGGTAATAATAAATGAACACACATGGTTGGGCTTGACAAATCTTTATTCTACTTAGAATACTGTTGCAGTTTCTTGGGAGTTTATATACTCTCAGAAAGTTAAAGATTTACACAAAGGTGGGGGTAATAATAAATGAACACACATGGTTGGGCTTGACAAATCTTTATTCTACTTAGAATACTGTTGCAGTTTCTTGGGAGTTTATATACTCTCAGAAAGTTAAAGATTTACACAAAGGTGGGGTAATAATAAATGAACACACATGGTTGGGCTTGACAAAGCTTTATTCTACTTAGAATACTGTTGCAGTTTCTTGGGAGTTTATATACTCTCAGAAAGTTAAAGATTTACACAAAGGTGGGGGTAATAATAAATGAACACACATGGTTGGGCTTGACAAAGCTTTATTCTACTTAGAATACTGTTGCAGTTTCTTGGGAGTTTATATACTTTCAGAAAGTTGAAGATTTACACAAAGGGGAGGTAATAATAAAACAGGGTAAGTAACTCAATTTCTTATTACAAGTATCCTCATGATTGGTAGATGATAGGGTAAAAAATAAATTATTACAAAAACAAGAAATTTCTCTGAATTTTGTAGATGAGGATTGATAATTAGTATTATTTAGATTATTTGGACTATTGTCCTCATCTTTATTGTTATCTACATTATTTCTCTGATTTTTTTTATGAGGCTTGATAATTTGTATTATTTGTATTATTCAGACTATGGTCCTCATCTTTATTACTATCTGCACTATTTCTCTGAATTGTTGAAATTAGGCTTGATAATTTGAATTATTTTGGGAAATGTATGAATCCTACTATTCTCTCTCCATCTATGGGTAAATAGTAGGGCAGACTGGGCTATTTAACCTTGGTATACCAGCAGGTCAAGGAGATGGAGAACTCCTAATTAAAAATGATAACGTAATGAAATATCTATTAATAATGGAGATTCGGTCTCTTTGTGTCTGTAACCGAAATTATGTCACTGCTTACGTCACAGTAATTTAAAAACAAATTCTATGAAAAATCAATTAAGGGTCAAATCTTCATGAAAATTTTGATAATTATTCACCTTTAGATGAATTTATGTTTAAAATAGATTTTTTCTAAAATATATTAGGGGAAATACTTTTTTACTAGGTGGTTCCCCCCCCCTCTCCACTATATTTCATTTTATGAGATCTGAACAAAATATGTTTTACTTGTACGATTTAAAAAATTTTCTATAAAGATAAAATCAGAATAATTAAATCAGAAACTTTTATAAACGTTTTGGAGGTCCTTACTGTCGTAAAACAAAACAAATATCTCAGTAGGCTGGGGTGAATATGGTGCATTTTAAGTAAGTAATTAATTTTTCAAAAATATTAAACGTTTTATTTTATTTTATTTTTCCCACACACCTCAGGCAATATCTTTCAAAAAATTATTTTTACACCGCCCAGAGCGCTTTTGTTGATATTTATATTAATTAATGTCATATTAATTGATTTCTATATGAAATTATATATAGGATTACTTTTAATACGTTTGAGAATAACATGATACCATTAGAAATCAGTAACAGCAAAAAATCATTTATTAACCCACTTTTGTTAAAGTCATTATGGAAATTATTCTTACTATATACTATGTAAATCTCTATTCCTTAGAGATACATAACACATATTTCAGGATTTTAAATGCATTAATAGTATGGGTAGTTTTGTAGCAAATCTAACTCAGCTAGACATTATTAATAAATAAGATGCTAATTAAGATTAAATAATGACTATATCATAATCGTTGAGAATATCAAATAGCCAAGGAAATTGTGACGTCAGTGGTGACGTAGTTTCGGTTACAGACAGACTGTTACATAATCTCCATTATTATTACTAGCAAATATATGCACCCTCCGGGTGCAAGTATTTAAGTTTTAATGTAATAAAATATCGTATTAAATTAGAAAGTCTAATAAGAATGCAGATAAAAAGATTTGAAACAGAGTGGGGGTATCATAGAAAAATACAAATGAAACTTACTCTTCCATCACTGTCGTCTTTCATTGCTGAATTTTACGTATTTAACAATTTAGTTAAATTAGGAAATAAAGAATAAAATTACACTTATTTTTTCTTGTTAATGGATTTCATTTAAGATTCATTGGAGAGACTTTTGCTCATATTCATTAAAATAAAACCAAACAGTTAGAAATCAATAATACTAAGCACATATTTAATAAAATCACATTTTTAATATCAATATGCAAATTAGCCTTCCTGTTCACACTGCAAACCGCTATTTTTTGTATATATAAATACAATAGCATGTCATTAGTATGTAGATATGGACAACACTAATAAAAAGTTGAAGCAATTTTATTAATAATTGAGGTTTAAATATAAATAAAATCATGAAGAATGTGATGTAAATAACTATGTTAATTGTGACTCAATTAGTAATATAGTTTCGGTTACAGACAGAAAAACACACAATCTCCATTATAATAAGATACAATAAGAAAGATTGAGGATTTATTTTTAACTTTTAAAATCCCAAGCAAGAAATAAAGGGAAATAACCTCCACAAGTAGTGACAGAATTACTTCCCTTGGATCTAAATGGTATATCTATATATAGTATAGTAAGAAATTTGAAAAAACACAGGTTTAAATAAAATAAGTGGTAAGTTTATTAGCCGACGCTGCAGTGTTTCGATCTGTTAAGTAGATCTTCTTCAGGGCATTTGTTGATATAAGGAAGAGTAAAAAAAATTATCGTAACAGAATAACGAGAAAAACTGCGATAGTCCTTGTTTATCAATCTGTTCAAAATTTGAAGTTTGATGAAAGAACGCTGGAAAGGTGAACGGTTTGAAATATTCTTCTATTTTTTTATTCTGAGATAATAATTTGAAACAACGTCACCTGAAGATTGTTTGCACTTACGCATGCATGAAACCGAACGGTTTTGACTGTTCCTTTGTCATCAAATAAATAGATATGTAAAAACGTTTATATATTTATTTTATCATATATATATATATATATATATATATCAAAAAGTTACTACCACGTTTTCATTGCAGTAGCATAAGTAGTTAATCCAAAAGGGCTCAATATATCTTGTAAAATATAAAGAATTTTTTTCTACAACTATATATATATATATATATATATATATATATATATATATATATGAGGAAAAAATGAGTAAAGAAAAGAAATGTAGATGGATAAAAATGAATTTTATCGATATCACTTTTAATCGATATCACTTACACATGTGTTTCGGTCTGTTTATCAAAATGTATAAGGATTTACGTTCAACTCCATCTGATTATTTTAATAATAATAATAACGTAAATCCGTATACATTTTGATAAACAGACCGAAACACATGTGTAAGTGATATCAATTAAAAGTGATATCGATAAAATTCATTTTTATCCATCAACATTTCTTTTCTTACTCATTTTTTCCTCATATTGTCGGATTCATTTCCCTTTCTCTCTCCTTCTCTCTCACACACACACACACACACAAACACATATATATATATATATGATTTTATATGAAAAATATGACTTACCGGTGAAATTGGTTTTTTGGTTTGTTTTGTTTTACGGCATATCAACCTCAGTGGGTCATTTAATGCCGATAAAGTTTTGAAATAAATCAATTCTTAATGGATAATACAATTTTTTTATAAATACATTTTTCTATTTAACCCATAGATGGGACCCTAATAGGTACTATCACTCTGGGTCAGAGTGGACCAGGGAGCAATGGTGATGAAGGGGTGCTCCACATTCTCCAGAACTGGAACCTCACCATCAGATAAAGTTTAACGTCATTCCCAGGACATGTAGACCCGCAGCCACTGCCTTCTAGCACCCATACGATAAAAAGGGGTTGGAGCTTGCCATAAGGGCAACAGGGTTGGGAAAATCATATAGGTGCTAGGGCTTGATGTGACCAGCTGATTGATTGGAGGGGGCCTCTCCGACTGCCCGTCTAGCCCAAGATAGGGCCAAAGTGGAGTATTGCATGTCATGAACTGCTCGTCCACCTGGGCTCTATCCTTAAGCATCACGGGTTGCCACCCACGGCCAACAGGTGGCCCCATTGGGGGAGTCTTACCCCTCTGCAGAGGTGCAGTCGGTGCATTCTAACGCCCCAGCGGACAGGGCGGCGGTGAAATTGGTCACAATGGTTAGTTGATACAAGTTTCATAATGATAAAGCAGCGATATAACAAATATAAAGTGCTCAATACATGAGTAGAGCAAATTTATTATTACAATGGTACACAGTAATAACCTACTCGGGTTTCACCATAAGGATCTTCAGGGTTAAATCCATTGAACTAATCAAGATATTGATTAATTACAGCCGATTGCACGTGCGTATTTTTTGGCAATGACCTTATGGTGAAACCCGAGTATGTTATTACTGTGTACCATTATAATAATAATAATAATAATAATAATATATATATATATATATCAAGACGATCCGAAATTAAAGCTTCTTATTCATTGTCACGGAAACTACAACAAATATCAAAAGCATAGTTATATAGGGCAAGTTTTCAGCTACAAACAACCTTGTGTCGATAGAGTCACTATTAGCAGCTAAGGTATGTTCTTCAGCGATGAAACATAGTCTTATGTGGTACCTATTAGAAGGACCCGTTTAGCTCAGTCGTTAGAGCGTCGATTAGGAACCACAAGGTTCCTGGTTTTATACCGGCTCTTGCCAACTCAGCGTATGAGTATCACAGGAATCTGTACGGTAAAGTGAGGAGCTGATGGTAGGTGTGACGCACCACCTCAGACGCCAAAACAATCTCCTTGGTCTAGCGCTAGTGAAAAGGAGATAGACTCCCCCGCTGTCTGGCTGATACCGACTTTAGGCCACCCGATGACATTACTTTTCATAAGAAGTTCGCTCCGAAAATAATGCCTCCTATTTATTTACACAAAAACCTACAACAACACTGTCGGCTGAGGCAGAAGGATACTCCGACTGCACCTCTGCAGGGGGTAAAACTCCTCCCAACGTGACCACCTGTTGGCTGTGGTTGGCAACCAGTGATGCTTAAGGACAGAATCCTGGTGATTGAGCAATCCATGATATGCAATACTTCACTACGGACCTTACTTAGGTTAGACGGGCGGTCAGAGAGGCCCCTCGGATCAATCGGCCTGTCACATCAATCCCTAGCACTTATATGATTGTTCCAACCCTATGTTCATATATCACATCATCATCCTCCTCATCATCATCATGTCGCGCTAGCAGCACGGATATCCATGACAATCTCTCGTCAACCGTCCCTATCATTCATCACCCCCGGGTGGTCCTCTGCTCAGCATCCAGTATCCGCGCAGAGTTGGTCAATGTACGTCTTTTTGGACGACCCACACTGACGTGCCCATGTGCTAGTTTCCACAGGAGGACGCCGCTTATGAGTTCGTCTTTGCTTCTCCAGCTGTGGCCAGCGTGTCTTATTCGTCTTTCTCGGATGGTTTGTGGATATTGGGCATATATATATATATATATATATATATATATATATATATATATATATATATATAATATTCATCAAGAATAAATATTTATCCTTTGGAACACTTCGTGTTTTTCTATATTTTTCGTATATATATATATATATATATATATATATATATATATATAAAACTAACTTTCTCACGTTTCTGTACTGGAGGTCAGTTAGTGCCATCTAAAATGTCAATCATTACCCCCAACGGTTATGGAAAATTACCAACCCCCGGTTTTTAATCTAACGAACTATATTTAAAACTAACTTACAGATATGTTCACATAAATTGTAAGAGAAAAAGGTTTGAGAAATCGAAATGTTATTGCCATCATGTTTTTCTATATTTTTTCACAAACAGTCGGATTGATTTTAATCCCATTTATAGGGTCTTGTCATAGGGTAAATTCCATGTCAAATCATCCTGAAAAAAGTAAAATTGTCACTCACCCCCTTTGTGGACTATGTTAACATTAGACAGTCCCCAAAATTTGAGCTTCCTATTCCAAAAATTGACGGAGTTATGTCGATTTTTAGCTCTCCAAATTTGGTGGGGTTGGCGAAAAATGGCGACTTTTTATCATCTATTTTTGTCTGTAAAATGAGTTCTAGAGCTTCCCAATTTTTGGAATTTAAAACTCAAATTTTGGGAATTGGCTAAATTTATTATAACCCACACTTGGACAAAAATTCAGAAAAATTGAAGTGCAAAATTTCAACAAATTTTTGCAAAATGTAGCCTCGGTTATCAGCAAATATCAAACTATATTTTTGGTACAAATAATGTTCAATATATGTGAAATAATAATAGAAAAAATTGTTGTCATAGACGCAGTGCCACATCGGGATATTCATCTTGCTATGAAAAAAATAGATTACAAAAGTCGCCATTTTTTGCGATCCCCCTCAAATGTGGAAAGCTAAAAATCGATATAACTCCTCCATTCTTGGAATGGAAGCTAAAATTGAGGGATTGGCTATCTTCTGCTGCTGGT
>CM042181.1:32091467-32098967 GCA_023376005.1 Doryteuthis pealeii
AGAGAAAGAGAGAGATTAAAGTTGAAAAAATCAAGAACACGGGAAGAAGAAAGCGAAGTTATTCGTATTGTCTATTTTTTGCTCGAGAGGTGAAGTCAGCAGACCAGTTTAAGAAGTCACGCAAACCTCTCATAAATTTACAATGGCATCACGAAACCATCACCATTTCTCTCAAAAAGGAGACAATATCGTACATTGTTACGTACCCTCTCCCGTCGGGTACAAGAGTTCTTCGTGTAAACACACACACACACACACACACACAGAGATAGACAGACATACAGACAGACAGACAATTTGGGATCTTGCAAGAAGATAGATAGATAGATGGATAGATAGATAGATAAATAGATGGAGAGAGAGACAGAGAGAGAGAGAGACAGACAGACAGACAGACAGAGACAGAGACAGACAGACAGACAGACAGAGACAGAGAGATCTAGGATCTTGCAAGTAGATAAATAGATAGATAGATAGAGAGAGAGAGAGAGAGAGAGAGAAGAAGAGAGAGAGAGAGAGGAGAGAGTGGGGGTGAGAGAGAGAGAGAGAGAGAGAGAAGAGAGAGAGAGAGAGAGAGAGTGGGGGTGAGTCAGGGATAGACAGACAATCAGAGAGAGACAGACCGAGACAGAGAGATTTGGGATTTGCAAGTATATATTATATATTATATATATAATATATATATTTATATATATATATATATATATGTGTGTGTGTATATATATATATATATATATATAGAGAGAGAGAGAGAGAGAGAGACAGACAGACAGACAGACAGACAGAGACAGACAGAGACAGAGACAGAGAGGGTGTCAGTGAGAGACAGAAACAGAGATATAGCGTTGAGTTACTTTCTATCTTCTTCCTGTCGGCCATCTTTGATCATCTAGAGCTGTTTCCTTTACTTCTTTCTATCTTCTTAGTTCTTGTCGTCAAGATTCTTCTTATCTTCTTCTAACTAAGGCCATGCATAATTACCCAACAAGACTTGGTATTACTTGTACAAGATTTTATTTCGATATTGGCCATTTTTATTCACCGCACGGCCTGAGCCAACCTCCACAGAACACGTCTGTCCTGTGTGCCATTTAGGTTGAAACTGACTTAACTAAGTCTATCACGTGACTCGCAAGATTCCCGCCTTTGGGGTCAAAGTTCCCAAACGGCCTGTATTTTTCCACTTGAGCATTCTCGCCACAGGGCTTGTCAAAAGCCATATGCCACCATATAATTATGTAACAACAAACTTTAATATTTACCTACCTCTCCTCACGAGCAGGATGTGACACAAGGTCAATGTTTAACAGGTTTGAATTCAGAGTTTTCTTTTTTCTAGACTGGTTGCCCTACCAATATTAAAAATCCCAGTCTGCCCTACTATTTACCCTTAGCTGGGGTAAGAATAAATGGATCCATATCTTTCCTCAAATCATCCAGGCCATGTCACCCACACCCCTTTGATCTTTTTGAAAATTTTGTCCGTGTATGGATTATGTTAAAGTTAGGCTATCCCCAAAAATTTGAGCTCCCAATTCCAAAGATTGACAGAGTTATGTCGATTTTTAACTTTTTAAATATAGGGGGGGGGGGTCGCGAAATATGGCGACTTTTTGTAATCTACTTTTACCTGTATAAGATTCAAGGTTGATAATTGAATAACAGCTCCGACACGTTGTGAGACAAAACATTCAATATATATAACAGCACATGGAAACGATAAGATACATAATGTACAGGAGAATAGGACAAATACATATACAGTATTTAGGTATAAACAAGATACCCAAATGTACCTAACATATAAATGTTACAGACATGGAACTAAAGGATAGTCCATGCTGTATAAAGGACTTACAGTAATGTAAGGGGGGGAACGCCCCACCGAGAAGGGGGTAGATAGATTCTAGCCCATAGCAGTTCTTGAGAAGATCCAGCTAAAAAGAGGAAGCAGCGTTTTTATTAACGCGCTTAACTACCAGGTCCCCCTAGTGGGAACAAACAGCAACGTACGTCACAATACCATTAGGAATTGCGTTTATTAATGAGTATTTAATTTATATTCAAAATCATTAATACATAGAATAAATCTTATTCATTAACGATGTATTTATGAAAATCCTGCAAATCGTCCTCAAAATTAAAACGAAAAATTTTGACGACGATTTGCAACACATCAAACTAAATTTTGAAATTAAAATTAATTTAAAAAATCCGATTTAAAATACCTGACTTTTTTTGGGGTAAGTAATTGTTTTATTTCATTTATTTAACGAATATTGAAAGATTTTCTAAACTAAAATATTTATGTGCAGTTTAGAAAATATTTCAAGATTCATTAAATAAATGAAATAAAACAATTACTAACCTGACTTACCTGACTTTAGTTTGATGTGTTGCAAATCGTCGTCAAAATTTTCCGTTTTAATTTTGACGATGATTTGCAAGTATAGTCCACTTATTTTAGTGTTATTTTAATTTATTAAAAAACAACGCTCAGAGGGTGCATAATCTTTCTTGTTTAAAAGAAGAAATATCAGAAATTTGGGTTATCTGCCCCTTGGAATCAGACATTAGGGGGCAGAGCCGTAAAAATCTTCAGAACAGAACCCGAAGGCACAGAAGACGGACCGGTTTTAGCAGCGGCCGAATTGAGGTCAGCTTCATCTTTAGTCTATGGCACCCACAGGGTTAAGACCAAACACCAGAACAGAATTCAACAGACAGAGTCAACAAGCAGCGGCCTTAAAGAACAACCACAGAACAACTACAGAACATTGCTGAAACACTTCAACACGAGCTAAGTTTCCTTGTCTCATGCATACATAATATTTCCTGCCGAGCGAACGTCTCTGGCAACTTAACGAACTCTCACATACACTTTGAACACTTTTCCCTGAAAACACATTTTGTAAACTTAACACACATCTTCACATTGCACCCAATAAATTATTAACCCGAATATACATATATATATTCGCCTTGTACCCTTCTTTCATAACAGCATTAACTGCGGCCTTATTAGTTTCGTACTTTTATTTCTGTTAGAAGAAAAAAAAAAAAAAAAAACTCTACCCACAATATGAGTGCTGGTAAATAAATAGCAATGTTTTCCAAACCGACAATTGACAAACTAGATTAGTTTACGACCAGGGGAATCTCTAGTTACTTGCCACTCCCAAAAGAGTATCAGATATTTTATTTCCTTTAACTTGTACATACAGCAATTTTCAGTTTTTCTTCTTTTTTTAGCCTAAATAAGGTACAACCAGCAAGCTAAACCGAATGTATTTCATCATATGCTTATATTACAAACACTGAGGTCAAATTGCTTCAAACAGTAGTAGTAGTAGTAGTAGTAGTAATTGTTGTTTACCCCCCACCCCCGTATCGGCTATATATATATATGGCTGAACTTGCACAAAGGTGTCAAAATTAGATTGACCCAGAAAAAACAGAACCCAAATTAATTATTTATTTTCCCATTAAACTAAACTTAAACCCCAACCCCGACCCTAACCCTAACTCCTAACCCTAACCCTAACCCTAAACCCCCCTAATTAAAATCTACAGTTTTTTAACAAATTTTGGGGGGCCGTTTTTTTTTTCTGGGTCACCGGTATACAGTAACCCAGAAAAAACAGAACCCAAATTATTTATTCATTTTCCCATTAAACTAACCCTAAACCCCAACCCTAACCCTAATCCTAACCCCAACTCCAACCCTAACCTAAATCCCCATAGTTAAGATTAACAGTTTTATTACAAAATGTATGGGTTCTGTTTTTTCTGGGTCACCCTAATTTTGACACTTTGTGCCATATATATTTACCCACATGAGCAGGATGCAACACAAGGTCAATTTTTTAAGCGGAGTTTAACAGGTTTGAATTCAGAGTTTTTCTAGACTGGTTCACCTAGCCATGGTTTAAGAGTCCAATCTACCCTGCTATTTACCCATAGCTTGGGGGGGGGGGAGAATTGGATTCATACCTTTCCCAAGGGTATTAGCGCCATGTGAAATCTAAACAGCTTCGTCCAGGAATTGAACTCGGGTCGACGAGTTCATTTACCACGCGCCTGTATATAAATGGAGGCGTGTGGTTAGAGTCATAGGAAATGGACTCGTCGACCAGAGTTCAATTCCTGGACGAAGCTGTTTGCATTTCACACAGCGCTAATACCCTTAGGAAAGCTATGAATCCAATTCTTCCTCCAGCTATGGGTAAGTAGCAGGACAGACTGGGCTCTTTAACCATGGCTAAGCAACCCGTCTAGGAGAAGGAAAACTCTGAATTCAAACCTGTTAAACATTGCTTACGAAATTGACCTTGTGTCGCATCTTGCTCGTGCAGAGGGGTTGGTAAATATATATAAACTAGCAGCGGCGTCGCCCGGGTAGAGTTAGTCCCGCAGATCCATTATTACTGAATCGTGAGTTAAATCCTCGTTGGATGCTCTATTTAAATCCCTATGTAAAAAAATAGACCTTGCATTGATCCAGCTACTCTGAAAAGAAATGTTAATGTCTACTATCTAAAATATCAAATTAAAAAAAAATCCATGCTGTTATCATTTAAATTTTATCTTTTAATTATCTTCACGAATATAAATCAAATCTCTATTATTTTTGCTCAAAAACCAAGCCCTGGTGATATTTAATGTGTATATATATATATATATATATATTTACTTTGTCGTTAATTGTTTTATTTTCGAACTTTCCTCCAGACATACATATACACACGACTGCCCTTTATATATGTATAGATGGAGAGAGAGAGAGAGAGAGAGAGAGAGAGAGAGAGAGAGAGAGAGAGAGAGAGCTCTTAGAAGGTTCTATTTCATCGACTGGTCGTCTTCATTTGAACATAAAAAAACATAAAACAGAAAAAAAAAAGAAAGAACTAGAAAAAAACCACTATGAGTCTAGGTTAAAAATCATACATGAAGTGAATAGTTAGATATTCTAGCCAAAAACAGACATTAGGTTTATAAGTTCCCAAAATTCACACTGGATTGTCCAATTGGACACATGGCCTAGTGGATAAAGGAGTTAGGTTAAGACAGTTCTAACTGACAGGTTCAATCCTGGTCAAGGGCAGCAGTAACATAGAATAATAATTAACACAGCTTAACGCCCTACTCCAGCTATGGTTAGCGGAATGAGAACAGGATACCCCCGTGGACAGAATAAAGAGTTAGGTTCAAAGTTCCGTGATGGCTCCCGATCACGGCAAGAAGGTTCCCAAGTCCGAAAAGAAGGTTCTCAAACCCGACAAGAAATACCCGAAGAAGGGCGGAGGGCATATCGGCAGAAACGTTGTACAGATAACAATGAAGATGAGGACAATAGTCCGTATAACGCAGATAATTAAAAAAAGAAGGCCACGTGGTCTTAACCGATGAAACGACGCCTTACGTGAAATATACATTGTTAATAACAAGAGACGAAGAGCTCATCCCCCGGAAACAAATAACATTGATTGTTTAAAGAATGGATATAATAGCCAGTAATTTACGTAATTCCAAACTATTTGTTGTAATAGTTGGGAAATAATGAAAACTAATTATAAAATAAGTGTATTCCGCCCAATTCATTATAAAAAAAGTCACTTTTCATCTAAACCAAAAATACCAGGAATTTAGAAATAGTGGTATAAAATTTTAATGTTCTTATAATACGTTAGAAAACGTAAGTGAAAAAATTCACAATGAAGTCTGAACGAAGCAACAAGAATATAACACATATATACTTTATTGGTCTGGAAACACATGGAGGAATACACATATTCATGACCGCCCTGTCGGCTGGGGCGTTAGAATGCACCGACTGCACCTCTGCAGAGGAGTAAGACTCCCCCAATGGGGCCACCTGTTGGCCGTGGGTGGCGACCCGTGATGCTTAAAGAATAGAGCCCAGGTGAATGACAGTTCATGACTTGCAATACTCCACTTTGGTCCTATCTTGGGCTAGACGGGCGGTCAGAGAGGCCCACTCCGATCAATCGGCTGGTCACGTCAAGCCCTAGCACCTATATAATTTTCCCAACCCTATTGCCCTTATGGCAAGCCCCAACCCTTTTTTATCATATGGGTGCTAGAAGGCGGTGGCTGGGGGTCTACAGGTCCTGGGAATGACGTTAAACTCTATCTGATGGTGATATTCCAGTTTTGGAGGTTTGGGGAATGTGGAGCACCCCTTCATCACCATTGCTCCCTGGTCCACTCTGACCTGGAGTGGTAGTACCTGTTAGGGTCCCATCTATGGGTTAAATAGAAAAATATATTTATAAAAAAATTGTATTATCCATTAAGAATTGATTTATTTAAAAACTTTATCGCATTAAATGACCACTGATGTTGATATGCTGTAAAACAAAACAAACCAAACCAATAAAAAAACAAAAAAACATATCCATGACAAAGTACAGTATAGATATATAGAAACAGATACATCAAGATACACAAATAACAAGCAACGTAAATAAAGAGGCAGATATGACTAAGTCCTAGAGAAGTGATAAAGAGTTCCTGAAGAAATGTCACTTGCTTGAGAAATAACCCCAGAAGGGGGTCTATAAGGCTATGTACCCGCTTGGATACGTGCCTGAAGGTTGGAGAACGAATACCCCCGCCACAAGTATTGCTAGCATGGTCAAATAGAGAAAATTTCCTGGGCTACCGTTTAAATACCCTAGCCACCGATAAGCGAAAACCTGGCGGCAAGAGAGATAATCCTTTTGGATCAATTCCAAACTATTTGTTTATAATAGTTGGGAAATAATAAAAACTAATTATAAAATAAGTATATTCCGCCCAATTCATTATTAAAAAAAGTCACTTTTCATCTAAACCAGTGGGTCTCAACCGGGGTCCATATGGACCCCCGGGAACCATAAAAAAATTTTTGGGACCCAGGAAAAAGGCACAGAAAAGAAGCAAACAAAGATACTGAAAAATAGAAAAAGGCTCAGAAAAAACAGAAAAGCCACAGAAAAAGGCACAGAAAATAAGCAAACAATAATACAGAATATAGAAAAATTACACAGAAAAAAAGGCACAGAAAAAAGGAAACAAGAATACAGAAAATAGAAAAAGGACACAGAAAAAAGGCGCAGAAAAATAGAAAAGTCACAGAAAAAGGCAGAAAAAAGCACAGAAAAAAGCAAACAAGACTACAGAACATATAAAAATGCCACAGAAAAAGGCAGAGAAAAACAGAAAAGTCACAAGAAAAACCACTAAAAAGAAGCAAACAAGAATACAGAAAACAGAAAAATGACACAGAAAAAGGCACAGCAAAGCAGAAAAGTCACCGAAAAAGTCACACAAAAGAAGCAAATAAGAATACAGAAAACAGAAAAATGATACAGACAAAAAGTCACCGAAAAAGACACAGAAAAGAAGCAAACAAGAATACAGAATATGGAAAAATGACACAGCAAAACGGCACAGAAAAACAGAAAAGTCACAGAAAAAGGCACACAAAAGAAGCAA
>CM042181.1:32103967-32108967 GCA_023376005.1 Doryteuthis pealeii
GAGATCAAAAAGGGTGCCTAAAGGTCATATGGTCATTTATTTTTAAAATTCTGATTACTCCATTGCAATCTATTAGATTTCTATATGCAGCAGTTGAATTAATAATTAGGTTAATTAAGTTAAAATTTAAAGTAATAGAAACAATGACATCGAGACACGCATTTTAAAAATTGAAATAGTTTATTATAAATTATTTCAATCTATTATCCTGACGTATAAATGAATTATTTTTACTATATCTACATCTCTTATTATAATGGAGATTATGGGTTTATCTATCTGTAACCGAAACTATATTACTATACAAGTCATAATTCCCTTTGTTATTTACATTACATTCTCCATGAATTTATTTTTATTTAAACCTCAATTATTAATAAAATTGTTTTACATCATTAAGACTGTTGACCATATCTACATGCTAATAACATGCAATTGTATTTATATATACAACAAAATAGTGGTTTACAGTGTGAATGGGAAGGCTAATTTTCATATCGATTTTTAAAATTTGATTTTAATAAATATATGCTTAATATTATTGATTTCTAATTATTTGGTTTTATCTTATTGAATATGAGCAAAAATCTCGGGGATAAATTTTAAAAGAAATCCATTAACAAGAAGAAATAACTGCAATATTATTCTTTACTTCCTATTTTAACTAAATAGTTAAATTAGGAAAATTTACCAATGAAAGACGGGAGTAATGGAAAATGATGGAAGAGTTAGTTTCAAAGTTGTTCTATTTTTCAATCATACCCCCTCTGTTCCAAATCTTTTTATCTGCATTCTTATTCAGTTTCATTAGCTTTTCTAATTTAATGATATTGTATTATATTAAAACTTAAATAATTGCACCCGGAGGGTGCATATATTTGCTAGTCTAGATAATAAAGGTTATGCTTAAGTAATGGGTACTAGGTACTTTTTGCTATATCATAATTTTTTTATTAAGGGAAGTCCCCTTTTCGGTATACATGTCCGGTACTTAAACTTTGACTACCCCCCTTCCCCCGATAAGATGCATTTTAAGTGAACAATTTGTGGATACCGGATTGGTCACGAGTAGAATTCATGATTGTTTAGTACTGAAACCAGTTAGTCAACAATAAAAACAACAAACAAGCACCCTGGCGAGAAACTAGTTCACAAGGTGCGGAGAGAGAGAGAGAGAGAGAGAGAGAGAGAGAGAGAGAGAGAGAGAGAGAGAGAGAGAGAGAAATTACCACAGAGAGACAGAGAGATAAGGTTACCAGATAGATAGATAGATAGATAGATAGAGAGAGAGAGAGAGAGAGAGAGAGAGGGAGAGAGAGAGAAAGAGAGAGAGAGAGAGAGATTACCACAGAGAGATAAGGTTACCAGAGAGAGAGAGAGAGAGAGAGAGAGAGAGAGAGAGAGAGAGAGAGAGAGAGAGAGAGAGAGAGAGAGGAAATAAATGAACAAATGAAAGTCAAATTATTTGGAGATTACCACAGAGAGACAGAGAGATAAGGTTACCAGATAGATAGATAGATAGGTAGATAGATAGAGAGAGAGAGAGAGAGAGAGAGAGAGAGAGAGAGAGAGAGAGAGAGAGAGAGAGATAAGAATCCTTGAATCTTATAACTGGTTCTGAGAAATCACTGAAATCTATCCCACTTATCAATTTACCCGGTTATTCTAATCGATAACCTCTATTTCTCTTAGGTCAAACCCTAGCACCTATAGGATTGTCCCAACCCTATTGCCTTTATGGCAACTATGTGAACTAGTTTCTCGCCAGGGTGCTTTTTCATTTCATTACTCGAAGGCAGTCACTGAGGGTCTTCATGCCCTGGGTATGACGTTAAACTGATAGTGAGGTTCCATTTCTGGAGGTCTGGGTAATGTGGAGCACCTCATGATCACCATTGCCCCCAGATCCACTCTGACCCGGAGTGGTAGTGCCAGTTAGGATCCCATATAAGGGTTAAATAGAAAATTTGTTTACAAAAAAAAAAGTTGTGTTTAAAATAATTTTCTCCTAAACTATCGCTACGAATCTTTCAAAACTTTGTCGGCATTAAATGACCCACCGTTGTTGATATGCCGTAAAACAAAACAAACAAACAAACTACACAGTGGCACATTGACTTACGAGTTAAATTCGTTCCGCTCATAATTTCAATTTCCTCGTATATCAAATCAATTTTCCCCATTGAAATAAACTGAAAGACCTTTAATCCGTTCCAAGAGAAAAACTCAATTTCTATCAGGACTATACACTGGTACCTTGATTTACGAGTTTAATTCGTTCCACTCGAAACTGAATTTACTCGTATATCAAATCAGTTTTCCATATTGAAATGAACTGAAATGTCATTAATCCGTTCCAGAAGAAAACATCAATTTCTTTCAGGACTATACAATGGTACCTTGATTTACGAGTTTAATTAGTTCCGCTTGTAACTCAGTTTACTCGTATATCAAATCAATTTTACAATTGAAATATACTGAAAGACCTTTAATCCGTTCCAGCAGAAAACATCAATTTCTTTCAGGACTATACAATGGTACCTTGATTTACGAGTTTAATTAGTTCTGCTTGTAACTCAGTTTACTCGTATATCAAATCAATTTTCCACATTGAAATATACTGAAAGACCTTTAATCCGTTCCAGCAGAAAACATTAATTTCTTTCAGGACTATACAATGGTACCTTGATTTACGAGTTTAATTAGTTCCGCTTGTAACTCAGTTTACTCGTATATCAAATCAATTTTCCACATTGAAATATACTGAAAGATCTTTAATCCGTTCTAACAGAAAAACTCAATTTCTCTCAGGACTTTACACTGGTACTTTGATTTACGAGTGTTATTCGTTTTGCTCTAACCGTTACACCACACCCTTCCCTTTTTATCATATATGTGCTTGAAATCTGCCCTACTATTTACCCGCAGCTGGAGGGGGAGTAATTAGATGCATGCCTTTCTCAAGCGTATTAGCGCTACATGAAATGCAAACAGCCTCGTCCAGGATTTTAAACTGGGGTCGACGAATCTATTTCCTATGACTCTAACCGTTATACCACACGCCTCCTTTTTTATCATATATGTGCTAGAAGTCTGCCCTCCTATCTACCCATAGCTGGAGGGAGAATAGTTGATTTCTAGATCTTTCCCCTCCACCCATGGAGACGGTACGACCCACTTTGGGAACACTGACTTACGAGGGTGAGTAAAAAAGTAATGCCATTTTGTTTAGGACAGGTATAATTACCAATACAGGAACATGTATCATACATCAAAATGAAGCTGGTCCTCTGTGGATCACATCCCTACTTCTCCACATTGGTGAGTAAAAAAGTAATGCCATTTTATTTAGGACAGGTATAATTACTAACACAGGAGCATGTATCATACATCAAAATGAAACTGGTCCTCTGTGGATCATATCCCTACTTCTCCACATTGGTGAGTAAAAAAGTAATGCCATTTTGTTTAGGACAATACCTGTCCTAAACAAAATGGCATTACCAATACAGGAACATGTATCATACATCAAAATGAAGCTGGTCCTCTGTGGATCACATCCCTACTTCTCCACATTGGTGAGTAAAAAAGTAATGCCATTTTGTTTAGGACAGGTATAATTACCAACACAGGAGCATGTATCATACATCAAAATGAAGCTGGTCCTCTGTAGAAGACATCCGTACTTCTCCACATAGGTGAGTAAAAAATAATGCCATTTTGTTTAGGACAGGTATAATTACCAACACAGGAACATGTATCATACATCAAAATGAAGCTGGTCCTCTGTAGATCACATCCCTACTTTTCCACATTGGTGAGTAAAAAAGTAATGCCATTTTGTTTAGGACAGGTATAATTACCAATACAGGAACATGTATCATACATCAAAATGAAGCTGGTCCTCTGTATATCACATCCCTACTTCTCCACATAGGTGAGTCAAAAAGTAATGCTATTCTATTAAGGACAGGTATAATTACCAACACAGGAACATGTATTATACATAAAAATGAAGCTTCATTTTGATGTATGATACATGTTCCTGTGTTGGTAATTATACATGTACTAAACAAAATGACATTACTTTTTGACACACCCTCGTAGTTTATGGCAATTTTTAATTTCATTTTTGTACAAGGAACAAGGAAGTATTTAAACAACAAATAAACTATTTTATGATCAGATAAAAAAGGTTTAAGTGGTACAAAAATTCTGACATTTTTATTGGTCAAGATAATGGTTGCTTGGTTAGGTGAATTTTACGGCATGTCAACTCTTGTTGGGTTATTTGATGCCGAAAACATTTTGTTTTATTCAATCTTGTTGGCTTTTCAATTTTTTTATTTTTAAAAGTTTTTTTAACACATTTTTAAAAATCATTTTAACCCATAGATGGGACCCTTATAAATGTGATGATGGATGTTGGTTGGTTGACTGGTTGGATTTTATGGCATGTCAACCCTTGTTGGGTTACATGACATGCAACACACTACTTTGGCCCTTATTAAGGCTAGACGTGCGGTCGGAGAAGCCCCCTCCGATCGATCGGCTGATTACGTCAAGCCTTAGCATCTATATGACTGACTCAACCCAACCCAACCCTACTGCTTATATGGCAACCCCCCAACCCTTTTATCATATATTTAACAACACCTTCCCACGAGTAGGATGCGACACAAGGTCAGTTTATTAAGCGGAATTTAGCAGGTTTGAATTCAGAGTTTTCCTTCTCCTAGACCGGCTGCCAAACCAAAGTTAAAGAGCCCAGTCTGCCTTACACTCCTTCCAGCTATGGGTAAATACCCATAGCTGGAAGGAGAGTAATTAAATACATACATTTCTCACGGGTATTAGCACTATGTGAAATGCAAACAGCCTCGTCCAGGATTTGAACTCGGATCGACGAGTCCATATCGTAAAACCCTAATCAATATACCACGTGTCTCCTTTTTTATCATGTATATGCTAGAAGGCGGTGACTGAGTGTCCTGGGTATG